>CM046858.1:970250-1530661 GCA_025617745.1 Heliocidaris erythrogramma
GTGAACTATTCCTTGCTAGTGAAGGAGGAGTACTGTTGCAATTCCTTGAATTGAGAGTGAGTCACTAATTGTGCGATGGGCATCGCTATGCAGCTGACCACTTGTTGATACATTTAAATAAATGTGATAACATAGGAGTGGTAATCGGAAGAGAAAGTGAGAAATTAAAGAAAAAGATGAAAGCTGTAGTGCAAATTTAGTTATAAAATTTTGTTTCAAAGATTTTGTGTGAGTACTTGTCATGCTTGTGTGTGCAGGAAAAATATAAAATATCAAATAACATGAAACCCCATCTTCATTTTTTAAAAATCTGGTCAAGAAGCTATGATTCAGTTGTACTTGAAAAAAACCCTAATTAAAGGGCCAGAGCTGGAACAAATTCTGCCTCTTGTAGAAGCTGTAGAAGAGAAGCTTGAGAAGAAGGAAACGGTATTTGATATGTACAAATGACTCCTGAGAATCGGAAAACCAATGTTTTCATTTGATTAATTGGTAGTTTCAAATTCAAACACAGCATTGTACAAATTGCTACTTTTCAGAATTGTCATAAAATATGATTTAGTTGTGTCGTTTTGCATAATTGTTATACATGTATGTCATGACTCGGCATTTTCCCAAAATATTGATAAACTTGTGGAGGATTGATTGGGACAATGTAATGTTCTCTTTTTGTACAAATACATGTAAGTTCTGTTTTCAGATCATACTATTTGCATACAAAATTTTGCATTTGGGCCATGTTATTGAATGTATAGCTTGCAAGATAGGATACAGTTTATAGAGGACATTGACCTTTGCTCTGTCCTCTCTTTGCATATTTGTTTCTGTCATCTTCTTCACACATGATTTTTTGTTTATAATATAAACTTGTTTGCTTTATCAACAAATGCTCCTGTGCCTGTTTTATTCATAATCCCCAAACATAAACCAATGCATTTATTGCTGTATGCATAGTTTTTGTACACGGCTGTACTACATGTACTTTGTATTTGATATATGTAGGAGAGCCATAGAATAGATCCAGGACTGTATTTTGTACATATAAAAATGCAATAAATTTTTAATTTTATGAACTATTTTTCATGTTTTCTGTGGAAAAGGAAGGGTTTAATTATTATGGTTAAATACTCAAATTAGTGGTATATTATCACAATTATTATTTTCCTTCCTGAATAAAAATCCTTTACTTTCAGTTTCCACCAAGACAGTAGCAATGTATGTACATGTATATATGCACGGTATGTACATGTAGAGAGCCATAAAGTAGATCCAGGAATACATTTGGATACATGTATGAAAAAACAATTCTCATTTAGTGAACTGTTCTGCAGTTTTGGAAAAGGAAAGGTTTAATAATTAAATGAATAAAGCAGTGGAGGATCCAGGGGGGCACATCTTTCCCCCTTTTGGAAGAAAAGTATGCATTTTGACCATAAAGGATACCCCCTTTTTTATTGTGCCCCCCCCCCCATTTTAGAATGAAAACCTTTTTTTTTTGGTGCTTGTCAGAGAATTATGGAGGGAAACTGGACCCCATACCCCCCCCCCCACCCCTGACCAAATTTTCGAGAGCTGGCGAGACCAAAAAAATATGGGTCTCCCTTTTCCAAAAGTTGACAAACCTGCATTTGTGTGCCCCCCACCCCCCCTTATACAAAATCCTGGATCCGCCCCTGAATAAAGTACAGTAACTTATAACAATAATAATTCTCTATCATATACTTTTCCTTCCTGACTAAATCCTGTACTTTCAGATTCTACAAAGACAATGGGCACAGGACGGTCTCGCCCACTTTCTAGATCCCGACTTCCTGTGAATGATTCCAACAACATCGGCAATCATGGATCCGACAGAGGAACATACTTGAGCAGATCAGAATCTGGTGGTCTGAATGAGCAAGGAAGTCTGGAGTACAAGGAGAAAGGCAGTATGGAGTCGGAGAGGAAAGATAATAAAGAGAAAAGGGATAGTACATCTAGTGGAACGGCATTGGAAAGTGGAACGGGTGAGGTAGGGAAGGGTGATGAATCCAAGGAGAGCAGAGTGTCAGGGGCTGAACAGGGTTCCTCTGGTGGTGAAAGAACTCTTGAAGATGCCCAAAAGGCACATGAACCTGGTGAGGATGCAGTAGGTCCAATGGGAGATGCAGGAGATGCAAGTCACACGAATGATTCCAGGAAAGAAAAGAAAAAGAATGATGAGGAAATGGATTTGAAGATGGAGGGTAGTGAGAAGGAGGCAAGGACTGCAGGGGAGAAGGAGAAGGATGAGGAGTTGGTCGACGAGGAGAAGATGGATTCTGATATCAAGGAGAAAGATAATGATGCCTCAACAAAACAGACAGGTGGAATAAGTCATGGTGCTCAGGGTAGGTGTGCTTTATAGCCTGTTACTATACAGTACATAGTACTTTTTACACGAGAACTAAATAGTATTATCAAGATTTAATGAATGTCATTTGCTTCAATGACCTTTCAATGTTTATTAATGTTCCTGAACTTTGGAACTTTTTTATTTTATTTTTTTTTTAGGGGGAGCTACATTATAGCACGGTGCTCAATTAATGATTTTACAAAGCAAACTAAGGTTAGGCTTATTAGGAATATTAGTTGAAGAAAAAAAGAAGTGCAAAAAGTACTTTAACCCTAAAAGTTAGGCCTGTTAGGAATATTAGTTGAAGAAAAAAAGAAGTGCAAAAAGTACTTTAACCCTAAAAGTTTTTTGGGGGGCATGATGGCCCCCTCCTAGACAATTTTCACCACAAAATTGGAACCGCTGCATTTCACACCATGCCACTTTCTGACTTTTTGCATTCAAGTCTTGCGCATATTTTGATACCAAGTTTACCAAAATCGGTCGTATCGTTACCGAGTCACATGACCTTTTGTGACCTCATGTCATTTTTCATGCCTCCGCCCACCGAAGGTGGGTGCCGGAGGCATTATGTTTTCGGGTTGTCCGTCCGTGTGTCCGTCCGTCCGTCCCACTTCTCGTTACCGCGATATCTGAAGAATCATTTGAGGTAGGAACCTCAAACTTGGTACTAGTCTGTATCCCCATACGAAGATGAACTGATTAGATTTTGGGGTAAGTAGGTCAAAGGTCAGAGGTCACAGAGGTCAATTTACATGAAATTACATGAAATTCTTGGTTTTTAGCACCGTTACCGCGATATCTCAAGAACTTCAAACTTGGTACTAGTATGTTTCCCTATACAAAGATGAACTGATTAGATTTTGGGGTAAGTAGGTCAAAGGTCAGAGGTCACAGAGGTCAATTTACATGAAATTACATGAAATTCTTGGTTTTTAGCACCGTTACCGCGATATCTCAAGAACTGTTTGAGGTAAGAACTTCAAACTTGGTACTAGTATGTTTCCCTATACGAAGATGAACTGATTAGATTTTGGGGTAGGTAGGTCAAAGTTCAGAGGTCACAGAGGTCAATTTACATGGAATTACTGGTTTTTAGCACCGTTACCGCGATATCTCAAGAACTGTTTGAGATAAGAACTTCAAACTTGGTACTAGTATGTTTCCCTATACGAAGATGAACTGATTAGATTTTGAGGTAAGGAGGTCAAAGGTCAGAGGTCACAGAGGTCAATTTACATGAAATTACATGAAATTCTTGGTTTTTAGCACCGTTACCGCGATATCTCCAGAAATGTTTGAGGTGAGAACTTCAAACTTGGTACCAGTATGTATCCCCATAGAAAGATGAACTGATTAGATTTTGGGGTAAGTATGTCAAAGGTCACAGGTCACAGGTCAATTTACATGAAATTCTTGGTTTTTAGCACCGTTACCGCGATTTCTGAAGAACTATTTGAGGTAAGAACTTCAAACTTGGTACCAGTATGTATCCCCATAGAAAGAGGAACTGATTAGATTTTGGGGTAGGTAGGTCAAATTTCAGAGGTCACAGAGGTCAATTTACATGAAATTACATGGAATTACTGGTTTTTAGCACCGTTACCGCGATATCTCAAGAACTATCTGAGGTGAGAACTTCAAACTAGGTACCAGTATGCATCCCTATAGAATGATGAACTGATTAGATTTTGGGGTAAGTAGGTCAAATTTCAGAGGTCACAGAGGTCAATTTACATGAAATTACATGGAATTACTGGTTTTTAGCACCGTTACCGCGATATCTCAAGAACTATCTGAGGTGAGAACTTCAAACTAGGTACCAGTATGCATCCCCATAGAATGATGAACTGATTAGATTTTGGGGTAAGTAGGTCAAAGGTCAGAGGTCAATTTACATGAAATTACATGAAATTACTGGTTTTTAGCCTCGTTATCAAATGAAATAAATTTTTCTGTCTCCTGTGCATTTTAAGTGAAAAGATTTGTCATTTTGTTGGACCAATCCTTTTTTTATAGAGTGTACATGTATGCCATACATTTCCAATCTGGTGATGGCGGAGGCATAAATTCCGACCGCGCGCGGTCGAATATTCATCTAGTTTTTTGTAGTTTTTTGTACAAAACGAATGGGAAACAGCATTTCCTCATATTCCTCCATTATCACCTACAATTTTGTATTTAAGCTGTTAAAATCATTCATTCTAACTGAATAGTGGTCCAGATAACACCTTTTACCAGCAAACTTCAAAAAAAGAAAACTCTTAAAGTTAAAAACAAAGAAATAAGAAATTTGTAAAACTATAGAATACACAAAAATTAAAATCACTTTCAATTTTTTTATTTCATTATAATTTGTTTAATGTTTATAAAAAGCTTGCATAGAAATCTCAAGGGCCTTTCATTACATGTACTTGGGTCTGAGCCAAAAGTAGTCAACATAAACCCTAAATTTTCAATTTAAGATTTGTGTCTGCCCTTGTATATCACATGAAAGCTGAGAATCTGTAGTTTATGAAAATGTACATGTCTCTTCATGATTGCGTTCCGTTTTTTTTAAAATAACCTTTAAAATGGAAAAGAGCGCCCTCATAGCGCGACGGGACGGAATTACTAGAAAAAGCAATTTTAAAAAAAGTGAAAGGGCATTTGAAAAATAAAGTTTGGAGTTGGAATACTATATGCAATAATATTCAATGCCCAATGCCAGTTCTGGCAATATTCTGTTATAATTGGGTTAAAATTTCAACTTTTTGGTGCAAAATTGTATTTTGGGGCACTTTGACACCCCCTTTTTATTTTTTTGTAGGATAAAGTGGAGTTTATAGACTGAGGTCTTATAAAGTATCAATGAACTATCGTACCATCACTTCTGTACCATTAAAATTGATTCCCTTATATTTCGAGAAGAATTGTGATGTGTTCTTTTTTTTTCCGTCCCGTCGCATTTAGTGGGTATTTAAGGGATTTTAGGCGCGACGGGACGGAATTTTGCATGGAAAGTACTGTCCCATGTATGTCATTTGATGTAGTATACTTTTTTTAACCCGAGCAAGTTTTTATTCATTTAATTTGAATAAACAATAGAGAATAATAAGTTTTCTTACTCGAACAATGTAGTTCTACCACATTTTTTTAGAGAAAAGAACTATTTCATGATATCAAAAAAATTTCTTTTCAAAATCCCCATTTGTTTTGTACATGGTGCAAAAGTGTCCATCCTCTCTAGTTATTTTATCTCTTTAATTTGAATTAGCAATAAAGCTTGCCACTTCCCTGTGCCTTAACATTGTAGTTCTACCATAGTTTAAAAGAAAAAAGTACAGTTGGACAATATTTTTTAAAAAATTTGAAATCACCATTCATTTTGTACATGGTGCAAAAGTTCCCGTCGCATTCCGTCCCGTCGCGCGACACCCATTCATCAATTTTCAAATTTAAAAAAATTGATTGGGCCAAAATCTTAGCTTCATGGTTGAATGTGATGTGTTCTATCATACTAATAAAAAATCAGGATACGTAGCTAGTCTTCAATTTTAACTTCGATAGAATTTTACTTTGAATCTGTCTTACAAAATTTCACCATTCTATCGTTCCGTCCCGTCGCGCTAACAAAAAATGTTGTTACCATGGAAACGGAATTATGATCATTCTTGTGTTTGCAGTGGAATTGTTCTTCAGTGTAAACTTATTACATAAGTAAAGGTATGCAGCAGGTGGCATTTCTTATTTTCTTGTAAGGAGAAAAAATCCTATTGAATTCCGTCCCGTCGCGTTGACAGGACTTTTGGCTTAGACCCACTTGCTAACATTAAAAGATGTGTATTTACACATAAATTATCATATTAAATAGAAAATAAAGATTTACCTCTAATGTTGGATTTGTGTTTTTTACGTGATTTCGAGGTCTGTACAAAAATTACGGCAATTGCATGTCGCAGCCGAGATATCAAGTCCTCAATACCTCCAAAATAGCCCAGTCTCTTTAGTGTTAAGTGCATTGTGAACATTTTGAAGAAGAAGAATTTGCTATTCGAGAACCAGAGGAAGCAGAAAAAAGAATAATAATTATAAAAGGTACATGTATTGTTGCTCAGGTTAACACAAATGATTGTTGTGAACTACAATTCTGAACCATACTGATCTTCAAAGTTTATGATCAGCAAAGTATTGCATCATGTCATGGTTTCTTGCAATGAGTCAGCATAATTTGATTGATTATTGTGCAATGCATTGGACAGGATTATGCAGCCAAAATTTGTGTATACGATATTTGTAAATATACCATGTTTGATAAAAAATAATCCTTTTCCAAGAATTACAAAAAGATTAAGATAGTCGTACATTTCATTTTGAGCTCTCAATTGAATAAGTAAATACACTGTACACTATAAATGTGAAACTACTTGTAAATGTAATGTATTACATACAGTAGGTCTTTCAATGTAAAAATCATGAAAACTTGTAGTTTTTAGATAATCAGTAAAGTGAAATTTATTTTCGGACTCTTTTTATATCTAATCTGTTTCCCCGAAAAGTTTGTTTTTTAGAGCAAAATTGGCTCTGTCTGCTCTTTGCATACTTTGGGGGATTGAAATTAATATCCTTTTCAAATTCTAGTGTCTCACAGTGCACACACCAAGACTCCAAGTCAAACAGCGTTTACCCCCACCAAGTGGCCGTGGCCCACGAATGCTACCACAGTCAACGAGGTGGTAGAAGAAGTCTGGGGTGATATCGATGACCAGTGCCAGCTTTATCCTCTGTCTCAAACCAATCTGACTCAACCTCTGACTGGTTGGAAGGTCGTAAGGCTGTTTGTGTCTTCGACTTTTCACGACTTTCAGAACGAGAGAGAAATTTTGGTGAAGAAGGTATGGAATGTTTATATTTTTATTAAATTGTTGCCCTGCTCCTTTAACAAGTTATCAGACTTCTAGATTTGAAGAAGGTATACTAATATCTCCTCTACTGCCTGTATAGTCTTGCGATTTTTCATAGAAATTATTTTCTGTGTATTTTCTGACTATTAGTGTCAACTCTGTTCTGATGATGTACATCATGTATGGTTGATGTCATTTAGCATTTTAATACAATTTCCCTCAAAAATAAGTGAAATTGATGCAAGTGGTCTTCAAAGCAGCTAATCTGTCATGCATGCACCGTTGGTCCTTTGATTAAATAATATGGTGACAAATTTGTTTTTGCCAAACTTCCAAAATTCGCTCAGTTGGGGGGGGGGTGGTACTGTATGGGGGGTCCAGTTCCCCTCCATATTCTTAAAGGAGGGGGCACAATCGAAAAAGGAGGGCACAATGCATATTCTTCCTCCAAAAGGGTAGGGGGGGACATGGGCCGGATGTGCCCCCCCCCCCCCCGCCCTAAATCCGCCACTGGTTAAGGCGTTAGGTTTCTAAACCTATCTAGACCTATTCCTACATGTAACCCCTATACCTAATCCTAAAACTAATCCTAAAACTAAACCTAAATCTAGACCTAAACCTAACTCTAACCCTAACATTTTGGTGTAGAACCAAAGATGTAGGACCATTAGGGTGTCGCCATTTGTGAACCCTGCTACCAATGCCTTCCATCCAGAGTAAATAATAGAAGAACTCTCTGTGTTGATGATATTAAGTAGTGAACCAAAGCGCTGTACTACTGAGGTACATTATTTCATTCAAGTGAAAGAATACGTTGCTGCATCGTACACATGTGCATGCATAAATTTTCTATTCATATTGCAAATGTACAAAGAATAATAAGCAGTACAATTTAAAGAGATATATGCGACCAGGCGGCCATGGGGAAAGTCAGCATTGCGTAATCCCCATTCACTTGTACACACAGCTTGTGCGTCAAACGCGTCCGTCTGACTGCTGGGATTACATTTCGGACTGCATGCAGCCGACCGAATCTCACACAAGAGCTCGAGCTAAGGCAAAGCGTGCATGTTGCGCGGTGACCAGTCTGTCCGAAGTTTGCTCCCCGCAGGGCAACAGCATGATCAGGTAACTATCACGGTGCTCTCTCAGTGCATAAAATCATCCACAATCTGCGGTTGAGTATCCCTTTAACCTGGAAGATATACAGCTGATGACTTAAAGGAAATGGTTAAAAATAAAAGATATTTACTTTGCCAGAAAACATTTTTGTTGCCTTATTGTCTAGAATAAAATTCATGATGAATATAAATGTAAGTTTCAATATAGCACGAAAAAGAGACATGATAACGAAGCTTTTCGACCTGCACTCATCAGGTTATCACCCAGGTATATAACAAATTACTTGAAATCAACTTGCGCACAAAGCTACATGTATGCCGACGATCAATTCTCAATTATGTCCCGGGCCAGAAGCTCAGCGCATTTACGCTTCCTGGAAGCTGCTTACATTCAATCGCATGAACCTCTTCTGTGCAGACAAAAGGAGTTCGTCCAAGCTTTGCGATTGTTCTGAAATTACGGCGTCTAGGTTGCGTCCGGGTTCACCGAGTATAATATACATGTAGTTGATTTCAAGTAATTTGTTATATACCTGAGTGATAACATGATGAGTGCAGGTCGAAAGCTTCGTTATCATGTCTCTTTTTCGTGCTATATTGAAATTTTGCAGTACCAAGAAATTATACATGTAAGTTTGGTACTCCCTTTATTTGTTGAAGGGTAAGGCCAGTGGAGGTGCATTTTTAGTGTGTTTACTTTCTGATAATAATCTCTATGATACAGACAAATGCAAATAAAGTAAACACAGCTTGTATGATCAATATGTTTACTTTTACATGTAGGTTGATGTTTAATATTTGTATGCAGGTTTTGAAACAGTAGAGTAACTCATTGAAGTTGTAAATCAGGAGTTACTTTGTATGTAAGTACAAATCAATTGCATGCTGTACTGTAACATTTACATTCTAGTGAATAGATGTATAAAATAGTAGGAATCCTACATGTTTATGTATTATCTTTCAATAGATTTTGTGTTTACAATTCTACAGCATTTGACAGCTGAGTGATCTCTCTTAATTCCTCTTTCTTTTTTCTGCTTAAAATAATCCATGATGTTATTTTAACAATATACAGTGAAGTCTTCAAAGACCATCTGTCATAAATCATCAATTAGTATATAACCACGTTTGTAAATTAGCTGAATAATTTCATGATCAGTATTTTGTAGTAACCTTACATGTATTTGTTTCAATATCTAATATATGTAATCTTTAGTATGTATATTTTTGTAGTTCTCTGTATTATTTGTTTGAATTTTAACTAAAAAATTATGTTAATTTTGAAGGATCTAAGACTGACAACTCATTGCTAACGTTAATTATGCAAATCTGTTAAATAAAAAACTTACTAGTCATTTACTTAAAGTTTCAAGACTGTTATATGTATTTAAACATTTTAATTGATATTTTAATGTATACCAATTGTATTTATGCATTTTATCTTGTAAATTGAATTGTCAGCTTTTAGCTGAATGTTTAATGATTTTTATGACAATAAACCAATTCAATTCAATTCAATTCAGATGAGACAAATCCATATACACTAAATGGGGTTAGCATGGGCGGTGCTGATTTAAATCACTAAATCAAGTCACTGATTTAAATCAATTTATTCAATTAATTTCAAATCCCTTGTTTTATATAGATCGCAATCTTTATAAAACACATTTTGAAAGTTTGAAACAGAAGATGTGTTTACAAATATATGTTTGTATCATCAGAAAGTAAACAACGTCATGTTATGCAATGTACCATACATGTACATGATATGTAGCCTCATGCATACATGTAAATGCCATTGTACATGTCGCTGCAAGAGTTTGCAATTATGCATTCAACAAATTCTTTGTATAGTCCAACTATTGTTTGGTCAATATTGTTTGTAACTGAATTGTAAAGGTTCAAGGGCACTTTGTATTGTGGCCTTGTTAGTCCTCCTATTTTGTACAGACCTTATTTTTTATTCAAAGTGTAAACTTGTCAAAATTGTAAATAGGAGTAACTTTAGTACAGTACATGTATATTTTGAAGCCTTCCTTGTGGTCAGAATCAGAATGGCAATTACATGCTTTGTACTTCCCAAAGATAATTATATTGCATTCAATGAAGATGTCCCCTTTCAAGGTCTGTCAGAAGCCTGTGTAAAATTCATAATCTAGGTAGGCTATATGAATTGATGAACTTGCATTGGACTGAGCAGGGAAGTGACTGAGGGTATATGTAGCATTGATTTAGATCAAAATAAAGTGCCTGTGAAGGCTATTACAACACATAGAGGAATGCTATTTCTAAAGAGCTATAAAATAAATCGCCTTTTCCTCTTCAAATTTACAAGAATTATTGTTTTCTTTCACCCTCATATTCAGATGAGGGTGAAAGTGCATGTATCTATAAAGAGGTACCTGTACATTCAGCATTTGCATAGCGCAATTACAATAATTGCTGTATTCATTGGACTATTAGAAACTCGAATGAGAGTTTCAAATTTTCACGCTTGATATCGCAAATTCTTTCCGAATCTGATGTGGTCATATTGTACAGTGTGCATTAGGCTTAATAGTGCCATAAGACATGGCTCTATTTCTGAGATGAGTGACTTGAACCCAAACTGTTGTTTTTCAAAGTTTTACATATACTGTATGTAAAAAATAGAAAGTATACAGGATTTATTGTACATGTATCTATGGAGTAACTTGATGCAGGGGCCGCTCCAGGATTTTGTAAAATAGGGAGCACCAATGTTTTGACCTGCAAAAAGGAAAACAAATGGGTCATCTGATTTTTTTTTTGGTCTCGTTTTCCTCAAAAATTCTCCGACAAGCAAGAAATAAAGGTCATCAGGTCTAAAAGGGAGGGGGGCACAGTGTATATTTGGCTTCAAGGGGGGGGGGAGGTACTGGCTGGAATTGCCCCCCCCCCCCCCCAATCTGCCCCTGACTTGATTTATAAAATCAGAGGAAGGATTCTGAATTGAAGATTCCTCTGTTCAAAGAGATAGGGGTTATTAGAAATCTTAAACACATAGAACAACAATATTTTATTCCTTTATTTTCAGGTGTTTCCTGAGCTTAAAGAGTGGTGTGAGAAACGACGGCTCTACTTCATCGAGTGTGATTTGAGATGGGGTGTACCCAGAGACTCCACGACTAGGACGGTCCTCTGCACCTGTATGGAGGAGATTGACAGGTGCCATGAGGATACAGAGGGAGAAGCGTTCTTCCTTAACATGCTTGGTGAAAGGTGAGGCAAAGATAGGGAAATCAACTCTTCATCTTGAATGTTACAAGTAAAGTTCCTATACCAATTAAATTAAAGAAAGAAAAGAATACTTCTTGACTGTCTTGCTTGAGATTTAAACCTTCAGGAAAAGATAGGCGTGATTTCTCCAGGAGATTCTCGTTAACCCATCATGTCTTTTAGCTATGAGGATGCGCTATGATCATGGGCAAAAAAATACTTTAATAGTAATAAAATATTTGTATGCTCTTATTTTTGTGCCAATTTTGTGCCACGCGGAATGCGAAATAATCCACATTTGCAGAATGTAGAATAGAGGGAAAAATTATACTTGCCGAGTATAAAAAGGGTCAAAGCTCAGTTAAAGGCCAGAAATTTATCCTATTGCTCTCCATTAGCTATATATTTATTGATCAAGCTAACACCAAGAAAAAGATACTGTTTAAAGATCAGGGAAAATATAGAAAGTGATCCTCTTACTGTTTAGTAGCTCTACCAACACATTCTTCATGAATGTTCTACTGGGTGAATTGCCAGGAAAAAAGGAATTTTGTCTTTTGATTCATTTTTAGTGATTTTTAGAGAGATGAAATGAATGAAGAAATAATATGTTGTGAAAGCTCACACACGTGATTCATGAACTTCTGACTCCGGGTGCACAACCGTTTTCATTGCCCATAATTAAGCTATTTGGTGGTCAGACTGATTTCCGCTGTAGCTTCAATATCCTTTTCCCTTTCCTGTTTATCTCCTGGATTCAGATATGGCTGGATTCCTACCGAAGACGATGTCCCTGATGACATCGCTAAGAAGTACTCCTGGGTTGCTAATAGCTCTATCACCCATATGGAGATCCTGCATGGGGCGTACCGATTCTGCAACCGCAATGCAGCCTTCTTCCTCAGAGAGGTGGAGGGTATGCCAGATGACGCGAGGGCAAAGTTCGCTGACCCTACCGATCTTGGTCTTAGACAGATCGATGTGAGTGTTAATGCTGAGACTGGATTCATTAATGAGTAAAATCACCAAATGGAAAGTTTCCTGTGCTTACTATTTCATATTTAATGTTTATATCAATGTGATTATTAAAATGAAGTAATTACAAAAAAATATTGCCACTGTGGTGTGTAAATAATGGCAGGGCTTGACAATAATAGGCCTCCCAAGACATATGGACACCCAAAATCTTAGTCTGGACCCCCCAAATTTCAAAATGTAGCAAGTGGTTCATGCATACGGACCCTGAAGGTTTCAATGTGGACCCCTATGAACAAAGGTAGTATGGAGCCCTGATTAAGCTTTTGAATAAAAAGGATCATTATCTTTTCAGAGCTTTACAACAGATTTTCACTTCCCAAGGTAGAATTTTCATTAAACTTATATTGCATAGGCTAAAAGATAATGTTGAGTTTGAATTGAGACTGAATTGTGGAAGGAACTGTCCCAAAGCAATTGGGAAAGGTTGATGATTTTGCATATAAGAATTGGTGTATGCTGTAAGGTTTTGGAATCACCAAACTGATAAGAAATTGACTCTATCCTGCTGAGAGTCACATGCACTGCACACAGAAATAAATGTGT
Organism: Heliocidaris erythrogramma; assembly: GCA_025617745.1. Lineage (NCBI taxonomy): Eukaryota > Metazoa > Echinodermata > Echinoidea > Camarodonta > Echinometridae > Heliocidaris > Heliocidaris erythrogramma. The sequence continues at coordinate 983,447 of CM046858.1, forward strand.
ATATGGGACTACACACAAATGTTCGGCCCGAACATTTCAGCTGTTTCTTGTCATATTTTGCATATGAGAGCATTTTACCAGCCACAAATCATGTGACTTCTTTTCAGCTTCAGAGTAGTGACTGAAATAATTCAGGGTATGGCTCACGAAATATGCAAATAATTCTGGGTTCAAAGTGTTAAAGAGTTGTTTATGCTAACATTGCATTGTCACAAACATCTATTAAAGGGATAGATCACCCTGGCAATAAGTTGGTTTTAATAAATGCAGAGAAACAAAAGAAACATATCAGTGAAGGTTTGGTTAGGCGAAAATCCGTTAAAGAATTATGGAGTTATGGATTTTTAAAGTTTTGATTTTGTGACGTCACATGCGAGCAGCTCCCTCATGTGTCATGTGATATAAATTCCAGAAAAATGGAAATGGTGTTACTAAACTGAAACTGAAACTGAAACTTGTGCATTCAGTTAAAGGGAGTGGCAAGTCGTAATCCATGGGCCTGACCAGTTGGCCTGACTCGGGGAAATTCGGATACAATCAGGTCCAATCGTGCGCTACCGAAGGAATGTTATTGCCGGATTCCTCGCACGATCGTTAACTCGAATCCCTCCATACGCAACCGACCAATGAGATTCAAATATCGGAATAAAGAACGAGCGATCTTGTTTACTCAAATTTGGGTCAATGTGCGAACTTTTATTAGCTGCGCACGATAAATTGAAGTCGCTTTGAACTTTGATCCAGAGAAAGGAGCAGCCAACTGTAAAAGCGCCCATAGATTGCGACTTGTCGCTCCCTTTAAACATCTTAAACATCATTTCATACCCGCTCCTCTAAGAAAAATATCTTCAGTCATCATGAACCATTGAAAAATGGGAATTTATAGAATTTATATTACATGACGTATGGGGTATAGCTGCTCGCATTTGACGTCACAAATTTAAACTTTAAAACACCCATAACTCTCTTATTCCTTGATGGATTTTTGTCAAACCTTCAATATTTTTCTCTTATTTTTCTGCTTTTATTAAAACCAACTTATTGTCAGGTAAACTATCCCTTTAAAGTTTTCCCTTTGTTTCACAGAGATTGAGGACCAAGCTAGCCTCCAGATTTCCAGAACAGACGTGGAGTTACACTTGTCAGTATGAAGATACAGGCTGTGTAAGGACTACATGTTTATCAGTTAACATTTTGACTACTGCATTTTCTCATTTCTATAGCCTTAGCCCTTTCAAGATACTTGACCACATTTTGTGGTTTGGCTCAATAGCTTTTGAATCAAAGCTCTAAAAAATATACCAGATGCATGAGTGGATAAAGCAAACATTTCTGCATATACTATGTCCATTTTTGTTGCCAGACCATATTGCATTTGATGCCAGGAATTTTAAAAATAAGAATGAGAAAATCCTTAAATTGGCAACACATTGAGAGGTTCAAAATCAGTTTTATTTTAATCAAAATTGGCAATTTTTGCAACTTGTCGACAAAATTTGTAGCCCTGTATAATGTTTTGAAAGACATTACACCTTATTAGCACCATGTAGTACTAAAAGAAAAATATTAGTGTTGCCAATTTGAAGAATGAAATTCGATCAATTTAGCCCTTAAAAATGATTTCTGTCCTGACAGTGTTAAAGTGTACCAATCACCTCAAGAAATAATTTGTGTAGAGCTAGAATATATAACATAAACCTCAAAACACTTTACCTGGCCATCTATGGGTTAACAGTAATTTTTAAAGAGTATGAAGAAAATGAAGGTAAACAAAAAAACCTCCTCGCGTGGAACCCAACCCCGAGTTCTGTTCCGCATATGGGTGCGTCAACTAGTCTCCTCACTGTATTGTTTATTGGGAGTATATTTCAACTTGCAATATCTCTTTATAGAATCAACATTTGAAGCTCATATTTCGGATATAGTATAGGGACATGGGCCCCAGAGAGCAAAATACATTTTGGTGATTGGTACCATTTAATAAAGGGACCACCCAGTTCTAGTAGGCAATGTGTACCATACCACACCCTACCACACCATACCACACCATACCACACCATACCACACTATACCAGACCATACCACACTGTACCACACCATACCACACTATACCAGACCGTACCACACCATACCTTACTATACTACACTATACCACACCATACCACACTATACCATACCATACTATATCATACCACACCACCCCACACCCTACCACACCACACCACATTATACCATGCCACACCACATTATACCATGCCACACCACACTATACCATATCACACCATACCACACCATACTATACCATACCATACTATACCATACCACACTGTACCACACCTGCACACTCCCCCCCCCCCCCCCCCCACACACACACACCATTATTCCATAATCTGAGTGAAGTGTTTAGTCTGCCTGCTTGGAGCTAATAAAGTTTTATACCTAGTAATGGGCCATGCTAACACCTGTTTATAGAATCAACATTTGAAGCTCATATTTCGGATATAGTATAAGGACATGGGACCCTAAACACAGAGAGCAAAATACATTTTGGTGATGGGTACCATTTAATAAAGGGACCACCCAAATCTAGTAGGCAATGTGTACCATACCACACCATACCACACTGTGCCACACCATACCACACTATACCAGACCATACCACACTGTACCACACTATGCCAGACCGTACCACACCATACCTTACTATACTACACTATACCACACCATACCACACCATGCCACACCATACCACACTATACCAGACCATACCACACTGTACCACACCATACCACACTATACCAGACCGTACCACACCATACCTTACTATACTACACTATACTATATCATACCACACCATACCGCACCACACCACACCACATGATACCATGCCACACCACACTATACCATATCACACCATACCACACCATACTATACCATACCACACTGTACCACACCTGCACACTCCCCCCCCCCCCCCCCCACACACACACACCATTATTCCATAATCTGAGTGAAGTGTTTAGTCTGCCTGCTTGGAGCTAATAAAGTTTTATACCTAGTAATGGGCCATGCTAACACCTGTCAAGGTCTACAGTTTGCCTAGGTGGGGTTGTTCATTGATTTATTGAGCATTGTCAAAGTCTTCATCTTGTAGAGTTGGGACACAAGCTGTTACCATAGTTGTGTAACTAAGTGACTAAACTAAAATCATGTCATATCATTTGTCATTTTGATTTCATGCTTTACATGAAGGCTTAGTTCATTGGATTCTTCTCAGACAATTATATCAGATTGATATCTTATGGACAGATTCATATTATAGTGCAGATTTTTCGTTTGAAAAAAAAATCATCTGTATTATAAAAACTATTAATCTGTAAATGGAATATTTATGTTCTTCTTGCATGACTACATTATTATCTTCATATTTCATGATTCTTTAAATTTTAGATCAAGCTTGTCGGGTTGGAGAAATTTGGGCAAGATGTTCTTGAATTCTTCAAGTTTGCCATCGATAGGAAGTATCCAAACAAGGTGGCTGAGCTTACACCAGAAGAACAAGGTACGGTCAAACCTTAGCCAATCCTCGTGGAAAGATAACCTGTCTACTAAAGCACACTTGCTCTGACTCACAAGAGTTGAATGTGAAAGAGTCTAATGGGGTGTTGCAAGAAAGTTGCAATCAATTGCAAATTGTAAAGCAAATTAGAACAACCATTCTGAATGGTTCAGGGTCTGCCCATTCAAGAAGATGCGCTTGCAACAATGATTTTGATTGGTCAGTACCGATCACTTGCAACTTGCAGTCAATCGCAACTTTCTTGCAACACCCCATATTAGATCTCGTGCTTGCTCGACATTAACGTTGGTTCCCGCAGGTTTGCAGATTGCCTTTAAATGTCTGAATCCAGCAAAACCCTTATGAAATTCTAAATATTTGATTTAAGATTCTGAACTTGCCAACATTCCAAGGAATTGAGGAAAGTATTAACAAAGATACAAACTGTGTTCGCATTAAATTTACATTAGTAAAAGCCACAGAAATTGTTTTCAACCAAAAACTGATTTTTTTTTTTAATAGTTCTGATGCCACAATAGGGGCATGTTTAATCATTCTCTGTTGTATATCAGTTATGCTACCTTGTCCTTTTTTCATTTGGAAGTTGAGATTAGTGACATTACCATTAATTTAAATTGTTGCATTTGTATCAGAATTTACAGTAATATATAACAAGAGAGTTGTTTTTAATACAGCCTACCGTGTCTTCAAGACATTTTCAGGTGAACTATTAAAATACTGATGTTTCGTCCTTGCATATCACATGATGTAATGTCTCTATGCACTTCTAAAGTACTTTGGGTATTATTATCTTAGTTTTGGCTCTGGCAATTGTTGCACTTGACCAGTGCAATCAAGGAATAAATCCTACCAGGTAACCACTAACACTTCTGTTGAATGTGGCAAATGTAGATTAATGTCTTACCAAAGGATGTTAGTGCTACAGCAGGGATTTGAATGGCATCATGTACTGTAAATGCAGAAATATTCGCGGTAGATTAATTTTCGCGAAATCTAGAACACGCGAAAATATTAGCACGATTTCTTATGCTTGTTTTCAATGGATGCTGCATTGCGCGCTTCATCTGATTAATACGTGTTTGCATCCAATTCATTTTAGAGTACGAGTGAGTAATTGTGCAGCGCGAATTCAAGAACCCGCGAATATGTTTTTGGGTCAGTCAGCGCGAAAATAACAGCATTTACAGTACCTTGTGGTTCTCAGTCTGGAGACTTATCCACTAGACCAAAACACCTCTGTTGTATCTAATATTGTTTGTATCCTCTCCTTGTTTTAAACAGAGAATAATTGACAGACATTGTATCTAGGTCACAAGGGTCAGTTGATCTATGGCAGGGAAAGAGAGATAGATCAAGTATCTACAGGATTATGTAACAGGGGCAGGATTCTGCTTCCATATCATAGAATCCATGCTAGCTGACCATTTCAGTGTTGTCGCTGTAATAATTCATGCTACAATCAGTTCACATTTGATTGTGATGTTTTTTGCTTCCTCTCCTATTATGTTCCAGCAGAGAACGATAGACAGACATTGTATCTAGGTCACAAAGGTCAGTTGATCTATGGCAGGGAAAGAGAGATCAAGTATTTACAGGATCATGTGACTGGGGCAGGAGACTACTCCCATGAAAGCCTGGCTGATCAGTGGCAAGCAAGGTTCCATCCACAGAAATGTCAACAGGCCTTTCGTAAGTACACAATTTTTGTTTTTCTTTCCATTTTTAATGTGGGCATGCTCATTTATAATGCAGGAGTTTAGTTCTTGTTTATTTATACAATTTCATCATCATCGTTTTGCAAAAATAGGTGTTTAGTTAATTTATCTATATACATGTGTCGGGCCTTTTATTGTCTGAAATAAAACCACAAGCTTGGACCTCTTGCATAAATAGTTGCGTTTAAACGCAAATCAAAAAATTAAACGCAACTCGATTTTCAACCAATGAGGATCGCTTATTTTGGACTTGCGTTTAATTTTTTGAGTTGCGATCAAACGCAACTTTCTATGCAAGAGGGAAAACTTTATTTTCAAAGCATACTATTATGGTTGAAGGTAAGAGGGAGTTTGGTAATTGTTTTCATGGTTGCCATGTTCTTGTAAAATCTTAGGTGAAGCAGGAGAGAAGGACAAAGGAGAAGATGATGAGAAGAAAGATGATGATGAAAGTGAAACAAAGGATGAGGGCACAGAGAAGAAGAAGAAGAACTCACATTCTGCTGTTGCCGTGGTAGCCCAGTCTGGTCAGGGCAAGTCCTCTCTGATGGCTAAATTCATCATGGAGGCCAAACAGGTATAAAGTAAATCATGTTGAATGGTCCTGAGTTTATCAGTGGGGATGAAAGGGCATCACTAACATGTGTGCATGGGGGAGGGGGAGGGGTGTATGGAGATTTTCACCTATTTTCCTGATCATTTGATTAATATAGAGCTTTAAAACTAGAAATTTTTCTGACTTGAAACTTTCTCCATTTGTTGACGATGCATTTTTGAGATACAAAATTTTGTGCAAAATATCATTATTGCATTTCAATCAGTTTGTTGTATGAACTTTTATGACTCTTTACAACTCATGAAATTCAGGAATTTAATTTTCTCTCCTCTCTTGCTTTCTCTCTCCATCTCCCTCTTTCCATCTCTTTCTTTCTCTCTGCCCTTCGTATGTCTGTCTTTCTCCAAATAATGCTGAAATGAATATCCTGTATGACTCAGAAGCTGTTTTCACTTTCCGTAACATTTTTGAATCACAGGCTGATCTGAATGTGTTCTTTCATCTGATTGGTTGCAGTGGGGACAGTCTCAGCCTGACTAAGATGCTGGCCAGGTTGTGTCGCTACTTGGCATCATGTGAAGGTAGTGGGTTTCTCACGCAGTTCTGTGATTGGTTGACACCATGTCAGATGTTTCCTTTCTCGAAAATTCAAAAGTATAACAATTTATATCAGTTCACTTTAAAACAGTCCCATTCAAAACCATTCAACAAAATTCAGCTCTGATTTCATTAATTTAGTGCAGTTAATATCAGAATAGTTCAATTCAGTTCAATACAGACCAGCTCAGTAAAGTACAGTACAGTATTGTATAGCCTAGTACAGTATATGAAAAATACCAAATAAATTGGCCAAAATGGCAAAAACCCCGGCAGGAGTTAGCCAAAAAAAAAAAAAAAACAATATTAAAAACAGGTTAGTTTAGACTGCTCTCGTCTTCAGTTGCCAGGGAGCAGAAAAAGGTTGGAAAAAAGATTCGTTTCTGACCCGAATGTGAAAAACACAACCGGACCTGGCAATACGAATCTTCAAACTAACCTGTTTTCTCTGTTGAGAAGTGCGCGAAAATCACAACTGCGTCTCTAGGTAACAAGATGCGCCTCTCTGCGCGTAATTCAGTCTTGACAGTTGTCTGGGTGTATAGGGATAATCTGCGCACCCTCTATTACGTCACAATCCATCTTAATCATGGGGCGAAGGAAGGAGTGCATTCGAAGCAAAACCTCTGCAACCCACCTCTACCGGCCACACCGATGTCGACCATCCGTTGTTTACACATTGCAGATGCAGTTCCTCGTACTTCCTCCTCTTCCTTTCATGCGAGCTCTGCATATTACTCTCATCACAAACTGTGAGCTCGATCATTATCACAGTCTTCCTCTGTTCCGAAAAGATCACCACATCTGGCCGAAGATTAGTCACGGCAATCTTTTCTGGGAAGACGAGTCTTGTGTCCAAGTCGGCCACGATTTTCCAGTCTTGTGCTAGCGGCAAGAGTCCGGGACGTCTCTTCGCTGGACGAGGAGGAAGAGTTTCTCCGGGTCGTACTAATTGAATTCACCTTTCTTCCTCTCTTGCTGGATTACTGTTTGCGTTCGTAATCTCTTCACGAAGGCCATGTAGCAAGACTCGCAGCACACGGTTGTGTCGCCACGTGTAGCGACCTTGCTGGAGACAGGGCACAGTATAGTATAGTATACAAATATACAATACCTTTCGAGGGTCTAGCAAAATCTATGAGCTATAAATGAGGCATAAATAGTAACTTTCCAGAGGGGAAAATTTATATCAAATTTAGTAATAGTAAATTTGATATAAATTTGCCTTGAGGCTCGTGGCACGTTTTCAGTCTCAGACTGAGCATTCATGTCCTCATCAGCGACAGTTATCTTACTCCATCTTGCACTGCCACTGTTGTTCGGGTTTGTGGGGTAGATTTCTGACAATGTTTCTGACATCTTCTTCTTCTTGGCTTCACTTGTGCGTGCATAGTTCTTAATAGAACTTTCAGCTCTATGGCCGGACACCGTCATTATGTCTCGGGATGGATATCCTGCCTCGTCCAGAATTGAGATGCTAGTAGCTCGCAGGGAGTGATTTGTGTATATTTTGCAGCCTGCTTCTTCGCAGATTTTCTTCAACATTGAGCCCAATGTATTCTTCCCAAGCGGTGCATTTGCATACCACGAAGCATCCGTTACTTTTGCTTTCGATTTCGGCCTCTGCCACATCCATTTACAGTCATTATTCAGTTTGGACAGATACATTTTGAGACTGGTTACAGGGCAAAGTGGATTTCCCGGCAAGGAACACATCTGTCCTGCCTGGCTCTCATCATCATCATCTGCATGATTTTTGGTATGCATATCACGGAGTGTAAAGTACTCACCGTCATTTCCGTCAGCTTCATGGAGGATAAAATCTCCTGGCGTCATGTTCCTCAAATTCTCCATACCTCTGTTAGCAAAATACAGCATGGTATCAAGGAAAACCTTCTTTTGAAGACCATCGGCAGTGGATAAATCTAGACTTTGCAGAATCGTCGTCATGTCATCCTTCGGAATAGCAGGGTGGTGTTTCACAGCAGCTTTCCCTGTTGCTTTTAGATTTTTCACAACAGCTTTGAACGTTTTCCCACTTCTCGAAAACGAATCGTCTTTGGTAATGTCCACATTTCTTGACTCCAAGAAATGCCTTTGTAGGCTAAATCGCAAAGCCTGCATTGTTTTCTTGCTGTAGTAATCACCATTTTGATTTCGAGCTCCAGCGTAGAACTGCGAGAGGAGGAGGTCTAGGGCTTCGTTATCCACAAGATCATCATCAAAATCGGCTTGTACTTCCTTACAAAAATCCCGAAACACAGAAAGTCCGTACCTGATCTGTTTCTTCGTGTTTTTGCTGTCATTTCCTTCGTTAAATTTCAACAATTCTTCCACATTTAACAGGTGAAAACGGGGATAGTTGGCAGCCATTTCACCACGGTCACTACTGGAAGCAGCCATTTTGTCGAACTAGACTAGGCCTATTTTTTTTTTCAGCTGCTTTTCTCAATGTGCCTACGCGCACTCGTACTCCGCGCCGGAACTATGCCGATGGCTATGCACACATATACCGGCTGGAAACTTCAAGCCGCGGATTGAGCTGGCGCGCTCGCAAACATTGCAAAAATTGAAGAAATTTAGATATCGATCGCAGAAATATCGGTGATCGCGGGGGAAAAAGTGGATTCCGAAATGTACTATACCACCCCCAATAGGAGATTTTCTCCCGCTCACTCAAATTTCTAGTGAAACTATCCTTTTTTCGTGCTCTGTACAATCGTAATGCAAAAAACTATACATGAGGGATATAATATAATATAGTATATATTATAGTATACTACAGTATAATAGTGTATCGTTTAATATACATGTAGTATAGCATAATTCAATTCAGTTTTAATTCAGTTCAATCCTGATCATTTCAGCTCAGTGTAATTCAGTTCACTTCAGATCAAGTCCATTCAGTACCATTCAATGATCATTTCATTTCAGTTCAATCAGATCAGTGTAATTCAGTTCACTTCAGATCAAGTCCATTCAGTACCATTCAATGATCATTTCACTTCAGTTCAATCAGTTCAGTGTAATTCAGTTCACTTCAGATCAAGTCCATTCAATACCATTCAATGATTTTTTTTTACAGATGAGAGAATGGCTAAGTTGAAGGAGATGTCAACAGCGGATGTGGTCAAACTGAGTAGAACTCTTCTCAAGGAGTACACAGAAGAAGGAAAACAACTTCTTATTGTCATTGATGACTTAACACAGGTACCTGAACTGTTTACACATGCTGAAATGTAATATCTATATTCAGTAGTGTATAGGTTATTGCTTCAATGAAGTTCACATAATTTTCTTATTAGTTGACTTCCAAAATCAAAAGAGACAGTGGTAGGTCTAGAGTTTTATGGAGGAAAAATTACTAAAATGTCCAGAACAGAAAAAAAAGTGTGAAAAGTTTCATGCTGTATTTGTTTTTTTAATTATGCAAAACATAAATGCTGTTTAAGTAATTATTTATAGTGCTTTTGGGGCAGTCAAAGCATGATCAAATACCAACCTCAGAAAGACAGTCTTTATGGGGCCTGTATAGTTAGCACTGGATTGCACTAACCAATTAATATAATCTTTTCTGTCACACCATTTTAGCTGCAACTTGACAATGCTGAATGGTCAGACTGGATTCCTGAATCACTAGAGGGTAATGTGTATATGGTGTTCAGTCTGGTTTCTGAGGAGCACACGATGACTGACATTCAAGCCAAAGTGCCAACCATTCAGTACCTGGAGCTTGGTCACCTTGACCACTGCGCTAGAGTGACCATTGTGGAGAACTACTTTGCGCAGTTCAATAAGGTAGATAGAACCAAACATGTAATAGATACTAACTTTTCCTCTGTATTACAGCACATGATGTTCATGCAGAATTGAGTGAAGATATCATGAAGATGTTGTTTCAGCAATTCCATTTACAAGCGTAGAAATGTCCATCTTTCATGGAGAGAAATGAGCTTAACCCCTTCCATGCCACCAGATTTTTGAGCAGTTATCAAAAATGAACTTTCAAGAGTTAAATATTAACTTTCAATGAGTTTCTTCTTGAGCAAACTGGGCAAAGATATATTGCATAGGAATAAGAATAATAATTAACTAGACTTGAATTCGTCACGAAGACGAATTAGGTGGTCTGTCCTTAAATTGGCACGATCATGAATGTAATCAGGATGATCATATTAATGGGGAAATACTAAACAGAAGACAGGATGTCAAGAATGCCATGAATGGAGATGCTTCCTGAGGACAGGAATGTAGCAAAATGTGTATCGATCATTGTAAAATGATTATGGTGGTGATAACGGTGATTATGATTATAATGACATAATGATGATGGCTATGATATAATAGTAGCGATGATGATCATGATGGTGATGATAATAATGATGATGATACAGGATACTTGGGAGATTAACACCATAGCTCTAATACAGGACAGGAAATCACAATTTGCCATAGGGTTGTACATAAACTACTGCACACTACTTTCTAATAGACATAATACGGAAAATAAGGCAGTTTATTACATGATTAGTGATTTTTTATGTTACAATAGTCGAAGAGGATGGTAAAATGACAGGCAAAAAGAAGCAAAAAAAAAAAAAAAAAAAAATCGGCCCGGGATCGAACCAGGTACCTTGACCATGGTAGTCATGTGCTTTACCGATAGACCAAAATAGTTCCCATAGAGATAACACGTAAACGAAAAACGGGATTCTCAAATCCCATTTTGTACTGAAAAATTGGGCATGATCCCGACATCTGATTAAAAATTGGAGGGCTTACTAATAAAAGCTTATAGTCTCAGCTACAACATATTAAAATCTGGAAGGAAATAGACCAATAATAACTGAGATACTGCTCAGAGAACGATGTCATGTAGATTCGTGATTCGAAAAAAATCATCTTCCATAGACATAACACGCAAATAGGGAAAAATCTGACATGTCGTCTTTAATTGAAGATTTCAGTGTGATAACGTCATCAAAATGAAAAATGATGATAACTGATCTGGTAGAGAATTGTCTCAGCTATAACATATCAAAATTTGGAAGAAAATCGATCACCTATTACTGAAATATTAGCAAATGAATACAAAAATGATGACGTAATTTTTTCAAAATCATTTTTTTGAGTTCATATGCAAATATGATGACGTTAGAACATGAGATCGGCAAAAATTCTACATGATTTCAAATCTACAACTCACAGGCTTTCAGAATATGTAAAGAAATTGGGGGGTTTCCGTATATTCTGAGGAGCTATGGCGAATTCTAGATGGGCATGTTTTTACCACTTTTTACATTAGAATGCCCATTGACGTGCGCACGAATTTGAAAGTTTGACGCGCGCGTACGACATTATGGAAGGTCGAGATTGACTGTAAATAGTTGGAAATTGTCAAGAATAGTGTCAGGAAGACAAAATATGCGAAAAAATGGCGTTTTTACGTTCTCTAAGCGCTGTGTGCGCGCATAACGCGCGCACGGACGCGCACGGACAGAAAAAATTAAAATGCTTAAAATGTCCTGAACAATACTCTAATTTGATTAAAAATTGATTTGGAGCAATTTTAAATTTTGACGCGCGCGTACGTGCGCGTCATGAGGCGCGCACGGATTTTGATGACATTTTCTGTTGACCCGTGACCTGAAGTTAATGTATGTCAAATATGGTTCATTTTTGATGACTCGTTATGAAGTTATGATTGATAATGTGATTTCACAAAATGGCGCCTGGATGACGTCACGATGACATGATGACCTTGAAAAACAAATCCCAGCTTGACCTTATTTGCCCGGATGACTGACAGATATTTCATGAAAATTGACTGACAAGTTCTCGAGATTTCATGGAAACAAGAAAGTGGTGGAAAAATAAAAATAAATAATAAATAATAATAATAAAGAAAATTCTGACGAAATTAAGAGGTGGTCTGTCGACTACGACAGACCACCTAAAAAGGTACAATAGTATAAAACTTTACAAAGATAAATACATAAATAGATAAATATATATAAATATTACATAGTATGTGGGGGGGGGGGGGAATAGAACGAATGAACACGGCTGATGACGGTAATTATGAGGCAGAACGGATTAGCGAAAAACTTAACCGAAATAACCTTAGTTGAAGACCACATATTCTCTTGCTCTTTTTCATTGCCAATTTCTCAGCCATTATACGCTCTCTACCAAATTTGTTAGGCAGATTATGCAGATATCATTTATTGGTAGTATTGAACATTCATTTTAAGTTTAGTTTGATTCTGCTAAATTTTGATTTCCATTGTAACCAAACCTCAGGATTACCTTCCACAATCGTGCATGGCTATGATATCTGCAATAAAATAGTTAATCTTTATAAACTATCCATTACACTGCAAAAAACCCATGTAGTGTTGTACATGGACATGTAGAACAGCTCACCAACTGCCATCATTTTCTCATAGAAACTTGATGCGGAGCAGCTGGAACTATTGACCCGGTCCCAAGGAGCCAAGAATGCCCTTTGGTTGGCATTAGCCTGTGAAGAATTGAGAGTCTTTGGAGCATTTGAAGCGTTGACTGCGCTGATCAGGGCTATACCAGACAACCTAGAGGGATTGGTGTGTGACATCCTACATAGACTGACTATGGAGGATGAGACAGGGCTAGTAGAGAAGGTAAGGGAGCAGTCATCTTCAGATTTTTTGCTGTCTGTTTGAGGTTCTCCTCTATTTAAGTAGGTATACCACACTCAAAATACCAGCTTCAAATGATACTGCTGTATAGAGGTATTAGTGGTGTATATACTGAAATTACTTTCTAAATGAGAGTTTAAAGGGGCACGTGTGTAGTCCATTAAACACACTTATTGCAAGCTTGGACAATTTTGCGCAGCATGAAATACCAGGAAATAAAAACACACAAATATATTTTGTTTATGTATTATTTTGCCCATGGGCCCAGCGTATCGGCGAAATTAAAAACATGTGAAATTCACCTTACTCCACTGAGCGCGAAAAATTAACCGCGTGAAAATTTCCACTTTTACAGTATATGAGCATGCATTAGCATGGATAATGGTTCAATTAACAAAATTAATCAATTAACAAATTTAAAAACCTTACCAAACCTAACCCTTATAGTCTGAATAAATCTAGGGTAATACCATATCTTTGTATCCTTGAGGTAAAAAGCACTTTATCAATCCAACTGTTATCCTTTATAGATAAGAGTTATTTAGAAATAAAACAAATTGGTGAAAGGATGAAGCACACATGCAATATTTTAAAGCTCAAGTGTTTATCTGAATAATAATAATAATAATAGCTACATTTATATTGCGCACATATCCATCCCAGAGGATGCTCAAGGCGCCTACAAACGAGTATTATTACCCTGGCTTTAGCCCAGCTGCTCTAAGGCGCTGAAAGCATTCAAGGAATAAAATTCCTACCAGGTACCCATTTTATAGTACATTCTCCTTCCTGGAACAAGCCATAGTAAAACATTCAAATGACACAACGTTAATAGTAAAATTCCACATGCGTTGAAAATGCATTGAATTTTCTGGAGATGATCAAGACTTGGAACCTTTGAGGCCAATGCTAAGGCAAGGCATCCAAGACTAACGCCAATTTGAGGCTTTCAAAATACTGGCCTTATGGTCAAGGCACTACAGTTCAGTTCAGTTTTTTAATTTAATTTCTTTTTATTCCTTGTATGCAGGCTGTGTGTTACCTTGAATGCTGTATGAAAGGTTTGACAGAACAAGAGCTAGAGTGTCTTCTTGGAGACAAGGACACCAAGACGCCCATACCCAAACTTCACTTGGCCATGGTTCGAAGGACACTCAAGCCATTCCTCAGGAAGATTAGCGGCATGTGCAGAGTGGAATGCATCACATTCTTTCATCATGCCATCGGATTGGTAAGATATTACATTGTCAAATGGGTATCCAGTAGGATGCGAACATTATTTTCTTTTCTTTTTTTTAATCAAATTTTCATCATCAAGACTGGTAGAATAAAGATTTGTGACATATACATGAAGTCAATATTTCCTAATTCTTTTCTGTATAATTATCTCAACCATACTTATTGTTTTACGTTTTTGTCATTTTGTTTTGTTTTGTTTTTTTGTGATCAGGTTGTGAGGCAGAAGTGGTTAGCTGATCCCGCTAAGCTGGAGAAGTGTCATCTTCACATGGCAGATTACTACCAGCATTGGTATGAGCACCATGATGGCTTTGGAGCTAAGAACACTGCTTTCCATCTCAGTAAAACCAACGACAAGGCCCGCTTGATTAACTTCCTCACCAAAGACAGCCGGAGTCGATTCCTAGGACCAGTCCTCAAATCAACGTACCTCAGGGTAAGGTTAATGTCTCAGAAGTGAAATGTTTACAGGGGATTTTTTGAAGTGAATAGTATTTTGGAAGATATTTCCTAGAGAATTGTCTTTATCTGAATTCTATGTTATCTTGTAGGTATATTTAGATGTCCTTTAGCAAGGCATTTTCTATGTTTGCCACACTCGACCCAGGTGTAAGTGGCTACCTGCTAGTATTTATTTAATTCAATTCAATTTGATTTATTTTCTAACTCATTATAAATCACCTCTCACAAACAAAAAGGATAACAAAGTTTTCAGAATATCATCCCATGTGTCTTTACCACTTGACAAACTGACCGTCAATTGGAGCTGTCTTCTGCAAGTCCAAAAGACCCTAAAATTTACAAGTATGTAATAATATCTTCACTTCCAGGCCTACCGCTGTCGTGCGATGATCAACACCAGAGGACCTTTCCACACTCAACTCTTCATCTGCAATTTCTGTGGTCCGCAGCGCAAAGCCTTTGGCAACGAAGCCTGGCCCAATACAGAGAGCTGTGTGCTGTGTGGCCAGTTTGTCGTACAGATGTTCAGGAAAGAAGGCAATCAAGGTAAGTCTGCTAATTGATGGAGCTGACTTGGCTTCTTGGTTAGACTGTTTACTCTTGGTTTAAACTGAGTGAAATGTGGTCTTGCAGCATCCCAGGTGGGCTGTTCGGGAGGACCATAGAAATTGTGCAGATTGAAAGTAGGCATTGATATTTTACCCTTGTCGGGAAGAATTTTTCCTTGGTAATATTTTTCATAAATTCCTCACACTTGGTATTCGCACCAAGGGTGCTATATGCTAATGAGAACCCAGGTTGATTCTGTTGTAAGATTTCAGGCTGAGGATGGATTATACAACTCTGAAACATGTACCATTCTTCCATATGGTATGCGTTCTTCATTGTATTTATATCGCATTGTCATTTTGCAAGGACATAATGTTTTCAAGTCATCACTCAGTATCCTCCATGCTTTTGTTTCCTCCATCAGCGTACAGATGTCAGCAGCACCCTCAAAAGGGTCCTCGTTTCCCCAACATCAAGACATGTATGCTGTGCAGTCGAACCATCATGAAGGGAATGGAGAAACCAGGCTACCTCTGCCAGTACTGCCAAATGGGAGGCTTCCCGACATGCTGCAACCTCAATACAGACAGGAGATGAGGACACCAATGCCCTCTGGATTAACTTGGACAGTTTTTCACGTGGGATATCATCGTAGACCCCTCTGGAAAAAAAAAGGATCAGTGGCTATTCCCAGTGGCTAACCTCGAACCGCAAGCGAATATGAATGAGTGAATGAATAGAGAAATCAATAATAGTGACTGTTTTCTCAAAGTATACAGTACCTGCAATTTAGAATCAATGATGAGAAACCTTCATAATAAGATCCTGTAATTTGGTATCATGTTAATTTTTCTGGTTAATTATGTTAATTTTTCTTAGTGTTTATGCTTAGGTCTTAGGATCAATAAACTCATAGGACTTGTGTTGTAAGTACAATTGTTGTCAGATAGAGAAATGATGCATCAGTCATTTCATCTACAATGGCCCACATTGGTTCAAGAATCTTTGAGACAGATGCCATAAGTTTGATGACGGTTTGAAGAAGAAATATATTGCCTTATATTTTATTATTTTAACTTCGCCAGTGTCCTGATTCAAGTGAACTTACCATATCTAAAAAAAAATAAATAAAAAAAAGGAAAAAGGAGTAAAACTTCTGTCAACATGGTTCCACATTCCTTCTGTTGACATACTGAAAATGTTAATAGAACACATATCGGTAATGACACTAGCTAGCAGTATAATTACACTGGCTTCCCTGTCAAGTTCTCCTCATTGAAGTGGCTTCATCAGGAAGCTGTTAGAATATTATAGCAACTTTCACTGATAAGACACCAACATTCTATTTTGTAAGAATTGTAAGCACACCAAAGATGCCAGTATTCAAACTATCAAGTGACAGTACTTGTGTTATCCTTGAACATGCCTTAGGTCATTTTTATAACAGTTGTGACACATTTACTTAGCTGCTAACCATTCCTGTTTTTGCAGGAATGATTCCTAGCATAATGAACTACATTCCTCTCTTCTTCTGACATCTTTGCTTTCAAAGCATATAAATACCTTCAATGGATAATGTGACCTTGACGTTACTAAATTTTACTGCCAATGGTTGGAAGGTACACATTCAGCATAAAGTATCCATAAAGTATCCAGGAAATACCAGCTCAAGAATACAAGTGTTCTACTGTATGTTTAGACTAAATAATGACTCAGTTTTTTTTCCTGAAGTGAAAAAAAGGGTTCCTACATTGTGCAGACCAGGTTGTTTTGTTTGAAGATATTTTAGGCCAAATGTAGCAATGAAACAACAAATATACCCCCTGACATTGGATTCACAAAAGATCATTTCCAAAACATGTAGCAGGAGGGGTTAGTTTGTGTTAGCCATGCATTAGAGCTGATTTTATGAGAAATCATTTACACAGTAGAGTACATTATCATTTAATTGAATTTAAAAGAACAATCACTTGTGTACAGTAGCCAGTAGCAGGACAAAATTTCTCATTTATATTATGTGACAAAAAAAATAAAAAACTACAGTACTTAGTATGAAAGATGATTGTGTAAAACACATTTTTTGTTGACCAAAATATGTGTAGTCTTTTGTAGTTCCACAAAAACATTTTTATTCAACTGAAAATCATTGTAAAGATTTATATTTATGTTTTATATTTATACAACTTTTATATTATTATACTTCTTTTATAACAATACAAATTCATAGAGCAATCGTGTACCTCAAGTGTCAGATATGGCCATATTTTTAAACACATTTAATTGTACATTGTGATGTTTAGAGAAAGGTAGGTTTACTGTTGATACTGTTTATACATGCATGCAGTGGCGGATCCAGGGGGGGGGGACTTCCGGGCCTGCTACCTCCCCCCCCCCCCCCCTTTAAAGATGAATATGCATTGTGCCCTCCCTTTAGAACAAAAACCCTTTTTTGTCTCGCCCACCGGAGGTGAAGGCGAGACTAAGGGATCCAAATGGCGTCCGTCCGTCCGTCACAAACGTTAAAGTTTACCTGCAAGACTCTCTTATGATGCATTACTTGGCAACTGTTACTGCATTGGCAGCCACACTTGGGTGATAGAAGCACTAGGGGCATCTACATGTTATTGTGTTGTCGGAGGTCACATGATGATGTCAAAGGTCATTTGAGGTCATATGTTAAAGTTTACCTGCAAGACTCTCTTTTCATATGTTAAAGTTTACCTGCAAGACTCTCTTTTGTGAAATAACTTCACATCAGTTGCTTGGATTACAACCTAACTTGGGTCATATTTGCACTGAGGGTACCTTGACGTTATGTTGCCGTTGGAGGTCACATGATAGGGTCAAAGGTCATTTGAGGTCATACGTTAAAGTTTACCTGCAAGACTCTCTTTTAATATGACATAACTTTTCAACCAAACTTGGGGGACCTGCATGTTATGCTGCCATCAGAGGTCACATGATAAGGTCAAAGGTCATACGTTAAAGTTTACCTGCAAGACTCTCTTATGACAGATAACTTTGCAACCATCACTCACTTTTCAACCAAACTTGGGTTTTAGGAGCACTTGGGGGACCTGCATGTATATGCTGCCATCAGAGGTCACATGGTAAGGTCAAAGGTCATTTCAGGTCAAACATTATAGTTTACCCGCATGACTCTCTTATGACATAACTTTGTAAACGTCACTTTCCAAACATTAGTAATGTAGATATATGCAGGCATAACTTATGCAGATTTATGCACTTGGGGGACCTGTTGCATGGCAACAGAGATCACGATATTTCTAGTTATCGCATGTGTGGGCGAGACACATTATCGCTAAATGCCTTGTTTGGTTTTTTTTTCCTTGTTAGAAAATTATGGAGGGAAACTGGACTTTTCGAGAACTGGCAAGACAAAAAAAATATGGGTCTGCCTTTTCCAAAAGTTGACAAACCTGCATTTGTGTGCCCCTCCCCCCCCCCCCCCCCATACAAAATCCTGGATCTGCCCTTGCATGCATGGACCCTACCATAAAGGGTCTATAATACAGGTATCTATCAAACAGCTTTTGGCTGCTACGATTTCATACAGCAAAGACTTATTAAGTGCCAACAAAGTTTCCTCATTTAGTATTGATAAATTGAACAGTAATAACATATTTATGTCTCATGAGCAATTATTTCAATTTTTATTTATGCAATATTCAAGATGTCATTTATATCTTTGATAGTAACAGTTAACAATTTGTTATGGTATTGTATCTTCTTACTTGTTTACAGCTTGTGGTAAATATGATTTTGGGTGGCTTGACTTGTAATAAAACTCTTCAAATTTCCATTGTGTTGGAAGAATCTCCCAATTATTAATGATATTTTTATTCTCACAGCTTTTGACTAAAGACATAATTTGATGTTCAAGAATAATAAATATGAAAATAGTGAGAGTTCATTGATTTATGCTCGGCACATTATGCACTTATATTTGTGACACATACAAGCATGTTAATCACAAGCTATCTTTATAACCATTTTAATAACAAACATGTATATTTTTTAAATATTTGATAAACAGTGTGAATGATAATCATCCCAAGCATGATGGGCATGAAATGCACTCAAGAAAGAAAGTTAAGAAGTGGGACATATTGTGCAAATTATTAGAAAAAAATCTATAGCTCTGAAATATTTTGTAAATGAATTTGAATGCTTAGGGAAAAGTGTAGCAAATTGTAGTTCATTTATAAATCTTGCTGTTGTTGTTATGAAGAACAGTTTGGTATATATTACCTGTATGATGATGTTTATCATGTTTGATTTTTATAGTGGACTATATGCCTAATACATGTATACATTGTATGTATATTTTTGTAGGTACTAGCTAGTGATGAATTCTGTTTTGATTTTATTGTTCTTTATATGCATGTATGTATTTTAATATGGACATTCAAATGTATCAGATTTAGCTGTTTAATAAGCCTAAACCTAACCCTGCTATCCTTATTTGTGCATAAACCTCAAAGGCAGTTGGGAAATACTAGCAAGAAATTTTTTTTTAGTATGTTAAAAGAGAAATTTGACTTATTTTTCTTTATTTTCTGAGTACCTTGTAAAGGTTCTATGGAAAATTCAAAGATTAAAAATACTTAATAACACAGGTTTCATGTACATGTACGTGTATGCTTACATGTCTGTATTATTTATTATATTTATTCAATTCCTATATGTTGGTAGTAATATGCTGTGCATGTTAATATACAGACATTTATAGTCAGAGGTTTTCTATATGCCTCCATTATTGTGATGCAGGAGCATTACTATTGTTCATAAATGTTACATATCAATGAAACATATTTTGTATCATTTTAGTTTCATTCAATAATATTTCTGATAGAAGTATTGTTATAGTACTTAAACCCACATTGAGCAAAATAATTATTGATGAAAAACTATTTTGACTTTTAAAAAGATGTTATCCTGTTTTCTCCTTATAGTAGAATGTATCACACAAGTTATAGCTATTAACTCAAATCAATCAATGAAACATATTTTGTATATTTTAGTTTCATTCAATAATATTTCTGATAAAAGTATTGTTATAGTACTTAAACACACATTGAGCAAAATAATTATTGATGAAAAACTATTTTGACTTTTAAAAAGATGTTATCCTGTTTTCTCCTTATAGTAGAATGTATTACACAAGTTATAGCTATTAACTCAAATCAATCAATGAAACATATTTTGTATAGTTTAATTTCATTCAATAATATTTCTGATAAAAGTATTGTTATAGTACTTAAACACACATTGAGCAAAATAATTATTGATGAAAAACTATTTTGACTTTAAAAAAAAAGTTATCTTGTTTTCTCCTTATGGTAGAATGTATTACAAAACTTATAGCTATTAACTCAAATCAATCAATGAAACATATTTTGTATATTTTAGTTTCATTCAATAATATTTCTGATAAAAGTATTGTTATAGTACTTAAACACACATTGAGCAAAATAATTATTGATGAAAAACTATTTTGACTTTTAAAAAGATGTTATCCTGTTTTCTCCTTATAGTAGAATGTATTACACAAGTTATAGCTATTAACTCAAATCAATCAATGAAACATATTTTGTATATTTTAGTTTCATTCAATAATATTTCTGATAAAAGTATTGTTATAGTACTTAAACACACATTGAGCAAAATAATTATTGATGAAAAACTATTTTGACTTTAAAAAGATGTTATCCTGTTTTCTCCTTATAGTAGAATGTATCACAAAAGTTATAGCTATTAACTCAAATCAATCAATGAAACATATTTTGTATATTTTAGTTTCATTCAATAATATTTCTGATAAAAGTATTGTTATAGTACTTAAACACACATTGAGCAAAATAATTATATTGATGAAAAACTATTTTGACTTAAAAAAAGTTATCTTGTTTTCTCCTTATGGTAGAATGTATCACAAAAGTTATAGCTATTAACTCAAAAGTATTTTCATCTGATTAGTCAGAAAGTAAAGCAATTCAATCACTGAAATAAATTTATTAACTTACAGTACACAACTCAATATCAAGGAGATTTTGATTAGTGAGTGGTAAACAATGAATCAATCTTTATCTTTGAAATGTGTTTATTTCCAATAAAATGTAATGACTGTCGTTAAATAATCTTGTTTTCAATTTGTAGACAACAAAACTGTGAGGTATATTATGTTAGGTGAGTTTTAGGAATACAGTGCATATTTTTAAAAAAGGCATACCAAAATTTGGCAGCTTTGTGACTTTGAATTCTTTTTCATGATGAAAAGTAATTGTTATGTTGAATTATACCTTATCCATACCTTTTCAGTCACAGATCACTGAACACCATTGTTTTCAAAGAGTTGTCAAAATCTCATTCAACCAAATTTGGGAAGCCTGAAGTGGCATAGCTTGTGGAAGCACCAGGAGCCTCGCAACATGACCGACATTAGCGCTATACAAAAATGCCACCATTATTAAAAGTCATTACCCTTTTTCGGTTTGAAAACAAATAGTGCATTTAAGTAGTAAAGGTATGAATGTCTTTCAAGCTTTACCATGAAATAATGTTCTAAGGTCACATTGTAGCTAGTTTAATATGAAGATACCAAGTTGGGTGCACCTCTTTTATCCACACTTATACATTAGATGGTTATGATGATGATGATTGATTGTAATGAAGGTAATAATGGTGATGATATGGTGATGATGCTGATAATGCTGAGGCGGTGATGATGATGATGGTAATGAGGACGATATTCATGATCATGATAGTGATGGTGGTGATGTTGATGATGATATTCATGATGATGGTGGTGATGGTGATGATGGCGATATGGTGATGGTGATGATTACAATATTCATGATCATGTTGATGATGGTGATGGTGATGGTAACGATATTCATGATGGTGACTGGTGCTGATGGTGGTGGTGATGACGATACTCATGATGTGATGGTGATGTTGATCATGATGACAATTTTCATCATAGTGATGGTGATGATGATGGTGATGGTGTTGATGGTGATCACGATGACGATATGATGATGATGGTGATGATGATGGTAATGGTGATGATTGTGATCACAATGATGATGGCAATAATAGTGATGATGGTAAGAATGAATGTTTAATGACGTTAATTGCTGATGGTGGAAGAGTTCCATATGTACCCCATGCTAACCCATACCTATAGTAGTAACCTGTACCCTTATCCTAACTAGGGGTGTTTCATAAGGCTTTTGTAGTATTCTTTATTGCATTCATTCAGTACAAATAAAAATAATCATACATGTACATCTTCATTTTTAGTTGATATACATAATATAATGTCAAGAAAATTATTCAGCCTTCAATTTAACGAATAGTATAGATCATAGCCTCCCCTCACCCTCCCCCAACAAACAAACAACCTCAAAGTCAAACAACAAACAAACACAAAGGGAGTCTAGCAAAACAGACAAACAGAAAAAAAAGAGAACAGAACAGAAGAGGGTAGTCCATAAGAATGCTACTGATGACAAATCGATGAAACATCCGCAATTTGGGGGAAGTCCTAGAATCGCCACAAGTCATTAGCATAACACTTTTTAACAGAAGATAACAAAAGATGAATAGAGGGCGACTCAGGGCGTGGACCTTGAGCCTATAGTACCTCCTATACCGACCACGTACGTACTGATACACACCCGGTACGGTGCGCTGCATATGGCATAGCCTTACTTTATGGGGATCGATCCCGAGCGCGCGAGCTAGCTAGCTACAGATGACATTCAGAGAGCTAGACATTCAATCAGCGACCAACGATTTGCATCATATCTCTGCGATCTAACGTTATACGGAAGTTCATTGACAGCAGGATTACAGTATACACTAAATCCATGACCAAGTCAAGAAAACGCCAGTAAGTTGTGTATACTTTTCACGTCACATTGTGTGATTAGTTTCTTGAATCATCAGCTTTGAATGAATGATATATTGTCTGGCCGGGATATACTCTGGTACTGTTAGACTTGCCTGTTACCAGTGTTACTGAGTGATCTACCGCCGGGACTTCGGGGGAAGCACCAGAGGGGACCGGGGTTTAATAGCTTTGCAGGCGTATGATGACACTGACATGCCAGTGTCATCATACGCCTGCAAAGCATATTAACTAACAAACTGACAAGTTTTTATAGAATGATTACAATGTCAAGCGCACTGGTGGTTGTTTTACCACCCTGCCACTTCTAGTCGTTACATTCGCTCTGGTACATGCAACTGTTATAATATTGTCCAGAAGTTTTTCATCAACACTGATCAATAAATGATTTAGAGAAGTATGATGAGGGGACCTATAGTATAAAGCTACGCACTTTGTTTTCAGCAGCTAAAAGGTTAAAGAAATCACTGGCTTGTCACCATTTCATTCCATATCCTGATTCTGGATATTCTAAAGTTGATTTGTGGAGAAAATTACGATGGGTGAATGTAAAAAATGCACGAGTCAGGTCGATATCAATGCCGATGTCAAATTTTGTTCTTAAAAACGAAGGGGTCCTAAAGCTACGCACATGCAATAAATGAATGCAAATTGATATTGAAATTGACTGTGTGTATCGCGTGTGTGTTTTAGCATGATTTGAATGCGTTGCATTGTGCGTGTATGTGATTTGTATGGTGCGTAGCTTTAGGACCCGCGTACGCGTAGCTTTAGGACCCCTTGCCATACAGCATTACTATCTTAATGAATCTAACAGTTCTTTTTAACTTAGGCTTCTTACGGAAAGTTTTGTCACCGTTTTCACCGCGGCCAAAGTTAAAAAGGCCGATTAGCGGGATTTTATCCCGGATCTTGTCATATCCATCGGCGACTCTAAGAAGTCGCCATTCAGCGGGATTAGCGCGAGCTTTTGTATACGGCGATCCACCTGCTAAACGAGATAAATAGAACTTCCGCCGCATCACTCAATCGGCGTGTTGAGAACAAAGCCGCCCCGCGGGCGCGCCGAATCAATCGGCGCCGCCGAGGGCCCGCCGTTGTAAAAACTTTTCGTAAGAAGCCTTAAGTGGCATCTTTTAACTACACTAAACAATCTACACATTTGGTAAGAACACAGTCTCAAGTATTCTTCTGGTATGTACATCTGTCTCTCTCTGTATGTTAACTTTTATCATGTTTATCTTATTTATGTTAGTAAAAGTAAAAAGTTGTTAATTGTCATAACAAACCAAAATCAGGACAAGTCGATGGTTAATGATTGCGCAAAGTCTGTGCTCTGTGCTCATATAAAGAGACATCTGCGCAAGCACCAATGATTAGTGTTTATTGCACGCAATTTAAATTTGTTATGACAATTAACATAGTTTTCCTTAACATAAAAGATAACATAGATTTCAGAATACTGCCCCTGGAGTCTTAGTTGCGGAAAAAGTTGGTAGCTTGAAGTTTGAAGTTTGAATTTGTTGTTGAATGTTATCTGCTATAAATGCTCTGGATGTCTGGTGGTAGTGAGTTCCAGTCCTTAATGGTACGTGGAATGTAGGACGAGTACGACCATAATTGAATCAGCCTTCGAATAAGCCTTAGACTAAGCCTTAGACTAAGCTTTGGAAATATTTTTGTATCCCTGTTGGGATTATTTGTAATATTCCTGACATTCTTAACATTTGATTTGATCCAAGTGTGCCATACTGTATATAATATTAATAAGCCAGGAAGGGCAATGCCAATCCTTTTTCCACTTGTCATACATGTGTGTTCTTGTCTTTTGAGATCGCAATATTTACAAATCTGGGGCGGTATTCTGAAAACTATATGTTTTATGTTAAAGGAAAACTGTGTTAATTGAATTGCGCATAATAAACACTAATCATTGGTGCTTGCGTAGATGTCTCTGTTAACTTTACGCGAGCACAGCCATCTTTGCACAATCATTAACCAATGACTTGTCCTGATTTTGATTTGTTATGACAATATCATTTTACTAACATAAAAGATAACAGGTATCATTTTCAGAATACAACCCCAGTATGTTGACTAATTTGTAATTTTACCGAATTATAAGAAATAAGAAAGTTATGAAGTTTTGAAGTTGTAATCAATAAGACACAAATTGGCAACTCCATGACGTATCTTGCGAGCTCCTCTCCATTTGCTCAATACAGAAAAAAATTCATGAATATTCATTTTCTTAGTTTTTGATGGAGAAATATATTTGTTTCATACAGGTTTTATGTAAAAACATATGAGCAATGATTATATCTAAGGTGTATGTATGATTGGTAATCAGGGGGAACTATCCCTTTAAGTGGATATCGCATCATACACACTGCATGTGCTTTTCTGCGAGCCCGAACATGGCGACGCATCACGCCAGATCGCATCAAACGTAGAGGGTGTTGCTTTATCCACTGGTAGAGATCGATGACCGGTACACCTGACATCATATCATGTCTTGCCTAATACAATGGGATCAGTGCATACAGCACAGCAAGAAATGTACACACTGTACATGTACATGTAGTTAAAACTTCATCAGTGAATATGGCATGCAGCAGGAATTGCTAGTTTTCCATTCCTTGTATCAACTGATGCACTTAAAATCATAGGAAAAATAATTTTCTAGAGAGCTGTCAGCTTTCCTCTTTAATTGTTGGTGTTTTTGAATAGAACTTTGCAAAACAAATTTGCAAAATAGTCACTTCCTTGTGAAATAATATGATTTTTGCTATTGTTAAAATTCTGTAAAATGTTTTTTTTTAAGTTTAAAATGCTTATTATTATTTAATTACCAGGTAACCACATTCCAAATAGTTGTGGGCACTGATGGAATATATGTGCGTAGTACTGTGTACATGTATATTTACATATTATTATTTGAAAACAAAACCACAGACTAAAAAGATTATTAATGGTTGCATTCAAGTCAAATAGAAATGTTTATTCATTTGATGTTTTATA
The DNA here is from genome assembly GCA_025617745.1 of Heliocidaris erythrogramma. Classification (NCBI taxonomy): domain Eukaryota; kingdom Metazoa; phylum Echinodermata; class Echinoidea; order Camarodonta; family Echinometridae; genus Heliocidaris; species Heliocidaris erythrogramma. The sequence continues at coordinate 1,009,782 of CM046858.1, forward strand.
ATATCCCAGTGACAAAAACTATTTTGAACTCTTGTGATGCCCAAAAAGCCTCAAGCTGAAACCTGTCTCATAGTGTAGAGACACATGCCCTCTCATCTGGAACTCTAACAATGCCCATATAAGGCATAGGCTTTCCTTAGTCAAAACATGGTCAAAACAACCACATTTAGATCAGGTAGGTTGGAAAAATATTGATTTGGGGCAAGCGTGTGCTGGTAAAGCATGTGATGTGATGATGGATGTGTAACCCACGCACTAACATTACCGGTACTTTTATTCATCATTAAAGGGAAACGACTATTGCGATAAATGTGTGAAATATGTGTATGTTTGTTACTTTAATTTGGGGACAGATTTTGAAAAAATATTTCCTGTTTTGATAAAGCGTTTTGTGTAATCTGCTGGCCTATGGACATTGGTGTATTAAAAAGAGATTTTATCTTTTAGAAAATGATATAATAATAATAACATACTCTCCTGACAAGAGTTTATCCTTCTTTCTTTGTTCATTTTAGTATTGAGGACCTTGCACAATATCAATTGACCAAGGTCAAAGGGTCAGTTAGTACATGGATAATGGACATTGAGCACACCCAACCTCTCAATCAAAAAGGATCGAAAATTTGATTTTTAATTTCTTTTAGTTTGCAATGTATCCAACGCCTTTAGAGTTCTTCATTTTTGTTGTACATGTACAGCTATGTAGACTCATTGTGTGTGATCTTTGCTTTTAAAATGCATTTAGAGTTGTATATATTTTCAGCAAATTGGAAACACTGTCTTTTTGATAATGGTAATAAATCAGAGATAGGTTTGTAAATGTTTTCCTTTTTGTTAGTGAGATTGATAAGACCACCAAGTATGTATGTTCAGTGTTTACATGTAGGTAGTCCTTTAAGAATTGAGAATGAAGCAAGTTAAAAGTGGAATAATTTGGTTTTGTTTGGTTGACTGGGCAACAATAGATGCATTGTACCTTTCTGTTGTTGTAAAGTAGATCTCAAGTTTTCATTCTGTTTTCAGTCCCTCATTTTCTTTAAATATTGTTCTGTGTTTATTCTTTTCAGAGCTGGACAAAATTTCTGAAGATGAAGGTCATTACAGAACAAAGGTAAGATACAGAGAACTTGCAGAATATTGCAATTTTCTTATTTTGTTCAGTTTTATACTTTACATTGTACAGTAGAATTGGTATACCCATTAACATTTTAATTCATTTGAATTGAAAGAGCTTTTTATTTCCGCTGTTTTCTGTAGTAATTGTGTGAGCCAAATTGCCCTGCATGTATACACCATTTAGTTTGACCTCATGTTTGGGAATTTTTGCTTGTGGTTATTTACTTTAAATCATTTCCTCTCCTTTGTTATGATCGTTTGTGGTAATAATTGGGGCCTCTTGTTATGGTCCTTCTTCCTTTTTTTGGTGCTACACCTGTATTGGGCCTGCATGTACATGTACATTCTATCTTTTTAGGGTTTGTGTCAATGTTAAGGTTGATATTAGTTTCACCAAAATAATAAGATGTACATGTTTGGAGGAGTATAAAGCTAAACATTGCATGTATTTTCCAAATATTTTTTTTTAATCTACTTAAAACTTTTTGAGAATATTGGTACACCTTGCTTAGTTTTTCTCTTTCAAAGGGAAGTTTGTATTGCTTTTTATAAGATTCTTTTAGTAGCTACATGGACATGTATGATTAATTATTGTTATTTATCTCTTCTTAGAGTTTCCTAGAAACAGCTTTAATTTATCAGTTCACCATGTAACACCCTTGTATTTGTATAACTTTTTATTCTATTATGTTCTACAGGGCCTCCAAATACAAGAGTATTTTGAGTGCTAGGGTTACTCTGTTTTATAAAGAATACTTGATAAATGAATTTAAATATCTATTTTCATCACAGCTCAAATGATTAAGAAATACACATCTGAATAGAGGTCACGCAACACGCCACCTCAACTGGTTTTAGCCTCAACAAATTCCCTCTTTGGTAGTCATCATGGGTGGAGGCAATAGCAAGAACAAGCCCCAGGAGGATAGAGGTGGACTGAATCTAAGTAAGGATGAGAGAAGATTGCTACAAAGATGCCTCTACAGTCTCCCCTTCCCTCCTGGCACCATCAATGCTGAGATGGTTGCAGCTGCTTCGAAGTTGATAGAAAGAGTGGAATATCATGATCCTATCAATATCTTAACCAAAGGTATGCACAAGGCTGGTGACTTTTCTATTGTAATATTTTCTACGGCCTTCATTTCAAGATATAGGATTGGGGATGACATTAGGTATATGATTGAAGCTAGGATGAGGTATAGTGTATGGTCTTTGGTTAAAGACTTGTCATTAGGAATTTGGATAGTTTAGGAAATTGAAGTTGGAGCAATATTCACTGGATCATGTGTGCCATAGAACCAAAGGACTAGGAAAATGTGGAATATTGGATCTTTGAAGATCAAGTTGAGTTCTGGACATGCAATTACATCAATTGTGAAATAAACTGTCTCAATGCACTGGAAAAGGTTGATCATGTCTACATAAGTATTGGTATATATGCAATGAGGTTTTGGAATCATCAGAATTATAAGAAATTGAAATATTGCTGAAAAGCACATGAACTGCACACAGAAATAGGTATATGGGACTGCACATACAACTGGCATGAGTGTTTGGCCCGTTATTTCTCATCATATTATGAGGGCTTTGAAGAGCAATCCTTTTCAGGGTACATTAAAATACTATGACGTTCTTTTAAACTGAAACATAAAGCATGGGAAAACTCGCAAGATATTCTGTTTCACCTTGACCAGAATTCAACCTTCTCTTTGAAAAAGAAACCCCCCCCCACACACACACACACACACACACACACAAAGACATGTATATTGATTTACACTTTACTTTAACCATTTCGAGACAATTGACCACATTTTGGGGTTTGACTCGACAACTTTTGATTCCGAGCTCTCAAAAATATACCTGATGCATGAGTAAAAATAGCAACAATTTCTTCACACACTATGTCCATTTTCATTGCTTGACCATATTACAATTGATGCCAGGAATTTATAAAAACAAGAATAAGCTTCGAAATACTTAAATTGGGAACACATTGAGAGGTTCAAAATCATTATTTTTCATCAAAATTGGCAATTTTTTCAACTTTTCGACAAAATTCCTAAACATGCATATTGCTCTCAAAGACATTACACCTTATTAGAACGATGTACCACTAAATGAAAAATATTATTGTTGCCAATTTGAAGAACGAAATGTGATCAATTTAGCCCTTGAATAATTCCTGTTCTGAAAGGGTTATGTATATGTTTGTGTGTGAGAGACCCAGTGTCAGTTCTAAATCTAATTCCACTCTGTGGTGATCTGTAACACTGGAATAGGGTCAAATACCCCATCAGAACCAAAAGTAAAACTTAAACCTTTTAATTTTGGTCTTTTATATTAAAATTCAATTTAATATATTTTACAGTTGAATATTTGCATACATGTATGTACTTGTCAGTGTTTGACCATTATCAATTTAACATTATAATAGGTTGGAGAGTGTAAAGTCAAAAAAAGGGGGGAATAGATGACTTTTCTCAATATCTTTATTATTAATTACAGGTGTTATTAATAATTTGAAAGATTGGAATTTGTAGATTCAGAAAATGCACAAAACAGAAAAGCGAATCCTGGCAACTTATTGCTTGTTTAGACTCATTTGATGTAATATGTATTATGATCATGCTGAGTATTTGATAATTTCTGCAATGTTTTTCTGCAATGTTTTTTTAGGTGGTAGAGCCAAGGGGATCTATATGCTGATTAAGGGACATGTAAGGGTCCTGTCAGCAAACGATGAACCTGTCGCCAACCTCTCACCTGGGAACTTCTTTGGAGAAATCTCAACTCTGTTCTATGTCCCTGTAACAGCGACTGTTCAGTCATCAGCTCAGTGAGTTACTTAAGATGGCTTTCGCCTGCCGTTTTGAATTATGTTGCAGTTTGTTGTTTAGTTTAATATCTTATGTATGATTATTATAATCATACATAATCCCCCTCCACACCTACTTGACTCATGGCTTTTGACTCCCCACACTCCCCTTTTGTTCCCATTGTTTTTGTGTCCCCAGCCCCTCCCTTACAGTTCCTATTATACATGTATACTGTTTTGTGTCTGTAGTCTATATGCTTGTATTGCTTTTTATGTTTGTCTTTTTGCCTCTGACGAAGATTCTGCTAGGATCGTAAGCTCAGGCCCCTTTTGACTCCATTATTATAATTGTATTTGAGATAATGTACCGTCAAATGGATATGAATTATGAAGATTATAGTAAATGATATGATTTACATAAATCTGTATGAATAAGTATTGGTACTTGTGTGCAAAGAGATCATCAAAATTTGATAAAATGTGTGTATGATCTCAACTAGATTTTAAAAGAAGAAATGCAGTGTGTTCCCTTTCCTTTGCCATGTGGGGTGCATCACTGCATGTATCACCAAATCAAATAATCTATCCATCAGTCTTTATATCTACTATTTTTCTTACCTCCTTCCCTGGTGTAATTAGAGCTCAGTTTCTATTACTGAAAGAGGAGAATCTGAGGAAGGCTATAGGGGAGGTAGTGTCAACAGATCTGATGGATTACTATGTCAAACAGCGCTACTTTGATACCAGCGGCAAACTGGACCAAGGGGAACTCATGCATAGGATATGTCTAGCTACTCTTGAAAAGGTAAGCATTAGACTAGGACCATATGATAGACCCAATGATAAGATTTCTAAAGTAGATTATATGTGTAGCAATTTATTTTGGTATGGAAAATGTTTACATTGTGTCGACATTTCATCAAGAAGCAGTTTTTATTAGCTCATCCGGCCCAAATGGGCCAGATGAGCTTATGCCATGGCGAGGCGTCCGTCGTCCGTCCGTCCGATTTTAATTCCATTTGCTTTATATGATAGCACTAGGTGGGGGATTCGAAACTTCTACACAGAATTTTGAAACTCATTAAATATGCTAATTTATGCGCATTTCTCAAAAATCACAAAAATTGCTTCTCCTTCATTTATTGACCGATTTCGATTTTTTTTGTTCCATCTAAAAGACTTTCATGAGGTTCATTGAACTTCTACACGGAATTTTGAAATTTTGTCTACAAAATTAATTATGCTAATTTATGCGATATTTATTCAAAAATCACAAAAATTGCTTCTCCTTCCTCATTTATTGACCGATTTCAATTTTTTTTGTTCCATCTAAAAGACTTTCATGCGGTTCATTGAACTACTACACGGAATTTTGAAATTTTGTCTACAAAATTAATTATGCTAATTTATGTGATATTTATTCAGAAATCACAAAAATTGCTTCTCCTTCCTCATTTATTGACCGATTTCAATTTTTATTTTTACATCTAAAAGACTTTCATGAGGTTCATTGAACTTCTACACGGAATTTTGAAATTTTGTCTACAAAATTAATTATGCTAATTTATGCGATATTCAAAAATCACAAAAATTGCTTCTCCTTCCTCATTTATAAGCCACTTCGGAGATGCAATCTAAGCATGAGCAGATAAAGGTCATCTGTACCAAATTCTAAAACCCACTGACACTAATATTCTATATGTGCTCATGAATGTCATGTAATCATTATTCAATTATGCACTAATGGTGCATTCCATGATATCCAGGTGGAAGTATTCTTTTTAAAGGGGGAACAAAAGCTATTCATGAGGCACCTCTTTCACTCCCAGAGTTATTTTTCTGAAGTGCACATAAAGGGACCCTCCATGTCTAAAATATCTGTGGATATTTGGGGTAATTTGTACCATGCGCTAACCCCGAACTGGCTTATTGACCGATTTCAATTTTTTTTGTTCCATCTGAAAGACTTTCATGAGGTTCATTGAACTTCTGCACAGAATTTTGAAATTTTGTCTGCAAAATTAATTATGCTAATTTATGCGATATTTATTCAAAAGTCACAAAAATTGCTTCTTCTTCCTCATTTATTGAGCGATTTCGATTTTTTTTTTTCCATCTGAAATACTTTCATGAGGTTCAGTGAACTTCTGCTCGGAATTTTGAAATGTTGTCTAGAAAATTATTTATGATAATTTATGCGAAATTTAAGATCACAAAAATGGCTTCTGCACTCTTTATTGTATTACACAATAATGAGTTTTGGCATAGCACCCAACGGTGTGTGTGGACGTGGTACTACTCCTGAGTTCTACAGGCTACAATAGAGAAGTAGTTCACCCTTTCGGCCCTAGTTTTCAAGGTGAAATGCTGTTACTGATGTAATAAAATTGTTGAAAGAAGTCCATTATGTGTATTTTGTTCAAAGTACAAATTGCTTGAATTTCTTTGCTGGATGCCGGATGAGCGCCACATCATTGATGTGCTAGTTCAAATGCATATTCTGACCTAACCTGCTTACAATTACTTGTTGCAATCAATTCCAAATCCCCCATTTGCAATCAATTGCAAATATGATACATGTATTTTAAATGGAACTTGCAATCAGTTGCAGAACTTGCAATCAATTTGCAAGACTTGCAAATGATTTAGGGGATTTGCAATTGATTGCAACTTTCTTGCAACACCCCCTAAGTTTCTTTGCCATCAGTTCAGTTACATGTACCAACCCTTAACAAGTGGAAAAGAGATCTGCCTCCAATTTCCGTCTAAGAGCAGCACAAGTTTTCAGTACCCTAACTAATCTATCAATGTTCACCATAACTATATTTTTCTATCATTCATTTAGATACCATTCTTTAGTAAGTGGAAAGGAGATGCGTGTGCATCCCTTGTAAAGCAATGCAAGGAGGATAGCGGTATCCCGTATCCAGTCTTACTAATCCCAGATAGGACAATGCTTGTCATGGAGGAGGACAAGGCAGAGGAGATGGTCATCGTCACCAGGGGCAAGTAAGTAACTAGACCAACTTTTGTCTTTGTATTTGGTGGGTACAAGACAAGAAGATAAAAGTCTCTTGTGGTATAGGCCATATTTTATTTTATTTTCTAGATCTTGGATCTTGGATTTCTGTCCACCTTAATATTCCTCGCGGGATTTTAACTGGAGGTGTGGTTTTAGGTACTCGTTAGTTTTTTGGAGTGAAGGTTGATTAGGTTTGCCATTTGAAGCTGATTCAAAGGCAACATTTGAATCTTTATATAATATTGATTGGGGCAAGTGATACCCATTATTTGTCTTTCTTGGGGAAAATAAATTGTCTACACTTTCATAAATATCTTATGGTCGTTTTAATAATAATAATAATAATAACGTACATTTATATAGCGCAATAACTATACACATATACTCCACTGCGCTTATCATAAAGGACCCATTGCTTGATAATCAATTGTTACATGTACCGGTACATGGTAGTTCATTACACAAGTGATATACACTAAAAGGAAACTACTGAAAAGCTTCTACAAACAGGTGGGTTTTTAACTTAGTCTTAAAAGAGCGCACTGACTGGGAATTCCTAATGTTAAAAGGAACATTATTCCAAATCTTAGGTGCTGCGCAAGAAAAAGCTTGATCTCCCATTGTCACCTTAGTCCTGTAAGTTGGCATTTTTAGAAGCAGTGTGTCATTTGTTTTAATGAGCAATCCCACTTCGTCATAATCTGGGAAGTAACGCAAGAAGTCGCTAGACAAATCTGTATATTTTTATGCATCTTGTGTTAAATTCATATTTCCAAGGTTTTTGTTGGGTTTTAAGTTTGCTAGACATAGTATAAACTTTGTTTGGTATTAAACGATTAGCCATCCTACCCTATGTTGGGTTATACATATAATTAAAGAAATTAATAATACCTGATAATCTTTGATTTCTGATTTTTGTTCTCCTGCTTTTCACTCATGAAAATTTGACAGAGTGGAGATCACACAAGAGAAAGAATCTATTGCGGTCATTGATGTCGACAGATGGCCATTCTGGATTGGTGAAGAAGGTAAGCAACTTCGTTCTCTTATCCACCCCCCCCCCCCCCCCCCCCCACCACCATTTATTTGTGCTTTTAAAACTTTCATTGTTTTCCATGTGCAATTTCCATAGGTTTCATTTTCTTTGCTTTTCAATTTCAGACCACATATAATTGTCACTGAATTTCCACATAAATTTTCATTTTAGATTTTTAACCTGTGTTAATCTGTAAAGAAATCAAACAGCCTTGACATTCAGAAGTAGCAGTACTCTATGCTTGTTTAATTTTGTACTTATTGTTGATTCAATAAACTACATTACATATATTAACGCATGATCTTCATTAACCATCTATTATTTCACAAAATGTTGTGTACAAAACTTGTAGGAAATTTATTACCATTTCTTATGATACCAAACATTACTTTTATTACCCAACTTAATGCATAAGAATTATTGAAAATTACATGAGTTTCCTTTTGTCCATTATTTTTTGGTTTCTCATTTGTTTGCTATTGTTTGATGTTGAAATAAGGTAATATCTTTTTAAATATCTGCAATATTTTGTGAAATAATAGATGGTTAATGAAGGGCAGACATTTGAAATGTAAGCATTGATCACATTTTGGTAAAATTTTGGAGAGATCCCTTGGCATACACAGTAAGAGTTAACGCATGATCTATTTTTTTGTGTGCCTAGGTCTCTTCACCAGCATTAATAACATGTGTGCTGCCCATGCGCTAGGAGCTTGCCAAACAATCAGGATCAAGAAGTCAACCATTCAAAATATCACAAACAAAGTAAGTCAAAAATATTATATTTTCATCGTGTTCTAAATAATACTTAATTTTATTATGTGTAAACCTGATAATACAAAACTGTATAAATATTTATCAATGTCGTTGATCACAGACGTAATGGAGTTTCCTTTTATGTAGTGTTTTTCAAGTACAAAGTATTTTGTTTAATTACAAGATGCTTTTCTTGATGTTAAATAAATTTAAAGTCTATCTATTACTACCTGATCTACCCAAGGTTACAAAGAGTATGATTTTAAAATGAAATAATGATTCAGGTAGGAGATTGGAAAGATGAGAAATTTTCTTACAAAAAAGTTGTTAAAAATACAAAAGTAGGAAAGGGGGATGGGGGTATAGGGACTGTATCAAGAGAAGCTTCAATCAGGGGAGCGTTTCATCAAGCGTTTTGTCAGTGATTTTTACCGACAACTGTTATAAGCTACTGAAATCCTTGCATCTGATTGGCTGAGAGGTAATAACACCTACATGTAGCTCTTGATTTTGCCCAGGACATATAGGCCCGAATTCACAAAGGAGGTTTAAACCTAAACCATGGTTTAAACCTCCGTATTAAAGTGTACTGAAATACATGTACATGTAGGCGTAAATAAGCGCACATTGCCCATGCGCACGCTCAAAAAAAATATATGATTGGATCGGATTGCGTGCGCACGTACAATGTACACTTAAAAACCCCAGGAGGTGGTTTAAACCATGGTAAAAACCAAACCTCCATTGTGAATTCGGGCCATACAGTCATGGAAAAAATTATTAGACCAATGGGGTGTAGCAAGAAAGTTGCAATCAATTGCAAATTCCCCAATTGCAATTGATACATATCATACATGTATTTTAAATGGAACTTGGAATCAGTGGCAAGACTTGCGACTGATTTGGGGGATTTGCAATTGATTGCAACTTTCTTGCAACACCCCCTCCCAAGAATGGTTACTGATAGTCTTATTTTTGTGGTAAGAAGGAAATAAACTATCATAAAAGCAAGGTATAATTGCTGGAATTTGGTATTCATTCAATGAAATACAAAGACAAATTATTTTTATAATTTTGTTTGCATATTATAGTACCCTTATTAAAGAAGCTTGGTCTAATAATCTTTTCCAGCTGTATGTGCTCTGGTTGTGCTGTATAATAATATATTGTAACCATATACTTACATAATGTATATGTGACCCGCCGCCTCAAAACCTACAATAAGTCGCACGGACCACAACGTAGCAAACAGCCCAAAATAGTAAATTTTCTTGGATCAGTCGATTTTCTGTTTTTGATATATGAATGGGTAGTTTCATTATCATTCTATCATGTCTCAAGATTGTGAGTCGTAATTCGACTTAGAAATATGTTTTGGGGGCATTTTAAAATGACTCCTTTTTTCACCTGTCGAGCTAAAAAAATCGAAATCGCCGAAATTTGTAAAACTTTCGTTCATTGCCAAATTACTACTTTAACTCTGACGGTATTAAATTGATTTTTGGAGTGAGTAATGAATAGGTCCTCCTGGAGCAGCGGGCCAAAATTCAGCCTAATCTGATAGACCCTTCATACTGGTTGCTATGGCCATTTGAATACCCAGTTTTACTTGGGCGCACACAGAGAGCGAAGGTTTAGCACTCCTTTGTTCCGAAATTGAATGGTCATTTTCTCTGAATAGGAGTTATTGATTGCTGGTTACATACTGATCCTAAATGTCATATTTAAAGGTGTTATCATTGCGTAAACTAGGCAAGTGATATACCATTGGAAAGCTGAGAATCCATACTTTCGGAAAATGTATAAAAGAAAAAAAATAATTTTGGCGACTTATTGTAGGTTTTGAGGCGTCGGGTCACATATGTCTTCAATGAATGAAACTCGTTTGATTGAAATCAACTATCGCTTTGATGTAAGTTGCCATACATGTATATGGCAATGAGAGGATTCATTTTTTACCATTTCTTTTTGTTACAGTTCAAAGCTGAGGCGGGACAAGACTTTGAGAAGCGAGCCAAAGTCTGGCAGACAAGACTAAGCTCTGAGAGCCAGCTGTCTGATAGAATGAAAGCTGAAGTACTCTTACCTGTGAGTTTATCATTGTCATTCAATATTACTTGTCTGATTTTAAAGTTAAGTTGAGTTTGGGTCATGTAACAGGATATATTTGTAGAGATGTTTTCTATTCTGATACATGTAAATCTCCATGTAATTAAGTCCAATCAATTCAGTAACTCATTTGTTATATTTTGTTTTGTCAACCTATTCTCCTTCTTCAGGATTGATGGCTTATCAAGTATCATTTTTTCTTCTTTTACCTTTGCATCATTCAATTTAATGAACGACAGTTAAAGATTTTGAGTGCATTTGATATACCTTATTCTTTTAACTCTCTCCTCTCTACAGGTTCTCATTAACACTTTGTCAACGTTGGAGATGTTTTCCCGAGCTTCTTTGGTCTTTGTTTACAACGTAGCCTTGTTTTTCGGAGCCAAAGCTTACAAAGACAAAGCTGTCATTGTTGGTAAGAAAATCTTACTCTCTCTCTTTGGGGTGTATGGGGTTCTGAGATAAACACTCTGGCGACAATCGCTACGAGGTCAATTTGCTCTAATAACTATATTCCTAGTTTCATCACTTATCCTATATCATTGACAAAATGAGCTAAGAGCATTCTTCACTGGAGCAAATGTTGGATCACAGTGTACAGAGCTATGAAGTACATCTAGCCTCAGACGAAATGGGTGTAGACAAATTGAAAATAGACTATTGAATTTATACAAACCAAAAGATGGACTAAATTATTTGTGGACCAAATGGGTATTGGACAATTATGTTTAAATCACTTGATAATAGACTAGTTGGTAATTTACTGATAGCAGACCAAACTGTTCTGTTGAACTGATTAGAGAAATATTGGTTCCATTTTCACTCTTGAGATGGCACAGGAAACCCAGCTAAGATGAAGAAGGCCCTCCAAGCCAAGCAAACGGACCAAGTAACCAAAGGATCTCAGAAGAATGCTATCCAGGGTTTCTCACCAGCTAAGGCTATACAAGGAAATACTGCTTCTAATGTTCTCTCAGGTAAGCACAGCCTTCTCAAAGTGATTGACATTCAACAGAAATTATTCCGATGAAAACAACAAGGCAACTAAAATATAACATTTTCTCTTATTAAGAATTACATGAATGTACACTCCTTTTGTCTGATACGTAATGCCATTTTTGAGTGCATAATTAGATTCCTTGAGTAATTCCCTTTTAGATTATATATACTTATGATATCCTCAAAAAAGATATTGGTTTTCAAAGTTAAAAGTGCATTGCTTCAAGCTAAAATCAACATGTAACAAAGCAGGGGATAACCTCATAATGCACGACCATGAGCACTGCTCAAGACGGACAAGAACAGTTATTTTCATGCACGGGTTACTTTTGTACAGGTTTGATTGAGAAAGAATGTTCAGGGCGAAGAAATGTGATCTTTATAGACAGGTGGTCATTCTATACAGATGGTTGCAAAAGCAGGTTTCAATGTATCTTGATTAGCTTCATGTCATCTGGCACATCCTTACCTGCTGATGCATTAAAAATTTGTCTTGTGTTCAGTTTGAATGTAAAGTTTGCATTTACTTACTATTTAACCATAGTGATGTCAAGTTACAGAACAAATGTACAATGTAGGCAGTAATTCACTAAAGTTTTCTTCAATAATGAAGATATTGAATGAGATAAAATTGTAAAAAGTATTTGTAGCACTGCTTTTTTTCAATCAAGTTTTTGCTTTGACTATTTTGCATATTTACATCAACATTTCAAGTTGGTCATTAAGTCTTAAAATAATAGTTTTCAAAAAGTAAAGTAATATTTTCATGTATGATTAGAGGATCTTTTTATTTTATTTTTTTTTCCAGAGAATGATGTTTTTCTGTTACCTCTGAAAGGAGAAATGGCAGTAGCTGGTATGGATGATTTCACCTTCAAGGAAAAGAGCATTATTTGTAAGTAGAAATGTCACATTGATTGTACAGTGTGCCTTTGAGCAAGCTGATAAACATGAGCATGAGATTTTACTTATTTTAAGAAACTGAAAACTTTCAATCTGGTAATATTTATCATTTTTATAGTTAGATACATGTAGGATTGAAAGCTGTAGGTCCCCTGGTTTCTCATCTTTGAGCATATTCATCTACTCGAGTTCTTATCAGGCAGGTCGAATAAATTACAAAAAAACCTGTCTACAATGACTGCTCCAGGGAGACAAGAAAAGTGGTCTTTATGAGCAGGTGGTTTTTATGGACAGGTTCCTTTTAATACACGTTTCAATGAGAAACACTTTTCAAGGGAAACAGAAATTGCGGTCTTTATAGACAGGTGGTATTTCTATACAGGTGGTTGCTAAAGCAGGTTGGACTGTATCACAATCACCATCAAGGAATTTTTGTTCATGTAATGCACTGTGAAGTGGTAGTGGCTGCTGGAGATCAAGCTAGTTTAACAATTTTAAATGTAATATACAAAGAGATGTGGCTTTACAATATTGTTATTGTGTCAGGTTATTTATTTATTGTATCCCCCGGCAGTATGCCGGAGGATACTTTGGATTCAGCAGCGTTTCGCCGCCGCCGCCGCCGCGTCACATTCTTGTGTGCGCTCTAGCGGTCACATTTCTTGACGAATTTTTTTCAGACTTCCTGTGGACGTGTATCTTGGTAAAATCTGGACCCCTATAGTTTCTGGTGATGCTGCCCCCAGTGTTCCGTCTTTTATAGGGTAAAAGGCCATATTTTTGGGGATAGTTTGTGTGCGCTCTAGCGGTCACATTTCTCAACGGATTTTGTTCAAATTTTGTATGAAGGTGTCTCTTGGTGTAATTTAAAAACCTATAGTGTTTGGTGATGCTGCCACCAGTGTTCCGTCTTTTATAGGGTCAAAGGTCATACTTCAGGGCATGGCGTGAGTGCACTCTGCAGGCCACATTTCTCAACGGATTTTGTTCAAATTTTGTATGGAGATGTATCTTGGTATAATCTATACATGTTTAATTTTTGGTGATGCTGCCCTCATTGTTCCGTCCTTTATAGGGTCAAAGGTCATTTTTCCATTTCTTGCACTCTTACTTCTGCATTTCTCGACGGATTTCGTTCAAATTTTGCATGAAGGTGTCCCTTGGTGTAATCTTAAAATCTGTACTTTTTGGTGATGCTGCCACCAGTGTCCCTTCTTTTATAGGGTCAAAGGTCATATTTCAAGGGATGGCGTGAGTTCACTCTGCAGGCCACATTTCTTGATGGATTTCTTTCAAATTTTGTATGGAGATGTATCTTGGTATAATCTACACATCTTTACTGTTTGGTGATGCTGCCCTCATTGTTCCGTCCTTTATAGGGTCAAAGCTCATTTGTCCCTTTTGTGCACTCTTACTTCTGCATTTCTTGACGGATTTCATTCAAATTTTGTATGGAGATGTATCTTGGTATAATCTACACATATTTAATTTTTGGTGATGCTGCCATCATTGTTCCGTCCTTTATACGGTCAAAGGTCATTTTTCCATTTCTTGCACTCTTACTTCTGCATTTCTTGACGGATTTCGTTCAAATTTTGCATGAAGGTGTCTCTTGGTGTAATCTAAAAACCTATAGTTTTTGGTGATGCTGCCACCAGTGTTCCGTCTTTTATAGGGTCAAAGGTCATACTTCAGGGCATGGCGTGAGTGCACTCTGCAGGCCACATTTCTTGATGGATTTCTTTCAAATTTTGTATGGAGATGTATCTTGGTATATCTCTCAACACATTTCTTTCAAATTTTATATGAAGATGTGTCTTAGTGAAACCTACACATCTAATTTCTACACTATCCTTTTGTTTGAGGGAGGGGATGGGGGAGGGTCTTTGTCCCTCCTTCAAATCGCTGCCAGTGCCGGGGGATACATTTAGCATTGCGCGGCCCCAGCAATGCACATTTCTAGTTTATTTTATTTGCAGTTTTATAGAAGCCGGGTAACATAATATCAGTTTCAGAAATGCTTTATGTGTATTCTTTCCTATTTTTCTTTGAAAGATCTTCCTGAAGCACAACTCAAAGAAATCAAGCTCACATCAAAAGGAGACACGCTAGTCCTCACCATAGAGGGCAGTAGATTACTCAGCCTGTGCATCATGTATCCAGACATACAAATCAACGTGCCTAGGCCTGTTTTATGATTATGAACTTCTACCGTTAAGTTATTTAATTCAGCAGTATTTATTTACATCTATATATCTATTCAAGAAATTATTTTTAAATTTTTTAAATTGTAAATTTAATTTGTAAACTGTGCTTGAGACAAAGTCATGTGGCATAAATGTTTCTATTATTTTTGTATTAGTTTTATCATTATGCCTCCAGAATAGTTTGTTTTATATCAAATAAAGGAAAAAAATCTGAAAGAAAAAAAGAAAGAAATGAAAGTGTACTAGCTAAATTTGCTTTGAATACTATGCAAAGAAACCATGTATGAACTACAGGTTGCCAAAATATGAAGACACAGAATATCATAGTAGAAATACCACATGAAAAGGATTGCTTTGCTCTCATTTGTCACATCACACGAGAAATCTGCAATCCTTTGGGCTGAGACATTTTGGTCGCAGTTTTATTTTGTTCCATGTGTCCATATTTGTGTGTAGTGCCCTATAAAGCATACAATGGAGATATATATATATATATATATATATGTATGTATGTGTGTGTACATGTGTGATATTATATTATGATTCCAAAACCTTATAATGCATAATTTTATTTCTTGTATACATGTACATGCATAATTAGACAGTTCAAAATGCCACTCTATAGCTACTACACAACATGTCCTTTAAAAGTGTGAAGTTATCAGCGTACCAAATTCCAATTTGACAACACATACTACACAACTTGATTTTTTTTTTTTTTTTACCTTTTTTGTTTTTTTGGTTAGCACCAAGCAAATGAAAGCTAAAAGGTTAATTTATTTGTAACCAAGATAGTTTGAAGAGCTTGTGGCATAACTACATGTACAGTGCTTGAAATCACTGTCTCGCCTGAATGCTTTTCAGCCTTTTTTAGATATCATTTGCTAACATTTTAATGTATTCATCTATTTATATACATGTATGATATTTACTCAATTTGTGAATAGCTATGTATTTTTTTAACATATTCTAGGATTAGAAAGTATGATTGAATTACTGTCATGTATGTACATGTGCCTTTTATATGACTGAATTCAAGCTGTTTATATTGCATTCCATATGGGTTCATATTCTAAAATGTATTCAAATTTATGGATGTCATTCAGAGGTTTTTTTTTTTTTTTTTATTTAAGTGGCATTAAACTGGTATAACCTGAACAGCGCCATCTTACGGTGATTGCTAAATTAAGATCATAATTTTTAAATTAATTGCATTTTATTTTTTAATTTTGACAAAAACATCTTGTTTGGATAATAGGCACAGTTATATTTCAAGCTATTATTTTTGACTTGCAATGTGGAAAATTGCCTGTACATGTAGGTACATTCTAAGCTTCTACAAACTAGAATGGGGCATGATGGGGAAAATGAGAGGCACAGACCCTTTTCAAATCATGTTAAAAGATGTGCTATTTAGGAGCTTCAGTTTATTGACACTTTAAAGTGCTATTATTATAACAAAAAGTAAGTTTTTATCCAAATTATATGCTGTACAGGTGTATTGCAAAGTTATCAACTCATATGTATGCATAGCATGTAATATCTAGCTAATTCCACCCCGTTTCTTGTTTACTAAGATTTGTTGGTGTATGTATCATCAACATATCAATATATATTTAAGAAAGGTTTAGAGGAGTTATTTTTAAACACATGATATTTAAAGCAATTGTCAGTGTGCCCTCAGGTAGGGAATTATCTCCCCCTAAAAGGGCAGTTTCGTTGCTGAACTATAATGAAGATAATATATAAATGTATCAAGTCTGATTTATCTATTTGTATTGTTTGAAGTATAATATTTGTTTTTCTATATTGTTATCCGAGGGCCATAAAGGGCATCCACTCAATATTATCATTATCTCTTTATTCTGGTTCAACTAAAATTTAAAACAAATCAACATGAATGTGTGATATATTTCTGATCCAGCAAGGGCGGAGGCATAAATTTATAAATGTATAAAGTCTGATTTATCTAAGTATTTGTATTGTTTGCACTAAAATATTTGTTTTTCTGTGTTATTATCCAAGGGCCATAAAGGGCTAACACTCTACAGGTTGTCAGTAGATGATGGTTATTTTGTCCCTCTTTAATCAAATCGTCATGGTTACATGTACATTATTGGACAATATACAATTGTAATGTATTCAGCCCTGCACTTTGTACCTTTCCCTGCAAGTACCATGGCAGGTTTACAATGTATAAAATCTGTTATTATTATGGGCTTTGTGAACAGAGAAATTATTTTCATGTACATATACAGTTAACCTTGCATAACTCAAAGTCACATAAATCGAACTATCCCCAAGTCAAATCAAACCAAACTATAAGTTGAACTATTTTTGGTGGTCCCAACAGATTCGACTTATGCAAAGACAATTATGTATGTATTATTTGAGGTATATTATGGTCTATAATATGTCTGTCAACCTTAAAGGGATACACCACCAGGGGGCCGTGGGGAAAGTCAGGATTACTTTTCGGACTGCACGAAGCCGACTGAATCTCGCTCAAGCTTAAGCGGAGCGTGCATGTTGCGCGGCGAACAACAGCCTCTTCGAAGTTAGATCCCGCGGTGCAACGGCATGATCAGGTAACGATCACGCGTGCCCTCTCGCGGCATAAAAACCTCCACAATCTGCAGTTGAGAGTATCCCTTTAATTCTACAGAGCAACTCACGCTATGTTAAAATCATTCAAAATTGTGTATGTTCATCTCATTGGTAACTATAATTAGACACTGTACATACAACACTGGAGCAGCACACATCTTGAAATTCTCCTTTATCTACACAACTTATTCAAATAGCAATAAGTCTTTTGTGATTTCTAAATGACAGCCATTTTCAAAGCAAGCAACTTTCTCTAAATGTTGGAAAATCAGTGTTGTGTCAGTTGTACATTAAATGCATGCAAATTTTTCTTGTAGATAGTGTAGATGTATCGGAATCCTGAACAGTATTCAGTTGTCTTATTTCAACTATAACTCGGTCTTGTTCCATGTGGCAGAAAGGCCAGTATTCAGAAATTGACCAGTACTTTCATTTATAATTATCAGGTACATTTACTGTACTAAGCCAGTGAGAAAAAAATCCAGGTTTTATGACTTGCCAAGAATTATGAGATCAGTGATGACAGATATGTATTTGCAACTTTGTTGTACAATATTACACTACAAAGAAAATGTGTACAAGACTGAACGAGAAAAAAACTGCAGAATATTTACTAATGTGCAAGTAAGAAGCAGATACTGGTCATTTATTTAGATATTCATCTTTATTTCTTTTCTTTGTACATTACACGATACAAAATATTTATCATAATGTACTTATATCTGAGAGATGAATAGTCCATTCACACTGATAAAACAAGACAACAGACAAATTTTATATTTAAAGAAAAATATCCAATCCATAGAGTATTTGGTATAGCACCTTTTCCTCGCGGTTCATAAAACTTCAAAAAGGGACCAGTTGAGCCAATAAATACATATTACAATCCTTGTGTGGCAAAATAAGTGGGCCTTCAAAAGGTTTTTTAAAGTGGTCCATAGATCTAGCATGAGTTTCGATTTTCCAAAAATCAATGCGTTGAATAGCCCTTTGTCTCATGTAGGATCTTAAGAGCATGTTCAAAGATGAGATTCCAACAAGTTATGGAACCAACACAAACACCAATAAATGAAAATTATTGATAATGGCCTGTATTCTGAACTCCGGTTTAACTTAAACCATGTTTAACTCTGTGGTTTAACTCTGGGTAGCCAAAACTGTCAAAATGTTTACACTGTATGTTCCTTATGTTTACTGGATTCTGGTCTCATGCTTTAATGGTCAAGAAAACTATTGTACAGTTTTTAAAAGTTTGAGTACCAGAAAATGCTGATAAATTGAATATCTACTGTTAGGGATTTGTGTCACATTTGGCTGCCCATAGTTAAACCAAACATTTAGACCATGGTTTAAGTTAAACTGGAGTTTAGAATACAGTCTTCGCTCAAGTACTGATTGTACTTTACTCCACATCCCCAGAACAAACAGTAAAGCCGGTGATAATGCATTTCAGACATTTGCACCTTGTCTTTGGAACAATATCCCCCAATTTGTCCGCCTTCTTCCATCACTAGATGCGTTTAAGAGAGCCATAAAAACTCTCCTGTTCAACCCACAGCATTAATTTATCACTTTGTAAAGCACTCTGAAACCATTACATGTGTATGGAGCGCTATATTAAGTACCTGTATTGTATTGTATTGGGTCAATAAGTTTTAGGAAACAGGGTCCTGATTATGTCTATTAA
The DNA here is from genome assembly GCA_025617745.1 of Heliocidaris erythrogramma. Lineage (NCBI taxonomy): Eukaryota > Metazoa > Echinodermata > Echinoidea > Camarodonta > Echinometridae > Heliocidaris > Heliocidaris erythrogramma. Next base: position 1,029,042 of record CM046858.1, read on the forward strand.
CAATGTGACTGAGGTACATATGGGGTCAGATAGTCAGAAGGGCATGAACTCTGTGTTAAAGTACGAGTTATAGTCAATGTTATTAGTCTCTGTGTTAACACCCTTCTGTCTCTCAACAAATTTGTATCTGAAATGGAAAAGTTCTGTTTTCAATTGCAATTCTACACCTTGCTATTTCCCTGTTCCATTTTAAACTGGAAAATAAAATCTATGCACTATATTGCTTCTTTATACAGAAAAGAGAAGTGCCACCGAGTCTTTTATGCTTTCATTCAATGTATCTCTCAAAGTATGCTCTGAAGTGTTTACAAAATAATTAAATCTTAAATCTCATCAAAAATAAAACTTGGCCAGAGTTTCATTTAATTTCCAGGTAAGCCAAGACTGAACAATCCAAATCTGACACCAGATTTGGACCTGCCAAATGCCCCGTGTATCTCAAACTACCCTGGAGGGGTAAGGTATCTGACAAATACGCCAGTCAGATCAAACACGCAGTGTCACGTTGCTATTACGCGGTTTCGACACGCATTGTGTTTTCTACACACAGGATGCTACCGTCAACTAGCAAGGATGTACTACCCACCCCCCACTTGAGTAATGTTATTTACCAATTTCAGTGCCGGTGCGATGCCAGGTACGTGGGCCGTACTTCTCAGCGGTTGGCTGATCGCATTAAACAACACATTCCCTCGATTATTCGGAACCGTACACCCAATCAGCGCACGCAGCCCGTCCGTGCCTGCAAATCTGAAATGCACGCTAACAGACCAAAGATAGCCAAATGCGATTCAGCGATTGGTCTCCACTTGCTGAACAATCCAGCTTGCGCACAAAGCTATGCCGACGATCAATTTTCAATTATGTCCCGGGCCAGAAGCTCAGCGCATTTACGCTTTCTGGAAGCTGCTTATATCCAATCGCAAGAACCTCTTCTGTGCAGATAAAAGGAGTTCGTCCAAGCTTTGCGATTGTTCTGAAATTACGGCGTCTAGGTTGCGTCCGGGTTCACCGAGTATAATATAGTTGATTTCAAGTAATTTGTTTTATACCTGCGTGATAACCTGATGAGTGCAGGTCGAAAAGCTTCGTTATCATGTCTCTTTTTCGTGCCATAGAGAATAAATAGTTCTTAAAGTTAATCTAAAAGGTCCTAATACAAATACATTCCTCATATTATTGCACTCACATACAAACAGTAGGTTGATAATCTTATAATCAATTAAATACAATAGAAAATAGAAAATAACTAGATATGTTCACCTTCGAAAGAACCCCCCCCCCCCCCCCCCCCCCAAGGGAAAAAAAATGTAACTTGCACGCAGCTCATATTTCATTGTTCAATTTGACTGGCAATACCCCTTTGAGAACATTATCTCTAAAATGTCTCGGGGTTTGGAATTTTCTTTTTTGTATGTTTTCAGTTTACAGACTCCATACTGTAGGTATGGCAGGGGGACTTTCATGGTCACACACTGAATGACTGGAAGGAGGCTGTGGGGGCCTTGTGTTCTTACTCTGAGAACGATGATTCCTCAGATAATCCTTTAAAATGTTCTGATTATAAATAAAGAGAAATAATGCTGAAAAAGGAATAGAGATGAAACATACATTGTATCTTATTTATATTTATTTTTGTCATGGGCATGGGGAGGGGGGGCACTTAGGAAAATTTTACAAGGGAATTTTTATAATATACACAAGAAATAAATATCAAAAGTAACACTGAAGGTACATGAATAGCATATACTTTCATACACAATGAATAAGCACTGAAGTTGGATAGATATTTGTAAGGGAGAATGTTGATCTGACCATGGGAAAGATTACAGTGAGGCAAACATCTGAGAAGCCGAGTGTAAATGACAGGAAATTCCTCTGAGTTTGCAATTTCTGATGAGGTCTGGTCTGCAGTCACAAAGATGTGGGTTGGTAGTCGGTGACAAGAAGCAATTCAATTCAATTCAAATTTATTTCCACATAAAAAAACACATTACAAAAATCATTGTCATTTCATTGTGATAAATAATAGTGGCGGGATCATGAAAAGCACAAGAAGGCTTGTTAGAAATGATCCCTTAAGAAAAAAAAAACATAAAACAAATCACAATTAATAGAGTCATACAATATAACAATATATATGTAACATAAATATAATAACATGGATAGAAAAGCAGGAAGAAAAGAGAAGGAAATGTTGCAATAATCTTATACATTAAACATTTAGTTTCAATACTGAAATGATATGTCTTTTATACTGTCTTTTGAACTGACTTACTGTCTTACTATTCTTGAATATTATTGGTAGGCTATTCCACAGAATTGGACCATTGTAAAAGATTGAATACAAGGCTAGCTACAATGAGTAAGAGCAGAACTAATGGGGTGTTGCAAGAAAGATGCAATCAATTGCAAATTGTAAAGCAAATTAGAACAACCATTCTGAATGGTTCAGGGTCTGCCGATTCAAGAAGATGCGCTTGCAACAATGATTTTGATTGGTCAGTACCGAACAGTTGCAACTTGCAATCAATCGCAACTTTCTTGCAACACCCCATAAGACAGCTAAAACGATGACTGGGAGGATGTACTTTCTACTAGCGAAATTAGTTATCTTTCTGGCCAAATATCTGCAAAGGGTTTTTCACTTTGTTTCTACCTGTACTTAAAGTCTAATAAAATGTCTACTGCCTATTTTTTCTGCATCCCAGCAAAATGCCCCCCCCCCCCCCATGCTTGGATATGACAAATGACTCACACTATAAATACATGTATGATCTTGATTAATCCATAACAATCGGTGTTTAACCAGAATTATTAAGTTCATCTTAATTAAATAAGACATTTCATCTTTAATACGCTAATGGATTTCAGCATGGCCTCTGATTTGGTGCTGCACCAGCATCTTAAGGAACTTGATAACACACATGTAGGAATTAGGAACAATACTTTGAATTTGACCGACCCATTCCCATGACCGTCGGGTCTTTTCACTAAAATCATAGCAATCGTGACATGGCTTGTAGAAGTACTAAAAGATATCTAGTCAAAGAGAGTGACGTCGAGGTCTGCCCCAAGACCACGCCTACAAGAATTCTCAAAGAAATGAGGATATCAGAAGTGTGTGGAAATTTTTCAGAAGAGATGATTTGGATCTTGTACTCCCAAGTAGTTTCAGCCAAAAGGGCAGACCCTAGACAGACACACTTAAAGGGGCTCTGAGCTACAGAGCATAAAATTACCTTGAAATAACTTTATCCGGCATGCTAGGGATAACCGGTCAGGGAGTTTGAAGTATATAACTGGCAACGTAAATGACCGACGCACGGAAATTAAGGAGTGGAGTTCCGTGCGAGGCTTTTTGAATGCTTGTCCGTTTGTGCTTGCATGCACATCAGGTTCCCCCTCAGAACAGAGAGAGAAAAATGATCGCGATATACAGTATGCTGCAAACGGTCCGATAGCGTACCCGTACGTGTGCGTTATAAGCGAAAGGTCACGACGGTTCACCACAATCGATGCCTTTTCGCTTCTCAAACGCAGCCTACACTCCGAGCCGTCACCATATCAAGTTTTTTTGTCAAAAATACAGATCTACCAGTGCCATTCACTAGTCAATGGACGATGCCTGCAAATTGTGTGGCACTGGGCTGCAGGAGCAGTACCTTGTTAGCATGTTCATTTTATACACTTCCAAATGAAGTCAGACGCCCTGAGCTTTTTAGAGAGTGGAAAGATCGGTTGGTAGCGGCCTACGCAAACAAAGACTCCACATTGCCACCAGTACCCGCCGTGCTCCGGTGTGCTCAACATCGAGTCCCCCACACTGGCATGTGATGGATGCTTAGAATGGTATTACTTAAAGTCGATTGGAAAGAAATCGTCAAGAAATACCAAAACAAGGAATTTGGACCTACATCTAAGGAAGTGACTAAAGCCAATAAGACACTGGGTCTAACAATATATCATGTGGAGCTAAGATTACTGGGAGTTAAACCTTATGGTTTAAGAAACTCTGTCCTCCTTGGAAGGGGCCGGCCCAAATTGTGGAATGCCTGTCTCCTAATCTTTTTACATTAAGATTTAGGAAGGCTTTGTTTGTGTTGAATCACGACAGGTTAAAACTATGTCGTGATCGAGATCTACCAATGGCGGCAGTACCACGGCTCAACAAAGACACTTTATACTGTTTTTGTAGGCAGCCAGATGATGGCCACCTTATGATAGAATGTGACAGATGTTTAGAATGGTATCATGGGGCCTGTGTAAACAACTTACCAGTAGATGCCCTGGCTATGGTCACATATATCTGTCCTGTGTGCAAAGCAGCCAGGAGAAGGTAGATCTCATTTTCATCTTTATAATTTGATTTACCATACGTTAGTTCAGTATCATGTGATTTTTTATATCTTACACACCAATACCTAGTTGCCACTTTTGGCCTACTCTAATTTTAACTTGGTATTTTGTTTTCTCATGTTTCATTATTTCTGGTTAATTGAATTTTCTAATTTAAACTAACCAGAATGGGGCAGCAGAGATACCATATTTTGATAGTTTAAGTATTTATCAAGAATGGTTAATATGCAGGCAAACTGGTTTCTTTTTCATGATAGTTATGGGTTTTCTTCTAGGAATTAGAAATGGTTCCTCCTAAGGACCTAAAGAAAGAGTCAGACCAGTCTGGTGCAGCGAGACCGGTTGGCGGCTGCTCATTTTCAGGTAGGGGTTTTCCTTCATGTAGGGAACGGACAGTGCACTTGAAGTTCCATGTTTACAAGCACTTGCCTCACGTGGCCTATGTTCATCGCACAAACCCCCCCAATGCCGAACTACTCCGGCTTCGTGGGGAGCGATAGATATCGTCACGCTTTGTAGATAACAGAAAAGATGGTGTATTTAGACTGATGGCGTTAGTCAACCAAGACTTTCGCCCTAAAAAACTTACTTTTCCTCCGGAGATAGAGAGATAGAGATAGAGAGATAGAGAGAGCCATTCATGCTCAAGGAGAATATGAGGGGAGGGCTATGCCAACTCCTCTTTCTCTAACTCCTCTCAACTCTCCTGCTTGTCTTCTACATTTCAGGGCATTAGTGCATCTCCATCTGAAACTCCCTCTCTCTATGAGGGGAACCTTCTCCTCATGGGGCTCTCCTCCTCTTCTTCCTACTCCTACCTCTACATCTACTTCTACATCTACATCCTCTGCATGTGCTTCTACAGTGTCTGCAGCAATTTCTTCTATTTCTGTTCCTATTCCTAGTTCTGTTACTACTTCTACCCCTGTCCCTGCTATGCCTTCTTCTATCTCTGTTGGGTCTATGCCCACTTTTGCTCATGTAGTTGCTGGTAGCCATTCGGCTCCCTGCAGAAGCCAGACAGGCTCCGCTTCAGGTTTTGTTGCTGTTTCTTCCTGTTCTCATCCAATCATATCCTCGGGCTCTGCTATTCTTCCCGTTACTACCGTTATTCTTGTATCAGCTCCTCCTCCTCCTCCTATCTCTACTCCTTGTCAACCTATGTCGGTCATACTTCCGCCTCCTGGTCCTACTGATGTTTCTACTTCTACTTACTTTCCAGTGACAGGATCTGTGGCTCAGGTTCCGACTGTTTTTCACCCTTCTCGGAACTTTCCTTTCCATCCTACTACTTCTATGTCTCCTGTCTTTTCTCTCGTAACACTACCCTCTTTGAGAAGCGACAATACATCTTTTGTGTATCCGATTGATAGCCTGCCGGTGACGGCTCAGCAGCTGGTTCGTGAGGATATGGTGCCTGTGCCTCCTTCTTCTGCCACTATGAATGGTTTTGATAGCCATTTTCACTTGTACAGGATGTTGGATGCCATCGCTGATCATGTTTCATGTTCTCAGCCAGGAGTCAAGCTCGTCGGCGGTGTTGTTAATTTTTGCGACCCCCAGGATTTCACTCGGGCACTCCAACTTATTCCCTTGATCTCTCATTTTCATATAGTCGTAGGAGTACATCCCAAATGTGTCTCTTTGTTGACAGATGATGGCTGGAAGAAGTTGGAGTGTCTGTTGGCTTGCCCACGATTAACAGCAATCAGTGAGTTGGGTATTGATTATTACAATACTCCCCAGGCCAGTTGGCCCAAGCAATGGGAATTTGTTCGAAAGATTCTTTCTAGGGGTTGCCACAATTCTGTCCTGGTGTTACACCTACGACCTGCCCGGGGCGATCTATGTGGCCATCAGCTGCATGGACCGTTCAAGGAGCTCCTGGGACAGTTTTGTGGACAGTACCAGCATATACGCATTCATAATTTCTCAGGTAATGTTCATGAATTGAAGATGTGGTTGGCTGCTTTCCAGAATGTTTTATGTTGGTGTGTCAGGCCTAGCAATGAGTTTCAATGCGGCCCAAATAGCTATGGGTAAGGAGATTCCTCCTACTCGGCTTCTCCTGGAGACTGACTCGCAGTATCTTCCGGTTATCCCGGGCACGCTGGTCAACACCCCCTACTTGTTGGAGGATGTTGACCGGCTGGTCTCTCAAATAAGGGAAGAGGATTTACGGCAGTTTATGGCGGTCACCACCCAGAATGCCCAGAGACTATATATGAGTGACACCCCTACTAGGCATGCTAGGAGTGGCACCCTTAATTTGCATATCTGTGGTCAAGCCCAAAGGAGCGGGCAGCAAACTTTAAGAAAGAGCTCATTGTTTAGAAAGGGAAAGTTTGATGCAGTTGCTCTTGAAGAAGCTCACAACAAGCTGACAAGAATTCATCATTTTGGGGTATATAACAGTTGCTAAACACACACACAGCCACACACCTCTTCCTGTATGTAATCATACTTGTGTGGTCAAGTTGTGTTCACACACAAGTTTTTCAAGTTGTAAAGAACCAAGTGACACTTCGACATAATTATGTTATTGCTCGTCGACCTTTATTCATCGGATAAACGCATCAAGGCTTTATTGGTTGGAACTTTAAGACAAGGTTTTCGTGTGATTTATTAAGCGTCGTGGTGACTTTCAAGTTTGTGTGCGTTAGAACATAGTTTCCCTCCGTGTAGAGATCTTTATTCTGTAAGCTGTAAACGACCCTACACGTATTACAGTGTAATTACTTTATTTTGATAATGTATTCATATCTATTATGTTGTAATCAGTTTATAAAATATGTTTGAAGAAAGAAAAGTTCATATAAAGAGAAATAAATTATAATCAAATCACTTGTATATTAATGGCAATGGGAAATACAAATAAAGAGGAATAGAAACTAGAAATTTAATTCGTCACTGAAGACAAATTAGGTGGTCTGTCTTGAACTGGTAAATTGTTTTGTATGATTGTTCCAACTAGTTGGTACAATTCTTGGTTGTGATAAAATGTGTTAAAGTCTGTTTTTGCATTAAATGATATTGAAACCTTCATGTATGTGAATATTACAGTGGGTTTGTCAAATGATGGCAGTTCTGTGTTTGCATTATGTTGAATTCTCTAGGTGTATGTTATTATTAGTGGGTTTATCTAATGCTAGGGCAATTCTGTGCAGAGGGAGTATAGGTCTGAGGATTGTTGATTTTGTTAAAATGAGATGAAAATAAAATTCATAAAACAAAATGTTGATATGTTAATAATACAAGTTATGTAATTTTCTTTAGGAATTTGTACAAGTTTGCTTCTTATTATACATGCACAGTATGGTAGTTTAGTTTGAGTGTTGGATTTTGCCGATTAGAAAGTTGCATAGAAAGTTTTTGTATGAATGTTTTGTATGTGGATGTAAATAGTTACTCGTTTTGATTATTGATCAACAATTGATGGTAAATGTGTTGTTTTATCTTTCAGTCTCACAATACCTTACGATGTCGTCGCGATGGCAGATGATGGCAAAGATTATGTTTTGACGGTTGACCAGAATAGCAACATAAACGTGGATTTGACAGCTCTGCCGAAAGGAATAGTGATTAGCTTCTCAAATGATGGACAGAGTTGTTGAAATGAGAAATAGTTAAAGCAGCTGACATTCATTTCCACATTTTGATCTCTTGTGGTCATTGACCGTTTCTTCATTCAATTCTGTTGTAATTTGACTACTGTGCCAAAGGCATTTGTCACTGTAATGATAGAAATATTGTATGGGGCCAAAGAAAGAAGGACCAGCAGCCAAACCACGGCAATCTATGGTGAGGTTTACTTCAAGGAGGAAGCGTGATGCCTTTTACGAAGGAAGATATAAGCTGAAGGACGTAAGGTCCTGCAAGGGGGTTTTCATCAACGAAGACCTCACATCGATGCGGTTTGCCGTTTTGATGGCTGCGAAAAAAGCTGCAGGAGTGAAGGGGGTGACGACAAAGAATGGAAACATTGTGTGTAGGATGGAAGATGGCACCTTTCAAAGCTTGCGCTCTCCAGACGACCTGTTTGAAATCGGACTTACAGATGTCAAGTATCAGGACTTCAAACTACATTCAATTTCATAAACAGACATACATTTGTGACATTTGTGGAATGTTTTTCATCTAATGATGTTTATTCAGTGTGTATTTCTGTTTGAATTAAAGTTTTGCATGAAGAAAAAATGTAAGATTCATTAATTAGCAGTTAGCTCTCACTTCACAGATAACTGTGGTCAGAGAAGGTTGTTAATTTTGTTCTAGTCCAGCAATACCGTCTCTCAACACACTATAGCTTAACTGAGCCTGCATTATGGCAGCTCGCGTACGGTACATGCGAATCTCCGATGTCGACAGACGTCGCTTGATCGAAGCTTTCCAGGGAAACAGCCAAGATTATCTGGAATTGGCGGATAATCTGGGGATTAAGAGAGCGACAGCACGATCTATTGTAGCCACGTATCTCGCAACCGGCAGAACTGAAAAACTTCAAAGGGGCGGGGCACATCACATCAAGGTGGATGATGAAATGAAGATTTATCTCCAGGATACTCTTGATACGAACCCACTCTGTTGCGTATCTCGCAACCGGCAGAACTGAAAAACTTCAAAGGGGCGGGGCACATCACATCAAGGTGGATGATGAAATGAAGATTTATCTCCAGGATATTCTTGATACGAACCCACTCTGTTTATAAGCAGAGTTTCGATAAACCCAGTTTATCAAAACACGGTTTTTCGATATGCAGAGTTATTGAAATTATACCGTTAGTGGGCGCTAAACACTTTTCTCTTGTAACTACAATGCATAGGATCTAGGAGAGTGTAAATGACTTGAAACGAAATATGCGCACCTGTCCGGCTACGAAAAGCAGCTGTACTACACATAAGTGGCAACTCTACACGGATATTCATATTGCGATGGCGGACTCTGATCATGATGTTCAAGATGTTTACCCGTCTGTTGACGAGGAATGGAATTGGCAGGATACAGACGTAAGTTAGAAGAGGCCTACTGAATACAATTTATTTAACATGGTTGAGAAATATTCAAAAGAGAACCATTGTCATTGACTGCATTGTTCATGTTGTTGCTTGTGCAAACCGGTGCGAAGTTCTTCACACTCAGCCATAGACACAGTTCAGGGCAATTTCTTCCCATATATACACACGGGGCGCGGCACACGTACGGGTCCTCGGAACACGAGGTTGTTAAAATTTAAAAAAATAAAATTTTGAAGGGGACACTAGCTGTAGCATCATATCAAGTTTTTTTTGTCAAAAATACAAATCTACCAGTGCCATTCACTAGTCAATGCACGATGCCTGCAAATTGTGTGGCACCGGGCTGCAGGTGCAGTACCTTGTCAGCATGTTCATTTTATACGTTTCCAAATGAAGTCAGACGCCCTGAGCTTTTTAGAGAGTGGAAAGATCAGTTGGTAGCGGCCTACGCAAACAAAGACTCCACATTGTCACCAGTACCCGCCGTGCTCCGGTGTGCTCAACATCGAGTCCCCCACACTGGCATGTGATGGATGCTTAGAATGGTATTACTTAAAGTCTATTGGAAAGAAATCATCAAGAAATACCAAAACGAGGAATTTGGCCCTACATCTAAGGAAGTGACTAAAGTCAATAAGACACTGGGTCTAACTATAAATCATGTGGAGCTAAGATTACTTGGAGTTAATAATACAAGTTATGTAATTTTCTTTAGGAATTTGTAAAAGTTTGCTTCTTATTACGTGCAGTATGGTAGGTTAGTTTGAGTGTTGGATTTTGCCGATTAGAAAGTTGCATAGAAAGTTTTTGTATGAATGTTTTGTATGTGGATGTAAATAGTTACTACTCGTTTTGATTTTATTGATCAACAATTGATGGTAAATGTGTTGTTTTATCTGTCAGTCTCACAATTCATTACGATGTCGTCGTGATGGCAGATGATGGCAAAGATTATGTTTTGATGGTTGACCAGAATAGCAACATAAACGTGGATTTGACAGCTCTGCCAAAAGGAGTAGTGATCAGCTTCTCAAATGATGGACAGAGTTGTTGAAATGAGAAATAGTTAAAGCAGCTGACATTCATTTCCACATTTTGATCTTTCCTGCTCATTGACCATTTCTTCATTGTTGTAATTTGACTACTGTGCCAAAGGCAGTTATCCTGCAAGGTTGTCAAATTTGTGAAGAGCAAAAAGTTGTTGAAATGAGAAATGGTTAAGAGGTTTCATTCATTTCCATATTTTGATCTTTCCTGCTCATTGACCATTTCTTTATTCAAGTCCATTGTAACTTGACAACTGCTATCCTTAGATAGATTGTCAACAGCAAAAAGTTGTTGAAATAAGAAATAAGAAATGGTTAGGACCTTCCATTCATTGCCACATTTTGATCTCTTGTGGTCCGTTTCTTCATTCAATTCTGTTGTAATTTGACGACTGTGTCAAAGACATTTGTCACTGTAATGATAGAAATATTTACAATTGAACTTTTAAAAAATACTAAAATCATTGTATAAGAGAATACAAATTTAAAAATAGCTGTGTTTTGCAGGATTTTGAGTTACATGTGGGACGTGCCTATTTATGATGCTGTATTCTATATACATGTACATCTACATGTATGATACATGTAGAAGGCAATGAATTGTAAGTGTTGTCATTTAAATTGTGGAAGATTTAACTTGTGGAACTTTGAAATTACGCTGAAAAAAATATAAGAATTACTTGTATCTCTTTTTTTCCCCTTCATTTCCATCATGCCAGCATAAAAGCAATGCAAAGCTTCAACTACACAGAAGATTTGAGTCATTTCAGTGCTCAAGCTTATAAAGTACTTCCTTTGCAATGAAAATCATGGACATCAACTAAGTGAAAATAAGGATTTGTGGAAGATCTACTGATAAAAGGAGACAATGAAACTACGAGCATGAAAGCTATGAAAAGCTTCAATCACACTGAGGATTTTATTCATTTTTCAGCCTTCAGTTGAAACTTATATAGTCTTTCCTTTGCAAGTAAAAATCATGGGCATCAACAAAGCGAAAATAATAAGGATTTGTGGAAGATCTACTGATAAAAGGAAAAAATGAATCTACCAACATCAAAGAAAAACTCAGTTTCCGCCATGCTAGCAAGGAGGCTATGAAAAGCTTCAATCACACTGAGGATTTTATTCATTTTTCAGTCTTCAGTTGAAACTTAATTCCTTTGCAGTGAAAATCATGGGCATCAACAAGGATTTGTGGAAAATCTACTGATAAAAGGAGAAAATGAATCTACAAACATGAAATAAAGCTCAATTTCCACCATACTAGCAAGAAGGCTACGAAAAGCTTCAATCACACTGAGGATTTTATTCTGGGCATCAACAAAGTGAAAATAACAAGAATTTGTGAAGATCTGATAAAAAAAATGTTTTAAGACAATTTAGAAATATTGCAGGTATCAAAGCAGAGTATAATATTGACATGCCAAATAAGAGACCATGTAAACCTTCAAAATTAAGAGAGTATTATTTTCAATGAAAATTACATGCTGGAACCTAAGCAAAATGAAAGAATTCATCTAATACATGGAGAAGTTTCCTTCCAACCTGTCCTCCATAACAATCCCCGGATTCAACATTTCTAAAACAAAGGTTTCTAATTAGTAAAACCATGTCAAGCTCATCAGAAATATAAAAACCAGGTTCTACTTTCTCATATACTACTAGAGGTACATTAAAAGCTTCAACACAATCTGAAGAACTTTACTTTCCTAAGTGGTACTCTCAAGCCATTTTTTAAGATCATGAACAAAGACCAAACACGGTGAACAAAAGCATTTGATCGATACTTGAGGGTACAGAAATGAATTTTTGAGGGAACATAATTTGGATATTCATATATATTTGGCAGTGGTAAGATAGAGAATAGAATGGAGAAAAAATGGAAAGGTATTTGTCGGTCAGTAAGGATAAATGTGCTAATGTGAAAAGCTTCAACCCACTCTGAAGAAGCCCTCTTTAATTCACAATCTTGTACATCCCACAAGAAAGGTAATCAAATAAATGGAATTAGAGTGTAACACAAATATAATTTGTATACATATTTGTCAATGATAAAACATACAATAAAACATAGAAGAAAAGAATGTTTGTTTTTTTAATGTATACAGTATTAAATGTGTATAGTGATGCAACTATGTAGGCACTAGGTGTTGAAATGACCATGTTTGATAGAATGCAATGAAGTGTACTGTAGTGTTATTATAGGGTTCACCATGCATACATGAGAGAGCCTTCTTCTTTTGTTACGCAGCATCACCACGGTGATTTCATTTTCCTTCTAATTTCGTTCGATTCGATGCCAATGTTTTTATTGTTTTTTTTTCTCTCTCTCTCTCTGCACACACTTTTATATTTACTTCCATACGCCCGAAACTGCAGATGTATTTCTTTTTTTTTTCTTTTCCTTTTTCTGTGCTTTTTTTTTAATTATTAAACTGTTACCATGTCCAAAAATCATATAAAATCTTCGAGGCTCCCATCCCAGTCAAGCTATATGCTTATGATGGAAACTTGCATTTTTTCCTCATCAAACCTTTGTTTTTCTTTAGTTTGCTTTCTATAATTTGTTATGTCAAAGTATATATTCTTTTTATTGATGATTATATTATTATGTATTGTGTTACTATATTCCATTCATTTATTGTATATCAATTATGCTTTGTATATTTGGAAAAATGCAGAAATAAATCAAATCAAATCAAATCAAATCTATTAAGTTGTGGAAGATAGTGTAGTTCAAAACAGTTGTGGAAGTTTCAACTAATGTACTTTAATGAAATTTACTTCTATCTTTTTTTTTCTTCATAGGAGACAATGAAACTACTATACAATGTAAAATCTACAAAGTCACCTGGCACACTGGCAAACATGAAAGAAGAGCTCCATTTCCGTCATGCAAGCAAGGAGGCTATGAAAAGCTTCAATCATACTGAGAATTTTATTCCATTTCAGTAGCGCAGCTTATATTTAAGAAAGATTTAGGAAGATGTATCCATAGCAGGAACATTCCAAGTTTAAAAAGTTTACCTGCAAAACATTAAAGCACAGTTTTAAGTTTTGCCATATAGGCACACTTATCTTTCGATTCGTGGAAATATAGGCGGAATATGAAGTCGGAATATGAAGTCCAATGCTTCGAAATGTTACATTATGGTCATTTCAAATAAGAAAATATCTCCAGCTAGTTTAATATATACTTTCTGTGGCAAAGTCTTACAGCAGACAAACGCACATCCATGTCTTGGAATACAATTAGACAGCAAAGTGACGTAGGTGGATAAGGTTGACAACACAGTTCTCAAAGCCAACAGCACATTAAGATTCCTCAGGATAAACCTTTGGTTTAGTCCAAGGGAAGATATATCTACAACCTTAGTCAGGCTAGTACTAGAGTATCATGCAAGCTGTGATTGGGATCCATCAAAGTAGGACAAATCAATAGACTTGAAGCAGTCCAAAGGAGCGCAGCACGTTTCGCGACTGGAAATTACCAAAGGGATAGTAGTGTCATGCAAAAGCTGACCTACCGAGACTGGGAAACACTTGCAGACAGGAAAGAGAAGAGTTGTTTAGTCATGCATTACAAAATGTACAAGGGAATGGTGAGTCTGAAGCATGATGATTATATAAAGGTCTCAACAGGGTCACGGGCAAGAAAAAAATGCAAAGAAGGACGTATACAAATATTCATTCTTCCCAAGTACCTGTCGAGCGTGGAACGCACTGGATCAGAAGTCAATTTTGGCCCCATCTGTAGATGCTTTAGGGGCACACTCTAGCAGGTGGGTTTGCTTTAAATTCAGGTTGTCTCTGGTTCGGTCTTCGAGTGAAGACTTTGGAAAAACATTGAAAGATTCTTTTCTAGATTTGAAGTCCAATTTATACAACTCGATAGGTTCACTTCACTTTGTTGTAATTACTCGTAAAACCTGGTCCTGTCAAAAGTCCACAGTCTGCTTCACTTCTTTTACGCTCGATGATGGTGCTATTGATGAAGAAGAGGCAGCTGGTTTGGACGATGATGATGACGACGATGATGGTGATGGTGGCATCGCTGAATCCCCTGCAGTAACTGGATCAACAGCATCAAGCTGTAGAGCAAAAGAAAATTAGATAACCGAATTTTTCCATAAATTTTTTTGGATGTATTTACTATTACATCATCTGTACATTCCTTTCATTTGTTTAATATTTTAAAAGCCAAAATTACAAGTGACATGGTCCTTACCCCTTCCACATTTAAATGTAGAAGATACACACTAGAAATGCATTACAGATACTATATAAACAAGAAAAAGATATGATTCGTGTAGAAGCTGTGTGCAATAACAATTTTATTTTGTTGCCACTTAGATCCCTATTCATAGACGCCTGATTGCATGCAATCCTTTTACACCGAAGCTCGGTCCTTTTCGCCAAAAGTGCCGAAATAGCGGCTGCACCGCAAGACTAGCTGCTATGTATGTATTGTTAATCATAACACGAATGTGACCGAGACTGAGAGTTTGTTGCCATGGATGTCATAGTTACCTGCAAAGGAGTTGGAATCGATGTTCCAGGTGGATCATGATCGCTCTCTGAGCTGACATCCATGGCAACAGATGAATTCGTAATTGTATTGACAAATAAAGAAGATTCCGATCGTAAACAGTGGAAATGCAATGGCCATGGATGCATTACGCACGTACACCTTTGACTTAAGGGCATCAAGAGCAGCACATAGCAGCTAGTCTTGCGGTGCCGCCGCTATTTCGGTACTTTTGGCGAAAAGGACCGAGCTGCGGTGTAAAAGGATTACAAGTGCCCTGATTAGGCATTGTGGCATTCGAGGAATTTCATTGAGAAGTAGACATTTACCTCACCTGGGTAGAGTGTGGCAAATCTAGATTAATGTCTTGCCAAATGAATGTGCATTGTTGATGCATGTCTGTACATTCAAAAAAGTTTCCATTGGATGAAAGTACAAAATTGAGGCAATAGACCCGTTTACAAATATATTCAAATTTTATGCATACTTTTAAACGAAGGTTCTTGACAACCTGGAAGCTTGTCAGAGGCTTGTCAGACATAGCAACAAGTAATGTATGCAAACTGGATTCCAAGTATTGTAGTTCATTCATTAATAACAGGTTAATGGAATACCTTGTTACTAGTTCCCAGGAAAGAAAGATCCAAAATTTGAATAACTTTGTAAACAGGTCTATTAAAGATGAGGTTAGTTCCAAAAAGATGCTACATCCATTAGGTTTAGTTCCAAAAGATGCTACAACAATGTGAATTTCACTTACCCTCTGCCTTGCTTTGTGAGGTTTACCAATTCCAAGTCTAAAATAAAGGGAGAACATAACATTTTGTTGGGGTGGGCATACCCAAGTCTTGCATCAATTTTGTGATATCAAATGTAGTGCATATTGCTCACGTAAGTCTGTAGGAATCCGGTACTGCAGGCATCTAATAGGTCTTGGTCTAACCTCCTATATTCAACTTGATTTGACAGAGCTAAGTTTGGCCAGTGTGTACTCTTTTGATACTGGCAGATAAAAAGAAATCATAGATATTGTCATTCTCAATAAATGATTCATAACAAAACTAGATTATGTACTTTCAAAAAAAATATGTTGCTAATCAACTGCCTTAAATTTATATACAATACAATACAATACAATAAGCATTTAGTACGCCCTTCCCATAAGGCTCGGAGCGTTTACAAAATATTTCAATTATAGAACACATTATAATTTGTATATAAACACAAATCAGAAAACTCTTCAATCGTCCATGTGGGAACTACCAGGTGGTTTTATGGAGACAAAATGTAATGAATGTACCTGTTACAAAGTTTGATAGCGGATTTAAAATAAATATGATTTCACAGCATTTTTAAAGGTCTTTATGGATGCTGACTGTCTAATGGTCAAGGGGAGATTATTCCATAGCCTAGATGCAGTAACTGTGAAAGTCCTATCACCTGACAAATTTCGGGTCATTGGGTAGCTGAGCTGAAGGTTGTGATTTGAGGATCTGAGATTTCTACTAGGTGTATATACAGTTAAGCATTCAGATATGTACCCTGGAGCCTGGTTATTGATAGATTTATAAAAATAAAGAACTAATTTGAAGATGATACGTTTTTGAATGGGCAGCCAGTGAAGGGAACGAAGTAAAGGTTGGGAAGAATGACTTCTGCCATTATATGACACATAAGAACACAACCTTTATTATGAGATACAGAACATCACAGCACAATGGCACAATGACACATCAACAAGAACTCATTTACATGAAGGAACAATTTTTTGGCAGATACTAGTATTCTCTAAAATTCAAAATAAAAGTGAAAAGAAATTGTTCTTGAGTGGGAATGCGCACTAAACAAGACAGTTGAAAATTACATCAACATGATTTCAACTAGTGACATTTCTACATGGTGCGCTAACTCTCAGCAGAAAGCTTTCTATGCAAACTTACTTTGGAAGGCCTTTGTTGAGACCTTCTAGGAGTGTGCAAGCCTTACATACAGGTTGGCTTGAGATGTAGGCACACCTACAACACGTTCCTTGGGTTGGCATCTTCACATCTTTCTTGATGGAAAGGCTCTCTCCAGAATGGATAATATCTGATAATGAAATAAGATTACATTCTGATAGCTTAAAAACATTCACATACATGAGAATGTTAACTGCATGATAATGAAATAAGATTACATTCTGATAGCTTAAAAACATTCACATACATGAGAATGTTAACTGCATGATAATGAAATAAGATTACATTCTGATAGCTTAAAAACATTCACATACATGAGAATGTTAACTGCATGATAATGAAATAAGATTACATTCTGATAGCTTAAAAACATTCACATACATGAGAATGTTAACTGCATGATAATGAAATAAGATTACATTCTGATAGCTTAAAAACATTCACATACATGAGAATGTTAACTGCATAAATAGCAATACAAGCAATTCAAGCATTTCATGTTAACACACACAAAAATCAACAAGTAAATCATCAGACATGTTGTGTCACTCAAACATCATATCCATGGGATTAACCAAGGGTGGAAAATGTGCACACAAGAATATTGCAAAAGAGTACCCTTAAATTGTATTCAATTTCAATAAAGTTGAGTTCTGGTCATGAGATTGAATTGTGAAAGAAGAAACTGTCTCAAAGCAATTGGGAAAGGTTGATTATATAGCACATAAGAATTGGCGTATGTTGTAAGGTTTTTGGAATCACCAAACTGATAAGAAATTGACTCAATCCCTGCTAAGAGTTATATGCACTGCACACAGAAATGTGTATATGGGACTACACACAAATGTTTGGAGGAGGTTTGTCGCGTTTTGAATGTGAGGGCATTTGAATAGCAATGCTTTTCAGGGGACACTTTTACTTTGATAATCTTTGATAAACTGAGAAAGCACACAAATTATTTACCTTTCCCAGAACTTCACCTTCCCTTAATAAGTATTAAAACTAGAATCTCAATTAACAAGTTATCTAGGAAGCCCCCTATTTCATGATAATCATCGGCTATATCAATGCCAAACATGTAGCATGTGTCTTTGGCAAACTTTGTCAAGGAAATAAATCACAACAGAAGTACCTGCTGCCCTCTTGAGTTGAGAGAGAGCTCATGTGTTACATCAAATCAACACCCATGTCTATTTTGTTCACTCATCAATGTGCGCGGTAGTAGAAGGCAGAGGGCAGCAGAGTATATGTACATATAACGTCACATTTTCACCATGTGTAATAGGTTTACAAGTATAAGGTATTTTGTGGTTTGGCTCAATAAATTTTAATTGAGAGCTCTAAAAGATATACCAGATGCATGAGTAGAAAAAGCAAAATATTCTGCACACACTGTGTCCATTTTTGTTGCATGACCATGCTGCGTTTGATGCCAGGAATTTTAGAAACGAGAATAAGCTTTAAAATCCTTAAATTGGCAACACATTGAGAGGTTCAAAATCATTGTTTTTTTATCAAGATTGGCAATTTTTTTCAATTTTTCGACAAAATGTTAAAACCCTGTATATTGTTTCCAAAGACATGACACCTTATCAGAACCATGTAGCACTAAAAGAAAAATATAATTGTTGCCAATTTGAAGAACAAAATGTGATCACCTGTAATGAAAGGGTTTAATTATAACCTTACATTATAACCTCACACATTGGATGAGTGAGATGTCTTACCGATAATAGAAGTAGACCTGATCTTCTCTAAATCTTTCAGATATGCTCTAGCATAGCCCCGGTAAGCATTGGGAGAGTAGATGCACTCTGTAGAGAAATAGTCCAGCTTCTTGAAGTACGCATACATGACAATTTCCTTCTCATAAGTGTACTTGAATGGCTTGCATCGTGGTAATGCTCCTTCCGCTCCCTTCATGGTTTCCATGGAGATAAAAAACACACAAATTCAAAATATGCTTTTAAATATTTGTAAACGGCAGAAGTAATGAACAGAATGGCAATATATAGCAATGAATACAAAAAGTAAACCAAATTAGATTCATATGGTCCAGTTTCAAATTTAAATAGGTGAACAGGAAGCATGAGAAAACTAATGGGTGGAGTCTATAGAAAATGCAGAGACGCCAAGGACAAAGACTAGCAATACGTGAGATTTTCTGCCCATTAACGCCAGGTAGGGAAGGAACCGTGCGCTCGCCACGCGGTATGTATAATATATATGGAGATAGGCTGTGAGGCCAGGCGTGAGAATGAGATTTTGGGGCGTAAGAGGCCTAATGCGCGACTGTCATGCCTAATGCGCGAGACTTGGTAGGTCTGTG
Source organism: Heliocidaris erythrogramma (assembly GCA_025617745.1). Taxonomy (NCBI): domain Eukaryota; kingdom Metazoa; phylum Echinodermata; class Echinoidea; order Camarodonta; family Echinometridae; genus Heliocidaris; species Heliocidaris erythrogramma. Next base: position 1,048,281 of record CM046858.1, read on the forward strand.
CATACATGTAGCTTTAGGAGCCCTGGGGCCCCGTTGCACAAAACTTGCGTTTAATCGCAACTCCTAGCTAAGAATCAAACGCAAGTCCTTAATGCACACTTCTGATTGGCTGAAAATAAAGTTGCGTTTGATTTTCCCCGACTTGCGTTCAAACGCAAGTTTTGTGCAACGGGCCCCTGGCCATATACCAAAATCAAATTGTATCGATTATCAAACAGGTTGAAATGGCGGCACTGCAATAAAGCAAAGCAAATATCTTATTCATTTAAAAATGAACATGAGCATGAGAATGCATTTCATTCCAAAGCAATGTATGATTGAAAAGAAATCTTATATTCGACACTTACCGTGATGATATCTGTGCACCTTCTCAATCTTGCAATATCCCCTCGAAGAACTGAAAAAAAATCATTCATAAATTAAGAAATTGGTCAGTTTTGAACAATGATTGAATGCATTTTTGATGCTCTGCTTCCCCCTACAAAAAAAGACTTGAAAGTTGATATTTATTACTTCCAAATGTATATGATAGAAGTACTTCTTGACATCATTGTTGTTGTTGTTTTTACTGTTTAGTGGCATAATGACATGAAAGACACTTTACAAATTTGTGGCACACAAAGCACATGGCTCATTTCCTTTTCTTTTGTGTGTGTGTGTTTATGTGTGTGAGTGGCAATGAATAAACTAATATCATGATTCAATGTCAATTGACCAATCACACATGCTTAAACCCTAAACTTCAATTTCAGCTCAGAAAGATAAATGATAAAGATGGCATCCAAATGAACATGCAGTATGCAGGGAAGTAAGTGGGTAGCAAAAAAAAATCCGGAAAATATTTGACGATCCCAGCGCAGTGATTCAGTCAAGTGTAGGTGTCCAAACGTAATCGCTCAAGAATACTCCGTTCGCATCCTTCTCCTCTGTCCATTTCCAATTCCACTTACCGGTATTCTTGATTCCTATGTCGATTTTCGCTATATTTGCAGTCCTGTCCACTTCCATTTTGATTTTTTATTCCAATAAGAGGCAAAGGAAAATCAGGAAGTGAAGTCGAAACACTATCACAAAGTAGACAGTACACAATATACAGCGCAATATCGCTGTGCACATACGTGTGCTAGCGCTAGCTTCTCAATGCGGTCGTCCTGACAATGCATGATCCAGAACGTATAGTCTCATACATCAGTCCACTTTTCCTGTCGCCGCACGTTCAAAATACAAAATCATTACGTGGCTGTTACGCGAATTTTAGTAAAGCGCATGGTTTTACAGTCCATAGCACTTGTCCACACATACTCGTTACCAGGATTTTTATACAAAATTCGTGCTGTGCGTACGAGAACCACTTCACGCTATATTAACATACTTCGTATGAAACGGCCCGTACAAGAATATATTTCATTTGCGAGATTTTTTTTCCGGCACTAGGTTAATGCACACGAAAGTACGATAATGCCTTCAACACATAACATGTCATAGAAAAAACCCGGAAATGTTTCTTAAATTTAAAAAAAATCCGGAATTCCAGAAAAATCCGGAAGTCTTACATCCCTGAGTATGCAGTCGCCCTAATTCTCAACTCTAGTTTGACTGAAACCGCGGTATAAGTGTGGTTTAAACACGGTTTTAGAAAATCACATTCTCCACTCTGGTCTAAGTGTGTTTTATCCTTGTACAGAAATTTAGACTGGACTTGCGGTCTAAGTCAGTTTTAATTAAACTTAATCAGACTGGAGTTTAAGTTAAACCAGAGTTCAGAATATGGGTCAACATGTTTATGCAGTGAATGAAGAAAAAAGCAATGAACCAGTGTTTGCATGAAAATTATTTGCATCCATTTAATTAAAGCACATCATATCTTGCACTACACTGGTCATTGCTCTTTTATTCATTTACTTCTTTTAAAAACCATAATCGTTCAATACAGACATGCATGTAAGAGTTCAAAGTGGATACTAAATACCAATGTGTACATATATCGCATATTGTTATACAATGATTAAAGATCTCTCTATGACTTTAGTACAACATTCTGACAGTCATTAAAAAATGAAACCAAGCAAAACAATTCAAAAACTAAACAGATTAAACATAGGACAGAGTTGGGAAAGTTCAGTTGTTGATCACTGAACAACTTACTGTTCATAAGAACCGTTTCTGCAATGTCATCAGCATTGTGTCCTGTTGCAATCTTGTCAGCATTAACCAGTATTGCACCTCGATCCAGAGCCTGCCGTCTGAACACACCACAGAATGTACCTGAATGCAGTCAATGGGATGTTTCATTCAAATTCTTCCAATCTTCAAACATTCATCTACATTTGCCACTCTTCACCCAGGTGAAGTAAATGGGTACCCGGTAGGAAGAAATTTCTTGAATGCCTTAGCGCCTACATGGCGGCTTGGCTAAAGCCAGGGTAATAATATAATACTTTTTATTAAGCGCAAAATGTATAGTAACTGCACTATATAAATGGACATATTATTATAAATACATGACATTAAATTACTTTCATTAATATTCAGTTAAATTACATTGGATTACAGTACAGTACATTACCTAGCACTACATTATAACCGTGTGAAAAAGAAATTCTTCAACCTTAAAAACTTGTACCTCAAATATTCTGTTAATTATGTGTTTTAAGCCTGATATAAATAGACTGCTTTGCCAATAATTATAATCAAGTTTATGACCGTTTCTTCCAAGAACCCTTGATGAGAAGTATAGAATATGACATTTGAAACTCTGCACTTGCCATCATATCGTTATGATATCATATCTATAATCATTTCTAACTATGAAATTAAAGATATCAGAATGTGGTGCCAGGTAATTTTCCCAAGGAACTCACAGTTGTTCTTGAGACCAATCTGCTTAACGATAGCATCCATCGTCCAGCCATATAATTCCTGTAATTCAGAGATATAAAAAATGATGAATACTCTGTGACTATTCACTATTGAGCAAATAATATTCTGAACTTGCTGATGGGGCAAAAAAGTCTTTCCAAAAACCTGTTTAAATGACCAAAATAGCACTTGGAAAAGTTTTTTTTAAAGGGGAGGGAGAAGCAAAATGCATATTATACTATTAATACATGGTTGGGAGTGCGTTGGTACGATCTGGCAACACAAAGGTTTTTATCGTGGTGTACTTGAACCCGTTTTATAAAGTGCAATAACATGCATGCTTGCCCAGTAAGGCGGACGGACATATAAAAAATAACAGGAATTTCTGGGAGTTCTGGAATCAGGAAAGATAGTACATGTACACTCAGCAAAAAAAAAAGTGGACACTCATTATTGTTCCAAATTTTCATATAAGCCATCAATAAAATATAATAAAATATATATTGAATTAAAGAAAAATTCATTAATTTGATATATTTTATTACATTCTACTGATGGTTTAAATGAAAACTTTGAACAATAAAGAGTGTCCACTTTCTTTTTTTGCCAAGTGTATATTTCAAGTCCTTTACAGACCTTTTTTGTTTACTTATTTGGAAGTTGAAAGTACTGTACATGTAGTTATGAATCATAAGATAAAATATGGTATCATCATAGCGATGTTTACATGACAGAATGGCCCACATGATACACTTTCAAGAGTTCTAGAAGACCTCTGAAGGTCATTTTTAATATATTCCCACTCGATAGCTTTCACCACTTAATGTCGTTTGTTTAGCAATTTGAGCGTCACTGTAATGCCATTGCTGGAATACTCACCAGGGAGCGGATAATGTGCATACATTGTGTGCGGGTATGCCAGAATCCGATGACCGGGGTAATAATATATCTGGAAAGTGCTTAGACACATCACCGATGTATTAGGCGCTATATAAAAGCGGAATATTATTATTATTATTATGACAACTAAACAGGAAACCATACAATATACGACCTTCAACTTTAACATATCATCTCAGTTTCTAATCACCGTAAGACCGATCAAGAGAAGTTCCACAAAATAGCAATTACATTAATTAACGGTTTAGTTTTTCAGGGTTATACCATGTAATCTTTCAAGGAATAAGAGCCATGAAAAGGGCTGATGAGCTCCGCTATTACAGAGCTCTGTGGTTCTCAACGTTTCGATCAGTACTGCTCTGATCGTCATCAGGAGAATGACTAGAACACTGCCCAGTGGAGGCTATTTATTGCCTATGAAGGGATCCGATTCACAGGAAATGGCCGCGAAATTTATTCACGGCTGCATTCTCATTCTGGTCACTGGTGGCGTTATAATTCTTCTAAACAGAGAAAGCACCGGGCAGTGCTTCTGTTTTCTCTGAATAAAGAGCAAGCGCCGTTTTGTTTGTTTTTGTTGTTTTTTTATACTCTAATTAAATAGCAATTATAATTACATGCTTGCGGTTTACTCTGATGAGTGCAAGACGAAAAGCTGCAGTATGCTTCTATTCAATGCCATTCTCCGAAGCTGCAGTATGCTTCTATTCAATGCCATTCTCCGAAGCTGCAGTATGCTTCTATTCAATGCCATTCTCCGAAGCTGCAGTATGCTTCTATTCAATGCCATTCTCCGAAACTGCAGTATGCTTCTATTCAATGCCATTCTCCGAACCTGCAGTATGCTTCTATTCAATGCCATTCTCCGAAACTGCAGTACCAAACATCTTTTCAGCAATTACAAAATTGCTATTTTGTAATTAGAAGCCATTTACAACCTGTTAGTTTAAACTAAACAAAATATCATCTCAGTTTCTAAGCACCACAAGAGAGGCCAAGAGAAGTTCTATAAAATACCAAGTAGATATCATCAATTATTATTTGAATGTAGGGTTTTCATCCATCCAGAAAAATCAGTGTATCTCATCGTTTGCGCATAATTTATAAAACAATATCTCAAGGTTTGTGAAAAGGTACCCGGATGACAGTGCTGTAGCTCGGACCGTTTTCCGGTCTTTGGACCGGCGGACAAAGCATTCCGAGCCGGACTGCTTCCGATCCGGGCTGAGGCAAAAGTTGGGTCAGCTCGGTAACAGAGACCGGTTGTAAAAAGGTCATTAATCGTCGCCGTTTATCATCATGCCACGAGCGCATACGCATACGTGTCTTGCTTAAATCAGGGAAGTGCTGCTTAAATCCACAGCTATTTTGACCATGTACCAAGCAAGGATCGGAGTTATCACAGATACGGTGTGATAACTCCTTGTTTTGACCTGCCGTACCGTTGCATTATGCATGGCATGTGGTAGGGTCCATGCTTGCATTATCCATACACTGCATACACAAACGTACGTACGCAAGATCGCTGTTCTGCGCTGTGCACACAGCTCACTGTAACAAGCTCAAGTTGTGAAACCTAGTGACCAATCAGGAGTGAGATGTTGAAATTAACATAAATGACCGGTGACCCAAGTGCCTGGCAGCTGGCTTGGTCCACTTGCATTGCCGATGATTTTGCGTGCGCGCGCACGCACCCAGTCGAGATGATATGTGGGATGTGATAGGGATGTGATCGGAGCAGGGCTAGGGGGATATATTGGGAAAGGGTGAAAAGGGCGTTCAGTTGATAAAGTTTGTTGACCTGTAAAAACTGTCAACAATTCCCAGAGAGTAAGGCAACGTGTTTGTATTTATGTTGATGATGTTTTGTCAGAAACTCGCAGCGCAATCGAAGGTGCTTCATTTATTGCGATATCGATCATGCCGGCATGATAAATATATAATCTCGTTAAGTATTTCCCTTTCTTTGACTGTAAGGATCGGAAGAATTATTTTTGAAGATTATGGTGATGCCATATACTATAGTGAATTTGCTTTATTTATGAATACTGTAAAGCGACGGTCGCCAGATAAAATACAGCGTCGACCGTTCGATGAAAAAAAAAAGAATACGAGTGCCAGATTGAACCAAGGACTGTCGACGATTATTGAGTTTTGAGCCCCAAATGCGCATTATTTCTTCCGATATTAAGATGCAAAAAATAGCTGATTTTTTTTTAATGAAATGTATGGATCGCAATAATTATGCGGAGGTTTAACGGTGAAAGAAATTGAAGCTCATCATATGAAATAAAGTAATAATCGTCAGATGAAATTAAATTGCACTCGCTAAATGATACAGATTTACGATCGCCCAAAGAAATAATATTTATATTACTAGAGTATTAAAACAGACGCTGATAGCTTTAATACATATTTTGTAAATATAGGAGCTTCTATGGCAAATACTATACAAAATAATGGCAATTTTGTTGATTTTTTATCTGGAAGATGTAATAACTCTATATTTTTTAAACCTATAAAAGAAAATGAAATATTGGAAGTTGTTAAAAATATGAACTCATCTAATAGTAGTGGTATTGATGACATTAGTCCTACTGTTGTGAAAAAAATTATACATGGTATTGTGAAGCCTTTATGCTTTATTTTTAACTTATCATTCACATCTGGAATAGTACCCATGAAATTAAAAATAGCAAAAGTTACACCTGTTTACAAAAAGAAAGATATCCACGACATTTCAAATTATAGACCAATCTCTGTTCTTCCCGTTTTCTCTAAAATATTAGAAAGACTGGCTTATGATAGGATGTCTGAATTTTTATATAAAAATACTATATTAAATGAATATCAATATGGCTTTTTGAAAAATGTTTCTACTGAAATGGCACTTATTGACTTACATGATTACATTGTTAATTCTTTTAAAAATAAATTACATACCGTGGGTATATTTCTTGACTTAAGTAAAGCATTCGATTCAATTGATTATTCGATATTGTTACATAAATTAAGTTATTACGGCATTAGAGGGCTACCTTATTCTTGGTTTAAAAGTTATTTACAAAGTCGAACCCAAGTTGTCTCATACAACGATGTCATTTCAGACTCTCTTAATATTTCATTTGGTGTTCCTCAAGGATCGATCCTAGGTCCTTTATTATTTCTTTTGTTTATTAATGATCTCCCAAATTGTTCTAAAAAATTGAAATTTATATTATTTGCTGATGACACCAATATTTTGTATTCGACAGATGATCAGTTATCATTGTCAACTATTTTAAATAATGAACTGCAAAAGGTCTCTAAATGGTTTAAGGCCAATAAACTTACATTAAATATAGATAAATCAAATTATATATTATTCCATACTGCGAAACAGAAACAAAAAAATAGTTCTTTGCAAAACTTAATAGTGAAAATCAACAATACGTCACTTGAACGTGTATATTGTACTAAATTTCTGGGTGTATACATTGATCATGATTTATCATGGAATACTCACATCTCTTATGTTAGAAAAAAGTTATCACAGAACATTGGTGTCATCAGCAAGTTATGCCATATCCTACCGAAATACATTCTTATTACATTGTATAATACTCTAGTCCTACCGTTTTTATCATACTGTAATATTGTATGGGCTAATACATATTCTTCCAAGTTGGAAGCACTCTTTATATTGCAAAAGAGATTTGTAAGAATAGCTTCATCATCTACATATTTGGCACATACAAAACCTTTGTTCAAGAAGTTATTCATACTGAATATTTATAAATTGAATAATTATTTTAATGCAATCCTACTATTTAAACACAGACTTGGTCTATTACCCCCAAATTTATGCGATATGTTAACATTAAATTGTTCAGTTCATAGATATAATACTAGAAATAGAATGAAATATTATTTATCTGTTATTACCAAACAATATGAATTACACTCTTTCAGACATAAAGCTCCTTCTGTATGGAATTCTATCCCATCAGACATAACTTCAGTTCAAAGGTTGAATTTATTTAAAAGAAAGCTTAAATTATATCTTATTTCCAATGATCTCGCGATGTAAACAAAACCAATATTATTCCACGATGCAATTTTGTTTAGGGTTGTGCGGTAAACATTTTTGTTTTATTTTTTATTCATCATAAATCATAAATCATTTTGTATGATTCCATTTGTAATTTTATTGTTTATGTGAATTTCTTGTCATGGGGGCTGTCAAGACAAACCCACTAGGGTTTTTATACAGCAACCAAATTCCTATTTTTATTGTCAATCTTTTAATATTTTAATAATTGCATGCAAATTGTAATGATTATGTCTTAGTATACAATTATTATATTGCATATTTCTTGCATGTTGATGTTAATGTTTTTATGGAATTGAATAAAGCTGAATTGAATTGAATTGAATAGATGACGGCCGATGTATATTTTTGTTGCCTTTAAATAAATTCACTGATGAGAATGATCAATACATGGAAAATGGAATGGTGTCAATGTGATAGATGGAAGAAGAAAATGACAAATTAAAGAGAAACATCGGAGAAGGTGAATGAAAAGCTGACAGAATAAAAAGAGGCACCGGCCATCGACAAATTCCTAAAAAGTAAATGAATTAACTCAACTCATTTTAACGATATTTCTCTCGTTGCTTTTTCATGATCCCCTCTTTCCTAGCTAGCTCATTGTTACCCCTTTTCTCGAACCATCAATTCGTCGATACAACACGGACTTCATGTAACTCCCCCCCCCCTCTTTCTCTTTCTCTCTCTTAGTAGTTTTTACAAATTGCATATAGGATTGTTTGATCTACCGCGCGCGCGCGTACTATTTATAAATAACCGCGATATCAACAAGCTGCCAGACAATGGCTCCCAAGAGTCTCTCAATGTCATTGACCCAGTTAATGATTTATGACCTGCTGAGATTTTTTTTTTCACGCTAGCCTATACAATATGCGTCGGGCTTTCTGGCAAGTCGGATCTACATGTATGGCTAGAGTGCCCAAGTCTGCGCAGTGCCCATGTCTGCGCACACGCGTAACTGCGCGATTCTAATAAAACAAAACACGCAACGAACACAAACTCTTCACTTTATCATAGCGATAGGTATTCATGCAAAAAACGAGTCAAAATAATGAAAAACGGTCTTATTTCAGACATTTTATTCACAAGCCTTAAAATGTTGTCTTTCACGTCAAAACTCCCGAACTGCGTGTAAAATGAATGAGTGCGCAGACATGGGCACCATTGTTTTTTTCAATGTTGAAATGACACGACCACCGTTTCTTGTGAAAATGGCATTGTTCTTGCTCTAATTTTGATGAGATTTTTTGCAGACTTACTCTTTAGAATATCAGGAATAATATGAAATTAAGCTTTAGAGGAATATTGAAGAAATTCTTGTTCATTTTCAGATCAAAACCTTAGATGCGCAGACATGGGGCTCCCCATCATATACCTACATGAATACTAATCGCTTTACTTAAACCAGGGAAGTGTTAGAGAGACTTTCCCTGCTTTTACTAATCGCGTTATGGAGACGGTACGGACAATGGGCGAGGGCGTTAGCCCAAGCGAGTATCATCACTGCTGAACTCATCATTATTCATATTATGCTTATCGATGTGAGAGGAGTGTATTCCATCATGGACCTACACTCTAGTAAGTCCATGGTACGATCTTTTTTCTGATATATGTAGTTGCCCTAATTTCGCCCTTGCTCTAATATTGCCCCCCAAGCGCAACAAAGGTACCCAGCGCGTTTAATGCATTTAAACGCGTGGGACTACGCGTAAGAAACTATATGACGCTTAGGCCGAAGGCAACGGAGAAAATGAGGGCAAAAAATGTAAGTATTGGCTTAATATTTCATATTTTAATCAAAATAATGTAGAAAATCATTAAAATGGAAGTTTCATACCGTCAGTGAATGTCTAGAGTCATAGAATGTCGAAAATTATGTATGTTTCCACGACGTATTCCCAGTGTCCGAGCGTTTCATGGAAATCGCCATTTTGTGTGTAATGTTGTGCTGCCAGCTACGTCGCTCTCGATCTCGTAATGGCAAATGTTGACGATGTTGGCGAATGTTGACGATATTGGCGAATGTTGACGCCATCTATAGTCACTGTGATGGAGTGGGGGGGGGGGCGAAATTAAGTACATACTTATCCAGCGCGCGTCGGTGAACACGTCTCCATTGTGACGTCATTTCTGAAGGAACGCGAAGGAATTGACGCGCAATTTTCATCTCATTTTTAACTCAAGTATTTTTAACAAATGTTCAGCGTCTTTTAGAACAATCTATGAAGTATTACTCCCGTAATCGTTCAAAATGTCGTTAGGGGGGCGAAATTAGGACCACGCATGCTACTCTCGTTATCCTTATCATTCCTCTTCCAATATTTTTCTCACTCGCTATCCTGCCGACTTCCGTTTTCATGGAGAATCAAAACAATAGTATTCCTTATCAAAGCTTATGGGAATTATTTGAGCAAAGATTTCAGCTTGCCATCATGTCAGACAGCTGACGCCCAGCTTGGGTGTCATGTTACACCGCGGTCTTTTTACAGAGAGTGCGTGGTTTGAGCGGCAAGCACATTCCACGATGTTATGCAAATAAATTCATGCCGGTTGGCCGCATTACTCCCACCTCCATGGAGTCACGTGCCACACTTTTTTTTAGCCAGGCAAATGGACCAATCGTATTATAACTGGGCACCAGCCTTGTTAAACAGCAAAATCCCGTTTGCCATTAGCTTGCAAGGCGGAGCTAGGACTCAGCTTTGGTAAATTGAGACACGCCCACTCATGTGTATGAGCTTAAATTTATGCTCTGTATATAGCTCATTACAGGAGTGGCGTGAATATGATCGGGTGACTGACATGTGGGCAGTCGGTTAGAGACAATAACTTTCACAACTGATCCTAAAGTTGTGGCACGTGGCATGTCTGGACCGCAGACCGTGAGATAAGAATGTAACGGTCCACCATATGAATTTGTCATGTTCACTTAACGCGAACCGGTCGTGATCCCCGATCTTTCGACAGAAATTTGGCGAAAACACGTCCTTTTCGGCACATTTTAAATCATATCTCGAGAACCGCGCAAGATTTTTCATGGGGGCAAACGGTTTATAAAACTTTGATTAATTCTACATCTCATGATATCAGTTATTTTTTAATTGAATGAAAAAAAACCGCCGTCTATTTTCGACTGAAAATGCATGGTTTCATGCTTTTTGTGTGAGGAGAAGCACTTTTTTTGCACTCATTGCTCTCGTATTCCTCCTATAGCTTCTGACTTACGTGTCAAAATGTATGGGGGCAAAGACTAGCAAATAGCCAAGATGTTACTCTTTCTTGTGATATCAGGTTCGTCCTGATTGGTCGAAAAAAACCGCCGTCTATTTTGCATAATTAAAAAGAAACATAGCAAAAAAGATGTCATGTATATAAAGCACGTACAGTATGTAATGCTGCGTATATAGGCTCGATTTGGACTGTGCCATTGTAAAACGGGGTGCATCAATCCAATGTGTGTGTTGAACGACCGTGAATGCGAATTGAGCAGTCGTTACAGCTGTGGAGTGATATGTTGCATACCGTGGATGAAATGGATGAATCATGTCAAATGAGAAAGTGTAAAATTCTTCCTTCCCGCGTACGCACTGTTGTGTACTCGGAGTGAGATTCGTAAATAGCAGCTCTTCTGTCCCTCCCTTCTCCGTTGCCCCCCATTGCTATAATAGAACAGCCGCGAACAAAACACCGATTTATACACAGACCACCCAGCTGATCGAGCGCGTACTCGAGTCGCGTTTGTATGTGCGCACAGCTGACTAAAGCAGAATTAAACCTTCAAATTATGTGAACAAATCAGGGGTGAGAAATTCATATGTGTTCTTACTATAAGGTCAAGGTCACTAACAATAACTGACTCGGGAGGTGTAAGCTTTTTTCTTTCATAAAATCAGCCGTAACTCAATTCCGAGTTCCCGGACCAGACCGGTCCGGTCGAGATACTTCGCCGGACCAAAACGATCCGAGTTTTGCGTTCCGAGCTACAGCACTACCGGATGACCGTGCAATATATCACCATATCTCATGCTTTAGGGTGCGCGAGACGCATAAAAAAGTGAATGTATTAAATATGCAAAAGGTAAGACAATGGATGTTTACGCGCAGCCCTTGCAAGATGCTTGGATGAGGAAAAAATCATGTTTTTCCACCTCTGTTTAATGTTGAAGTTAATACAAAAACATAAAGGACAAGTCATGTATTTGTGACTAGGTGTCATACAATTAATAATAATGATATTGAATGGCTGTTCTTTCGTGTGACACAAGGGTACATGTGTATCGCACTCACTTTGGAAAATATTTCACTCGTGCCGACTCGTGAAATACGCTCATCAGCTCGTGCGATATACCTTTCTATCCCACTCAAGGCCATTCGATATTATATGATTATAATGACACGATCAATTCAATCCACTGTTGGAGAGACGTCTAAAAATTAAAAGCAATTTCTTATAACTGCAGGTCCTGCCTAAAAAATGATGTACATTGTTAAAGATATGTCTGTATGGGCCTTGTTATTTTGATAACAATGTCTTCAAAATTCAAAATGACATTAAAATCTGCTTTTCAAGATAAACTCCTTCATTCTTACCTCATATGAAACTATTTTCAAGGGTAAATCATATTGTTGCTGGTTCCTTTTCACAGTCTAGAGAAAGATAGAAAAGAAAGAAGACAAAACTAAATTCAATCATAAAAGTAAACTTCATAAATAGTACTACACAATAAGTTCTTACTATTCTTCAGAGTCCATATGTATGAAACACCTGTCTCTAAAAAACTTAACTTAAAGAGCCTCAGCACAACACTAATATCCTGTAAGAGAAGGTGGAGTTCTGGGAAAGGTGAAAAATAATTTGTGAGCTTTCTCATTCCCTTTATGTCAGTTTGGAAGAACATCATAGTAGAAATGTCCCCTGAAAAGCGTTACTCTTTAAATGCCCTCATATTCAAAATATGACAAGAAATTGCTGAAATGTTAGGGCCGAAGATTCATGCCACATGTATGTAGTCCCATACACCCCTATCTCCCGGACCCCATACCAGTACTCGTTATGGCGATCGTGCCTTCTCTTCTCTTGCCCCCAAACTCTGGAACAATCTTCCTATTTATATTCAACAGGCTTCCACCATAGATTCATTCAAGTCACTCCTTAAAACTTACCTCTTTAGGCAATCGTATCAGTAGCAGCAGCAGTTGTAGTAGTAGTAGTAGTAGTAGTAGTAGTAGTAGTAGTAGTAGTAGTAGAAGTAGTAGTAGTAGTAGTAGTAGTAGTAGTAATAGTTTTAAAACATTTTCATATGTACTTGTTCCTTTATGCCCTTTTCTCTTTTCTCTCTTTCCATGCACTTAGAAACTTGATATTAAGTGCTTTATAAATGCTGTATATTATTATTATTATTATTATTATTATTATTATTATTATTATTATTATTATTATTATTACTATGCTGTGTGCAGTACATGTCAATTTCTTATCTATTTTGATGACTGCAAAGCCTCACACAGAATACATAAATTCTTATGGAGAAATGATCAACCATTCCCAATTGCTTTGAGACAGTTTCTTTCACAATGTAATCGCATGACCAGAACACAACTTTATCTTTAACACAATATTGATCTTCATAATTTGCAACACTCCATCCAGGTGTATTGAATGGGAAAACTGATAGAATTTATTTCTTGAAATTCAATGTACACTGAATAATGTTTGCTAAGGGTAAAGTCTGGGTAATAAATTCCAAATTAATTTGGAAGCACATAAACACATGTCCGTATGTTACATCATAACATGCTATGCCCGCTTGAAAAGCGTAACAGTTATCTAACATCACTTATGTAACTCTGAACTGGTTTATGTACATGAAAGCCTTAGAAGATACATTCCCCCCTTTATCAAGCTATGGTATAGTCCGGCCACTACAAATCATATATACTGTTGGACTAGTCCATTACAGCCATAGGTGTGATTGTTACCTCGAGTGAGTCATCCCTGTATCCAGTGATACCTTCATCCACTGAAAGTAGAACAAGCTCTAGACCATAGTCATATCTTTCATTGAGAAGCTTCAGCACATAGGCTAGTACTGTCGAATCTGAGGAAAAGAAAACAGAAAGAAATTCATAATTTGTATCAAATTGAACAATATTCAAGATATTGATAACTTTTAAAATGGAATGCAATGGATATTAATAGACAGAATTTTCAGTGCAATTAATACATGTACAGGTACATTATACAACCTCCAACCTACATGCAGTTATAAATAAATACATGAATCTTATAATATTTCTTTCATTACTCTACATATTGCTTTGTATTCTCTCATCTTTTTCCTTTCTTTTTCCCTGTTTTATCCTCTTCTAACCCTCCCACTGTCCTTTCAACATTTCAATTCCTGATTGTTTGTTATTTCCTAAAACTAATCTCTCTTTAATATGCCTGTTCTTCTGTTTTTGTTTTTCCTCCTCCCATTCTTCCTCACATATAATGTCCATCTATCATTTTTATTTCATATCCTTTATTTTTGTCATACCTTCATTTTACAACATACATGTATTTAGAATAGAATATTTTCATTTGTTCTGCTACAATCTGAATTTTACTACTTCTACTACCTTTCCCTCCTGAAGCTCCGACAGCTACCCTCTCTCCTCTGGTGAATAGCTTGCCTGTAGTGATGGTGTGATGAATCTCACTCTCAAAGGCAGTGTAAAAACACTCCTTACACAAGGCATCTCCCTGGAAAATACAATACATGTTTGTTTTATGGGATGATATACATTGACTAAATCCATTTCATATACACAGGGATGCCACTTAGAATTGATAAAAAAGTAGGAAAAATCATCCAGAATAGGCCCTTCTGTACATAAAAAGTGGTTTTCTATGGCTAAAAATATGTTGAAAAAGTAGGAATTCCTACTTTTGTCTGAAAAGTGGCATCCCTGTATACACTTCCATTGAATTTTATCCAGAGTCTTCCCGGGCTAGTATTCACCAGGTCAAAGTTCAAATGGATGCTCCGGCAACAATCTCTGCTGGCTTTATTTTGTTTAATAACGTTACAGGGTTAGGGTTGTAATAGGGTAATATACCTATTAGGTTTAGGGTTAGGATTTAATAGGTACCGATATTGTTTGGTTCAGGGTTGAACTTAGGAATTAGTTAGTTATATTGGATGGTCTTGAGGGGGATATTATACAAATATTGACTGCTTTGAGGGGCACGGTGAAAACTATGGCCCGAGGTGAGCCCGCAACGGTGCTATGCCCAGAGACGATAGTCGAGGGGCATAGCACAGTTGCAAGATCGCTGAGGGCTTCTTTAACCGTGACGCGAAAAAGAAGCAGTCAACATTTGTTTTATATATATAGCATCCTTCTTTAGCTCAGAAATTCATTTCAAAGACAGATGAAATACGGTACCGTAAAGTAACTCTCATCGATCGTTCTTTTGAAAATTTGTTCAGTGTACATACTATGCATGCCGGCCGCGCGTCCGCGCATCTAAATTGCTATAGCTATTAAGCGCGTATTGCACGCGCATTGTAGTGCATTGTACGCGCGAGCAGAACTAAGCCCAGTCAATATTTTTCACAGTACCGCCCGGCAGTCCATAGTGAATTTCATGACCGCAAATTTGACCAATCAGAGGCCTAGAATCTAGACATCCGGTATATAACAGAATATATTGCCCGCAACAGAATCACACTGCTCCGAGTCGAAGATGTAGGATATATTGACCATGGGTATCCAACTGCTGTCAAAGAACACTCCTTACACAAGCCATTACCCTGTACGAAATGCTAGTAATACAAGACAAAGTGAGAGAAATTCCATCTGTAGATTATGATTTCCTATTCGTTAGAAAAGATGGTAGATTTCTCCCATGAGATCTTGGGCTGCTACCTCGAAAAACTAATTAAACAAAATGTTTATTTGCAAGAAATAATATAGAACAGTTATGTAATGACTTTAACCTCTAGGTGACCATTCCTTTTTCTACTTAAAACACATTTTGTATGACTTTCATCCTGTAATATCTTGAGCTTAGTATTCACAGGGTTAACATTAAAATGCTGCAAAGAAGCACTCCTGACATAATGCATCTTCAACGTTAGAAATAAAAGTATACAAGAATATGTACATGTATGTTGTGATACGACAGATCATAAATCACATTAAAATGTGGTGGATAGAAGCCTCGCTTACACAATGCATTGCCCTCTAGCAATACTGAAAGCATACAAGATACATTAGGGATCAATCAACATTTCTTACAAATAGTGAACTTCATACATCATTTTCTTTCATATCACAAGTAATGATGTTAGGGGTCTTAAATCTTTATCTCCTTTAATAATTTCTTTGTCTTTAGTTTTTGTTATGCTTCATCTTTATACTGTCAGATTTATAAACAAAATGTGTCCAAGAAAGATGGAACAAGGAAATATTTATGATAAAAAAGAAAAGGAGTGGAAAGAAAAGGTGAATAAAGCATCAAAAGAAGAAAAGTATAGACATACAAAAACAGGCAAATGAAACATCCAAAAATATGAAGGATAAATGTTCAAGAAGGTAGAAGTGTAAGTCTGGAAGAAGTAAAGAAAATTTTTTTTTTTTAAAGATGCCAAAGGAAAAAGAAGAAGGGTTGAAAAAAAGGGGGAAAGAAACATGAGCCTGACAGATTAAAAAAGAACAAAATTATAAAGTAGACAAATGATTATAAAAAAAAAAGAAATCTGAAAAAGGCCACAAAAAGAGGAGTTACATTCAGGGGAGAAAAAGAAATAACGAGGGGGGGGGAGAAAAAGATGAAATAAGCATCGACTATGATCACCCATGAGGCCAGCCAGCACAGTGTTTACTTTAAAACCACTTCTAACTCAATTCACCAAACCAAGATACCGTATGCCAGCGTTACTTTCCATTCAACCTAACAATAGGCTAAGGAATCGTGGCTCCGGGCACTGGAAATGGAGGGAATAGCAAATTGACTAATTTGGTATTTTCATTAAACTGTTGGGTGCTCTATTTGTTTCTCTTTTCCCCCTTTTCCGTTCATGGAAGAATGATTGAAACCCCTACAGCCTGTAACATTTCATCTTCAGTTCTCAATTCAGGGACCGATAAAGGAGCCTTAGAGCAATCTTTGTCTGTTGCGTAGTCAATATATCATCCGTTCTTCAGGCCACTCACACTTAAAAAGTTGCTTCCTTCAAGTTTTGTTTCAATCTACAGTTTGCATTTATGAGTTTAATACTCTGTTACTTTGGATACTTTACAATTTTAACCCTGTCAGGACCAAAGTCAACAACACTATGTACAAAGTGAATAGTATTTTAGTCTTGTGGTAACGAGAGGGTTAAGTATATCATCTGGTGAAAGTCAGAAGGGTACCCTTTTGATTTTCAGCAGCCAATATAAGAGAGGTGTCTTGGTCTAGGAGATACGTCACCGGACTCTGATATATATCACATTTTATGATAATCGTAAGACTTAATTTGTCAATTTAAATGCTAATTTGAATACCCTACTTTCATTCAATCATCGTAAAATTAAACAGGTGACTATCTGAGTGGAATATTTTCTTTCATATATTGGATATTTAAAGATAGAAAAGCAGTATTTTGGTTTGATCCCTGCTAGAATTGTATGCCAGTTTGTAAAATTAGCGACGAATTGACTAGAAAATAAAAGAGGAAGAAGTGAGGAGTCACCATGTACACATGGGTTACAGCCCTATAGCTAGAAGGTTCGATAGTTAGCGGGTCCGATAGACCGACACCCAATAGATAGAAGGTTCGATAGACCGAATGTACGAGAGGGTCCAATAGACAGACGGTTCTATAGACCGAATCGGCGGAGGGTCCGATAGTCCGAAGGTTCTATAGATCGAATGTCCAACGGGGTCCGATAGTCAGAAGGTCCGATAGACAGAAGGTTCTATAGACCGAATCGGCAAAAGGGTCCGATAGTCCGAAGGTTCAGTAGGGGTCCAATAGTTAGAAGGTCCGATAGACCGACAATAAC
The DNA here is from genome assembly GCA_025617745.1 of Heliocidaris erythrogramma. NCBI lineage: Eukaryota > Metazoa > Echinodermata > Echinoidea > Camarodonta > Echinometridae > Heliocidaris > Heliocidaris erythrogramma. The sequence goes on from CM046858.1 coordinate 1,066,168, forward strand.
GTAAAAAAGGTAAAATAAGTGGATACAATAAGTTTTTAATAGTTTTATATCATAAAAGGAAAAGAGTAATGCCTTATCTTCTTCTATGAGTATTGTAATAAACCGATGCACTATAACGCCACCCTCCCTCCCCTCCCCCCAAAAAAAAAAAATGGGGAACTTATTTTAAAGTTTTGTTTTATACATTTTAAACATGTTAAAAGCATTTTTATCAGAGCATCATCATCATCACCGTGGGGCGGGGGTGGCCCACCCATGTAGCTCAGCCCCCCCCCCCCGGTTAATTTTGCCACTAAACCGATGTATTGGCAATGGGGAACGCTGACCATTTTTTGAAACATGGAAATCTAATTATATGGTGCACACTTAAGCCCCGAGGCCTATGCCCGAAGCATTTTTCTAATGGAGTAAGCTGAGGAAAGGGCGCACACTTTATAGTTGAGAGAGAGAAAAAAAGAAGAATTTTGTATCCTGAGAATAGGTTCTAGCGTATTGTTATTCCGTTCTCATAATCTGTGTAACATGTTATCGGCATCTTCCGTTCTCATATTGGGAAGAGACTATTGGTCACGGGCCATTATTTCTGAAAATTCATCTCTTTAGCCCCTTTAGGTCAACTTGCCGCTCGATTCCTTTCAGAAATGTTGCTAACATAATTGAGTAGAAAAATAGCATAACATTAGCTAGAGATTCAAGATTCAAACCAAATAACTTCCATAAGAATATGACTTATTAATATATTTGCCATTGGTTTATATAAATAAATATGGCGATTATATTAATAACTAATATCAATAATGAAAATATAATGGGCATCGGTAAATAACCCTAATAATGCTAGTGAGCGAAGTTTTTGAATTTTTGTTTTCTTCTCTTTCCTTTCTGATTTCTTCTTTTCTATGTCTCTTCTTTTCCTTTCTTTTCTTTTCATCTTTCCTTTTCAACCTCTTCCTTTTTTGCTTTTCTTTGGTTGGAACGCCCCCACTTATTTTAACCACTTACTTTTTGCCCACTTATCATTTTATCCACTATTTTACCCTTTTCACGAATTTATTGTCGGTCTATCGGACCTTCTAACTATCGGACCCCTACTGAACCTTCGGACTATCGGACCCTTTTGCCGATTCGGTCTATAGGACCTTCTATCTATCGGACCTTCTGACTATCGGACCCGTTGGTCATTCGATCTATAGAACCTTCGGACTATTGGACCCTCCTGCCGATTCGGTCTATAGAACCTTCTGTCTATTGGACCCTCTCGTACATTCGGTCTATCGAACCTTCTATCTATTGGGTGTCGGTCTATCGGACCCGCTAACTATCGGACCTTCTAGCTATAAGGATGACCCCGTACACATGCACTCCCAAGATGTAAGCTGAGAATTAAAACATCGTCCATGTACTTATCATCTGCTTGGAGCCAGAAAGACATTTACACGGGGTTTACGCCCTTCTGGTGCTTAACAGACATTACTTATTGATCCTGCCCCTAAACCCCACCCCTTTGGAACAAACTCCCATCCCATATTCAGAATGCCACATCTATCGAATCATTTAAAATACTCCTAAAAACCCATCTTTTTGAGCAGTTGTAATTTTATGGAGGCGCATACATGTAGTTACTGTATTGCTTTTATGTTATTGTGTTTACTAGTTTACTTACTTAGACAGACAACCAGTGCGCTTAGAAACGCCTGTATAAAGCGCCATATAAATGCAATTATTATTATTATTATTAAAGATGAAATATACAAGTAACTATACTAACATTGGCCTTGTTCGGAAGGTTATCAACATGTCACTCCCTTCAAAATATCTGAGAAATCAATTCCCTTTTAAGTATACAGAAAACCAAACTTTGAATCTGCAGTGCCTCTTTCTTCCCTGCTCACCCATGACAATGAAAATAGTTTTTAATTTAGGAGAGACACACTCTCCTTCCTCCACCCGTTTCCCCCCTGCCTGACGGGCGTCAACGTTACCCTACCCATATGGACATCCACCCCCGGACCAGTGGCACAACCTGCTCTCAATCTGGTGGTCTGTTCATACTCCTTAAATGGGCCTAAACATGTTTCATGTTCACACTATATTTTAAAGAAGCTTTAATGCTTCACACATACAATGAGTATATTGAACTTTTTAAAAAGAATCTCTAAGCAACAGAACCACTATGTTCAATTATAAGCACTGAAATCAAATTTTATTTTTAAGTACAAAAAAAAAATAATCATAATACAAGGCCCAGTGAAATCTCTAAAAATATTGAAAGCCTTCTATCATTATAAGATCAAGATACTGTAGTAGCAAGAATGCAAATACGATGTAAATAAAAAATATTTGGGGAACTGCCAACCTGCTCTCCATTATTTACAGTGCAGCCAAGATTACATTCTAAATGTGAACAGGGACACGAACAAATGCATCACATCTTTAAAAATCCCCCTGGAACTACTTCTACTACCAGCATGTTGCCTGCCCCTAAATATGGTTGCTACTCAATACCTCATACAATAGCAGTTGGGAAGACGTGCAGAGGGTTCTATTGCTGCCATGGGCGACCATTAAGTTTCCCTGAACTGGTTCTGGTTGCTGAATACGAACACCAACAATTTACATTAAAAGCATATGTCAGTAAACTGTATCTATTACATACAGCAGATGTATAGGGGACATTATCTAACATTTCATTGTTTATTGTTGGTTTACTGTAAAGGTTTACTGAAACAGAACTGGAGGCTAATAACCCTCATACCAATGTGAAAAAGAAGTGATTTTAAGTGCACTGCTTATAAATCTCCAGATTGAAGAAGGGAAACACCTTTTCGAAAATGAGTATGCAAAGAACATTTGTGAAAAGTATACATATAAAGCTCTGCCCCCCCCAAAAAAAAAATAAATAAATAAATAATAATAATAATAAATAAATAATAATAATATAAATAAAAATTAAAGATATTTCCAGTAGCTGGGGCAGAATTTCAATATCACATCATGAACCACAATCTTTGGTTTTTTATACATAAAGTCTTATAATCTTACAAGTACATGTGTACATGATATGTTTGATATTTCTCCAAAATTCAAATCCATCTTTACAAGACTGGAATCAATCAAGACACTCTGGAATCAATGATCATAAGCACAAAAATGAGAGAAGCGCAGGAGTTTGAGGAAATCTGATACAGGATAAGAAGGTTATAATGAATTTTTAAGTGAGAGGGGAAAAAGAAAGGGAATAAAAAGATCAAGAAAATTGAAAGTCAGAAAGAGATTAAAAAAGGTAATAGAAAAGACAATAATGGAAAGAAAAGAAAGGATGAGAGATAAAAGAAAGGGTAAAGGATATGAGGAGGAGGTGGAGGAGGAGGAGGAGGAGGGGGAGGAAGACATTGGAGAGTACCCAACAGAAAGGGCTGACAAAGATATTGAGAATACATTATGAAAAGAAATGAAATTAAAAGAGAGCATGACAAGGAGTGCTGGAGGGATAAAAGACTAGATGATTGACAAGCAGGACAGATCATCAAGCAACCAGCTTCTATTCTACATCTTTCCTGTAAAAGAGAATCAATCAGCATGGCAGAAACCCTGCTGTTACTTTGTATAGACCATAACCATAAACAAATCATGCACATATGTTGACACACGTCAAGATATGGCCATTGGAGCATGCATGGTGCAAGTCAACATCACTTCATCTTGAGTTTTCTAAATCTCTCTACCTACACCCCTCTCACCTCTCTCTCCCTGCTTTCCCCATCTCTCTCTCCCTGCTTTCCCCATCTCTCTCCCTCTATGTTCCCCTCCGCCCTCTCTCTCTCTCTCTTTCTCTCTCACTTTATCTATCTGTCTGTCTCTTTTATCCCCACCCCCTCTCCCTCTTTCTCTCCCTCTCTCCCCCTCTCTCTCTCTCTCTCTCTCTCTCTCTCACACACACTCTCTGTGTACTGTTTCTCATTCGCTAATTTAATGTTTAAAAAAAATAGCCTACAGTTTCCACAGCTCTCTTAAATCTCTCTCTCCCACTCTCTTTCGCTTTCCGACTCACTCTCTCTCTCTCTCTCTCTCTTTCTCCTTCTTTTTCTCCTTCTTCTTCTTCTTCTTCTCCTTCTTCTTCTTCTCCTTCTTCTTTTTCTCCTTCTTCTTCTCCTTCTTCTTCAAGTCTAATAATGAGCAAACATGTAAGATGAACACAAGTGACAGTAATAATAAAGATTGATAGTTTGTTTCCATGGAATACCAAATGTTAGCTATAGCCACTGCACACAACGATTCTTTGCAGTGAGGTGTATTCACACTGCTTCAAAAATCCACACCACAGTATGGCAGATGACAGCACAGGAGTTTTATATCAAAAGTTCAGAACCAAATAATTATGTGCTTTTCTAAACTAACTTTGTCTTTTCAAGAATGCCCTTATCATCATAATAATTAATCATCATGTGCTTAGCAGAAGGGCACAAACACACATTTCTGATCTTTTAAAGTTTTTAGTTCTGAAGTAATCTCACTACTGTTAACATTTTGGACAAAATGCCGAGATTTAAAGAATGGTCAAAATTTTGAATTGCAGTTTGTTTTTTTCAAATGAAAATGTACATCTGTTCTCTTTGCATCCACTTGGGCCAATTTGCAGCACAAGACAAAAATAATTTGGGGTTATCTTGGGAATGCTGCAAATAAATGTAGGGATGTTTTCACCAGAATAGTAATAGGGCCAAATTGTATCCTGGTTACATTAAAAAAGAAATGATTCAAAGCAATTGAAAGGAAAATGATCATAATTGTTTACAACTATTAAAGGACATGCATACAAGCTCAGTAAGGTGGCATGTTAGTTGCAGCTGAGCACAACCTTAAATTGACAGCAATGAGAACATGCTCATCTCCACAGAGATGATAAAGAAGGTGTAACCTTCCATCATCTGTCAGCTACTGCTAACAACCAACCAATTGTGATTTAAGTCCCGCCGAATTTGCCCGTAATTATTTGCTTGGGGGCAGTAGTCAGTCTGTGCCTGTACACATCGACCAGCTGTCATGCTATTGGAACGCCGTGTCTGGCCTTTCAAGCGGCGTGTGTTGGTGTTTACCGACATAGAACGGCCAACATGCCGTGGTCGTGTGTGCAAACGTTTGATCATCTTAGAATAGAGAGCTACTTTGCTGGTGCCGGCTACACTTTCTTGAGCTTTTGAAAGGCCCCATTTCCTCCCCAGAGCTCTTCTATCTATAATCCCCATTGTGAAAACTATACAAAATATTGTGTACTTTTGTTACTAATAGATAGTTGATATTCTGCCAAAGTTCTATCTCTTTATAGAAGGTTGTGAAGGAGAGCACATCAGATTATTAAATGTTAAGAACTGGTTGTACGATTGATGGAATCTGTCTTTATAATGTTATTATGAATGGCTGATTATGTAGCATATATACATGTACATGTATATTATAGTGTAACTAGCAAAAATTACCCTTGGCACCATGGGGGGGGGGGGGTCTTCTCCTATGTACAGCCCAAGTACACATTCACACTGATAGGCAATTAGTTTATTGATGAAACATATTTTTTGACATAACTGATTTATAGCAGACTTCTCTTTAAATATAGATAGGTTTAATTTAATTAGCATTAGGGGTTAAACTGGGGGAAGAACTTGAATATCATTGCGGAGTGAAATCAAAATCTAACTATAAAATGGGGAAAAAATGTATTGTAACACAGTGTACATGTACATGTATTTAGTAAGCAGTCAAGAGGCAATTTTTGTAGTATGAAAATGTTATCATTACATGTATTAAGTCGAAAATAAATGTGTAAGTATATGTACCCTATGTACAACAGATTGCATTTGTTTGTAGTTCTCCAATTAAAGATTGCTCAATCATATATTTTGGAATGTTGAAAGAATTAAGAGAGAGAGAGAGAGAGTGTGATACAGTGGGAAACATTGGTGGGGAAAATGGGTGAGAGAGAAACAATGGAAATATGAGTGAGTGAGAAACAGCCAGTGGGAAAAAAAGGAGAGAAAAAAAATAGACATGCAGGGGAATAAATAGAATTATAAAGAAAACAGGAGAGAGAGAGAGAGAGAGAGAGAGAGAGGGTTTCGCTACTGTGATGAAAAGTGATAAGATTTGAAGGGCTTCCACTGCCATGTTTAGGTTTCTGATATTTTTTCCCCTGTACATGTAGTTATGCATTGAAGGAATTGATAAAAATCTTAGAACATACACTGAAAAATTTTATCTTATGCAACTCGTGCATCTTTTTAAACGCCATTATAATGGGCATCTTCACTTATTAGAATAAAATATTCAGTTTCCATTCAAATAAATAACAATATTGACAGGTGTATGTTAGATCAGTGGCGGATTTACGGGGGGGGGGGGGGGGGGGGGGGGCACATCTGGTCCGTGCCCCTCCCCCCTTTTGGAAGAGAAGTATGCATTGTGCCTGGCCCCCCTCCCCCTTTTCCTTATGTATTTTATTATATGAATTTTTCAAATATTTCAAGTTTTATAGATGTGATAATAAAGAATCCCTTCCTTGTATGAAAATAAGTTACAATAATGATGATTTTACATGTTCCATATGGAGTCAAACCATGTTTTACATTATTGAAGCAAAAAAATGAAATATATGATATTTCATATAATAAAATACATAAGGAAAAGTGAGTGCATGACATAATCGGTTCACTCAGGTGCATACCGCCCATGCTATATCACTGTTTCATGAAATAATGCAAAACTTCAAAATGCCATAACTTTCTTATTTTACATCCGATTTCAGTGAAATTTTTACTGTTATGCTTGTTTAATTTTACTCTGTTTATTCAAATCAACTTGATATTAGGGTGGACTTGGCCTTTAAATGATACGACCAAAATACCGCAAACAACCTCCCTCATGACAATCTGGGAACAATTTAACCACGTTTTAAAAAAACCCAGCGCGATTGGGTGGAAAATCATGGAGAAAAGTGCTTTCAAACAAACGGACAGACAGACAGACAGACAGATAGTAAGGATACATACATACATCGTAAGTAATAGTTTGTATAAATTACAGTTACAGTGACAGAACTATCAAAATTGACTTTAAAATGAAAAAAAAAGGCTGAATAACAATTATGAAAAGCATTGTACTCAACTAGGCGAAAAGCTCTCTAATACACATAAAAATTAAGTTTTGCAGAAGTTCAATACTGTCCATCACCAACCACATAATATTGCTTCCAATTATATGTCGGGCTTATTTTTAAATGCATTTTCAAAAGTTTAAAAATATCTTTAAAATTAAAATGGTAAATCTACAAATTATGAATCAAAAGTATGGCCAAAAAATGATTAAAACAAAACAAAAAACAAGGTTTTTTTTCCAATTTGCAATGAAATAAGTACACTTATAAACTGAAGGTTGAGGTACAGCACTACTTATAATAAGAAGGTAGCATTCAAAAGTACTTATAATGGAAAATTGTTTTCTTGGTAATTTTTATATTTGACTGACAGCAATTTCATCCCTTGGTTGAATTTAATATTTATTAGAAATTATCTTTGAAAATTACTAATAGAATGAACTTTTCAAGTCAAATGATTGATATTTTGAGTGTGGTTATTCAACTAATACCCATGCTTAGAAATTCAACCAAATCCAAATTAAAATAGATCTACACATCTCATTCAAACACATACACCCATCGTCCATCACCATACACAATGTTATGGGAAAAGTTTGTCAAAGGAAAAAAATCAAAACCACTTTGCTAATTTCATACCATCATCTAAATCTTCATAAACAATAAAATAAAGTCATTAATTAAAGGAGCAATATGCCAATACATGCAGAGATATTTGGGAAGAAAATGACCAGAAATTAATTTGGTGACGGGTCCATCAAAATAGACAAGACCCTTTAGCTCTTTCTTAACTGAATTATTTTTCCTTCTTTCTTCTTCTCTTTCTTTCCTTCTTTCTTCTTTCTTTCTTTCCTTCTTCTTTCTTCTTTCTTTCTTTCCTTCTTTCTTCTCTTTCTTTCTTTCCTTCTTCTTTCTTCTTTCTTTCTTCTTCTTTCTTTCTTTCCTTCTTTCTTCTTCTCTTTCTTTCTTTCCTTCTTTCTTCTTTTTTTCTTTCCTTCTTCTTTCTTCTTTCTTTCCTTCTTCTTTCTTCTTTCTTTTTCCTTCTTCCTTCTTTCTTTCCTTCTTCTTTCTTTCTTTCTTTCCTTCTTCTTTCTTCTCTTTCCTTCTTTCTTTCCTTCTTTCTTCTTCTCTTTCTTTCTTTCCTTCTTTCTTCTTCTTTCTTTCTTTCCTTCTTTCTTCTTTCTTTCTTTCCTTCTTCTTTCTATCTTTCCTTCTTCTTTCTTCTCTTTCTTTCTTTCCTTCTTTCTTCTTTCCTTCTTTCTTCTTTCTTTCTTTCCTTCTTCTTTCTATCTTTCCTTCTTCTTTCTTCTCTTTCTTTCTTTCCTTCTTTCTTCTTCTTTCTTTCTTTCCTTCTTTCTTCTCTTTCTTTCCTTCTTCTTTCTTCTTTCTTTCTTTCCTTCTTCTTTCTTCTTTCTTTCTTTCCTCTCTTTCTTTCTTTCCTTCTTTCTTTCTTTCCTTCTTTCTTCTTCTCTTTCTTTCTTTCCTTCTTTCTTCTTCTTTCTTTCTTTCCTTCTTTCTTCTTCTCTTTCTTTCTTTCCTTCTTTCTTCTTCTCTTTCTTTCTTTCCTTCTTTCTTCTTCTTTCTATCTTTCCTTCTTTCTTCTCTTTCTTTCTTTCCTTCTTTCTTCTTCTCTTTCTTTCTTTCCTTCTTTCTTCTCTTTCTTTCTTTCCTTCTTTCTTCTCTTTCTTTCTTTCCTTCTTTCTTCTTCTCTTTCTTTCTTTCCTTTTTAATTTCCCTGATTTTACTTCCATCTTCATCTCTCCATATGTGTTTGGTTAGTTTTCTCCTTTCATCTTCTCTTTTCAATATTTCCTTATGAAGTCTTTTCCCTTTCATTTTTCTTTCCTCTTCTCTTTTTTAATTCTTCGATTATCTTCTGGACTTTCTTTCTTCATCTACTTTTTTGTCTACATTGAAAAATGTTTTCCATTGATTTGTACATGTAGGTCTGGTGGGCAGTCAGTCTCATGGACCTCATGGAACGTTGGGTCACACAAGCATTTGTTCTCCTCAAACTTTTCAAGGAGGAAAGTGATCACAACGGACACATCTTTTTAATCAATCATAAGAAAGGATACTTCAGATATAAAAACTTGTATTTATTTTACCCTAAACTTTCCATCTCAGAAATGATATCAAAATGTGTTATGTTAGAAAACACAATGGGGCGTATTCTGAACTCCGGTTTAACTTAAAGGGAAATTAACCTCAGCGTATGAATTAGCTTATTTTGAATGGTGTAGTATATGCCTCTTATTTGATACATGCAATTTCATGTAAAAACACAGGATATAGATATAAATCACTATTTTCCAGCCAAGTTATCGTCTGCTAGCAATAATAAGGGGGCTGCCATTACTTTATGTGTACACGAACATATTTTTCATCCCAAGTAAAATTTCCTTCATCGTTAACTTGTAATTGATTTTTAGAGGACAAATATATATTAGATAAAGTCACATATTCTGAAATGTAAGTTTAGTTTTATATATTTTTTAAAAGGTCTTAATTTGTTCATAAAAAATATACTTCATAAAAAATATACGTCAAGGACGGAGAATTGACGGAGAATTGACGTCAAGGACGGAGACAATCGTAACAATACCAAAACAAAGCGAGGAATCTGCTTTACAGGATGGCTATTAGAACTCATGGGTCGTCAATTATCTAGGCCCATGGCCAATAACAATCGTAATACAATCAGAACAAAGCGACGTATCTGTTGTAAAGGTAGGCTATTATCAATGCATATGGTACCTAATGATCCGTGTCATGCACAAAATGGCAGCCTCCATGGAAAGACGTAGCAGACAATAGGTGCATCTAGAATATCACGTGGGGTTACTTGTCCTTTAAACCATGGTCTAAATGTGTGGTTTAACTATGGGTAGCCAAAAATGTCAAAACTTTGTTTATATTGTATTCATGTTCCTTTAAATATGTTTACTAGATTCTGGTCTCTCATGCTTTACGGTCAAGAAAAATAAGAAAGTTATGAATTTTTGAAGTTGTAATCGGTCACACACAATTTGGCAACTGTGACATATCTTGCGAGCTCCTCTCCCATTTGCTCAGTACAGAAAATTTCATAAAATTTAATTTCTTTTTGGACTTTGATGAAGGAATAAATTTATTTCATACAGGTGCTGTGTAAAAACATACATGTATTTGAATTTTCACATATATCTAAGGTGCTTGTATGAACGAGTATTTTCTTCAGAGAAAATGGAAATGAATGATATTTTGGGTACAGGGCAAATGGGAAAGGAGCTCGCAAGATAAGTCACAGAGTTGCCAATTTGTGTTGATTGATTACAACTTCAAAACTTCATAACTTTCTTATTTCTTATCATATTCTGTTCAAACCTGCTCTGATCTGTTTCTTTCATTTTTCTGCTCATTTTAAGACGAACTTGTAATCAGGGTGGACTTCCCCTAGGAAAATCCAACCTTAATGGCAAGTTTCTCTGAAAGAAAGAGGAAAAATCAGAGAAGCAGATTGGTGAAAGTTTGAACGAAATCGGACAAGCAATAAGAAAGTTATGAATATTTAAAATCTGTAATCACGACATATGGGAATTTCAAATTGGCCGCATACATGTAGGTAATGTCACTGTGGTGTAGTGGCGGATAACTCCCTCATTTGATCCAACAAACAAAATGACTAAAATTTCTTATTTTTTCAAAATTACTCAGTAGGATCTTTTTCTTTATAAGGACCTTACATGTAAGTTTAATGATATTTGGACCTTAACCCCTAGCGGGCCGTGGGAGGTTATATCCGCCGGGAGTTATCCTTACAGGTGGCCGTGGGTCATTTCACGAGGTTGGGACACATTAGTGCGACATAACAAAGATCACTAAAATTGTGATTTTAGGCTAGTACTTGTATTGTTATTGCATTGAACTGTCTTTAACTTGAAGACAATGCACAATTTAACACATAGAACAATACGTGATACATGTACAAGGCCATTAACTTTTTTCAATTTTTTTAATGTGGAGGCTTCCATAGACATTTTCTGACGTAACATTGACACCACATAAATTTCACCTATTGTGTCAAGTGGACTTTAAAACATTTTAACAGAACTATTGTTGTCCAACTTTGTACATTTTACTCTAACATGACATGGTGAATGTTTTTGACGTAATTTAAAATTCATAAATGAGGGATATAAGAAATTATGTTTGAACAGACAGGTATGACGTAACATTGACGCCATGAATGTACATGGTCATATTTCACACATCAAGCAGCAAATGTCCAAACTTTTAATATTTTTGTATTTATGGTGTTCATCAAAAATGTACTTTGACACCTTTAGCTTAGCTTACATAGATGTTATACAAGAAATTGTCTAAAATGTGTGCATGACGTAACATTGACACGTCTAAAATAACCATAATATTTGTTATTTTTACAACAAAACTATTATTTTGTCACTGTAATTGTTATTTTGCTTTAGAATAGGTCACATGCAATAATTACAAGCCAATTTTGTAACACTTTAAGGTTAGTAAGATATATTTTATACACATTTAAAATTATGGGAAAGTCTGACACCATTGTTACGTCCTACAATTCAATTTTGGATAAGGTGAATTGTGTATTTCAAAGTAATAAATGACAGGAAAAATGAATCTACCTGAAAGTTTGGTACTTACAGTGATCTGATTTAAAAGTATGGAAAGATTAAACTTAATCATCATACTTTTTCTAGACTTCACCATTTACTAATTTTTCATGTCACAAATTTCTCACTTTTTCCACTATAAATTTGCTGGAAATATATGAAATATGAAAAGAAAATCAATTCAAGTGAAATCATATTTAGTATCATTTCAAAGATTTGTGTATGACGTGCAAACTCCATGAAACCAATTGTGAAAAAATATTTAAGACATATGATAAAATTCCAATTAAATTTTGTAAGTATGAAAATTGAAAGTGTGTCCCAACCTGGTGAAATGACCCATATAATCGCGCTGCACTTTTTGAAAGGTCACACCCGTGCGTAACTATACACAGCGCTGTCGCGAAGCGATACCTCGATGGACAGGTTTTGTTTTGGCAGTCAAAAGTTGAAATTTATACCCTGTGACATTGCCTGATGGCTTGCTGGGGATTGAACTTCAACAAATCCATCCAAGCAATCGATTTCATGTGAGTATAACGTAAAATTGGAAGTTTAATACATTTTGAATCAATTTTGTACATTGTTTTTACTGACATTGAGGGGTGTCGCAATCGGCAATGAAAGTCTAAATTTAATTTTAAGTCGGGCTAGATTTTTGCCAATTTGAGGATTACTGGGCATATTAGCTAATATTACCAACACAAATATCCGAAAGAGTTCCTTTTGCGACAGCCACCCAAAATTTATTCTTGTATTGCAACAATGAATAATTTCCTTTCCTTCGAACTAAACATCATACCAGGCATTACCAAACTGCATCAAGAATCGTTGACGAATTGCACACAAAACTCAAAGCATATGGGACTACATGATGGAAATAACTTGCGACTTCCACGGAAATACCAGTGGTAAAACGATGAGATAAATTTGTTGTCATTAATAATTCATAGCGATTGTAAAATATATTATAGTGATATGATATAATTTGTGAAACTTACAGTTTTAGGCCTCTTTAATATCGCAGAGCCACTGCATTTTCGGCATGAGACGGGCATGATGGGCATCTGATTTTTTCGCAATTCCTGGGGAGCGTTTCATCAAGCGTTTTGTCAGTGATTTTTTACCGACAACTGTTATAAGCTACTGAAATCCTTGCATCTGATTGGCTGAGAGCACATTTGTCAGACAAAATCACTGACAAAATGCTTGATGAAAAGCTCCCCTGTATGTACAAGTTAGTCTTGTTCAAGCTGATATTGATAATTCACTTTTTTTAAACGTGGACGGGGGAAGGGGAGGTGGTGGTCGGTGGTGGGGGGGGGGGGGGGGGGGGGTCGTATAATCTTCTTTTCACGTTACCAAGGCTATTAGTTAGAGGTAGGATGTGGGAGGGGTCATAATCATCTTATTTTCACGTTCCCCTTCCAAATTTTCTTTCTTCTCCTTCTTCTTCTTCTTTTTTCTTCTTCTTCTTCTTCTTCTTCTTAGACTTCTTCTTCTTCTTTTCTTCTTTTCTTCTTCTTCTTCTTTCTTTTTTATCCCTCGATCTCTCTCGCCATTCAATTGGGGCATGTATCGTAGCAGGGGCGTAGATAGCGGGGGGGGGGATGGGGTATGCATCCACCCCAACTTTTCAGGTTTCACCCCTCCCCCCCCCCCAAAAAAAATAAATAAATAAATAAAAAAATAAAAATAAATGAATAATAATAATAATAATAATAATAATAATAATAATAATAATAAAATAATAATAATAATAATAATAATAATAATAATAATAATAATAAAATGGTGGAAAATGTACATTTCTATTAGTTGTTGTAGATAAGTATAATTTGACATATTATATCTATTAATATTATTCAAATTTATATATTCTTTATTTCAATATAGATATTATTCATTTATGTACAATATTGTGGATTTATATGAATTTGAAAACCATCTACGGTACTTCATAATATACAAACATGGGTGTTGATCTGGGAGGAATATGGAGGTATATAATTTTTAAAAACTGAAGGGGGTAGATGGCCTGTGGTACCATCCCCCAATATATTTTGAGGTGATTTTTTTTTTCAAAGCAAAATATTTTTCTGCATTAAATGCAGAAAAATATTTGAGATTAAAATTACATGTAATTATTCTCTATTTAGAGGGTTCAGACGGTAACTTTCCTATATATATATATATATATATATATATATATATATATATATATATATATATATATATATATATATATATATATATATATATAATGCAATTTTGCCACACTCATGTTATTAGTAATACTAACAATTTTCAACATTGAAATGAAAATATAGGCACAGGAATCGAATGTGGTGGGGAAAGAGGGAATACATCACCCCCAATATTTATCGAGGATGATGACCTGTGCCATCATACATAGAAGAATGATGAAATGACAATCATAACATGTAGACCCAGTGTACACCCATTTTTCTCTCGAATAATTTCCCACTCTATATTCGTATGAGTGCCCATTTTGATAATTACACCTCATCCCTCACCTTACCTTTGATAAATGCTCCTATTTCAACAAAAGCATTTATACCTTTTAATGTAACAAGTCAGTTTTTTTTTCTTTGTGATATATAGGCACTGAATTAATTTTCTACTTTATAAGAACATTTTTCCGTTCTTATAAATAAGAAAAGAATTAACACGAAAATAATATCTCTACCATAAGTAGGCCCATGTTATTGATAACGCAAAATATGCAAAATCCATACAATTTTTATAAGTTTACCGCTATCACTGATTTTTTGAACAGGGGAAGGGGCACAGATGAGGGGTGGGGTCGTTGACCCCCAAACACCAAACACCTTGGGTGGGAGTAGTTGTAGGGTTAAGGTGCGCGTTGACCTTATCAAGTTCCGTGGATGATTTTTTTTTCTAGTACTAGCGAATGAACAAGGGGCCATAGCCTCCTTGTGACTCCTCACTACCCTACGGTTACATACACCAAGGATTGGCGTATCCAGAAAATGATGAGGGACATCCCCTCCAAAGAGGGAGTTTGAATGTACAAGGGCAGCAAGATATGCTGGGCCTTCAAACAGGGAAGGGGGTAGGGGCATACGCAGGTTAAAAGCAAAGCTTGATACACCACTGCTTTGTGTAATATTTCCCAAACACTGAAATTTTATAGTATACATTAATTTTATTGGCGAAAAGGAAATAGCCTTCTACAAAAGAAATAATGCTTATACTCTTTTGAAAAATTGAGTGATAATAATTTTTGAAACATTTGAATAATTTTTCTTCTTCAGAACAATCAAAACTAAATTCATGAGCCATGTACAATAAAAAACGAGAAGAAATCCTCCCAAGACCGGGGGGGGGGGGTTATAAGTGAGCTGTACGCGTTGCATAGACCCTGCATTACTTACGTTGTTTCCCTTTTTGTGGGTCTTCAAACAGAGGGATCGTACATAACTGCTATGTTGGACAAAGTGGCGTGTCTAGGGGGCATGGATGCACGTGCCTCGCCCGGCATTTGTAGGGGCGCACAAAAAAACGCAAAGGAGAAAAAGAAAAAGATTGGGAAATGAAGAAAAATCATAATCCTAGGATTATGCGCACCCAAATACGCAGGTAAATGCACTAGAATTTATTTTATTGTTTTGTTTTTTGCGTGTTTAAAATGCGAAAACTTTTCCAAAACTCTAACGCTTTGCTCCCTCGCATAATTCTTTTCTTTCAGGATCTTGTCATTTCGCGCCCCCAGTATATCGTTCTTAAATACCTGAAATGGTTCAAAATGTGAAAAATCAAGATGTAATTGTCGTTGCTTTGCTCGCTATATCATGAAAGTTTCATCTGACTTTTCCTAAATATTACTCCCACAATATAGGATAAAGTGTATAAAACAGTATTTGCAAAAGTTAAACATTTGAAAACTTTAGGTGGCCTTGCTGAATTTTTTTGACTATTTCTTAACGGTTTTCGTTAGTTTTGCTCGCGATTGAAGAAGTGAGTGAATAGAAAACTGTTTATCAATGTAAAAAAATCGAGCTTCTCTCATATATATCGCTCGATTGCGGTGCCGAATTGCAAAATTTCCTAGGTAATTGCGTTTTTAGGGTTAAAAGTAAAAGAGATTTGCCGCTCGGTCGCTTTGCTCCCTTGCTTGTACAATAACGAAGATAAGTTTGGGCAATCAGGGGGCGGGGGAGTAACTTCATTGTTTGCCCCAGGCGCAACGAATCCCTAGATACGCCACTGGTCGGATAAGCCAGCACCCCTACCTCTTTTCAGGAAGGTCGTGCGCGAACACCCTTGCCCGCCATGGGCTTTAAAATCTGACACAATATTTAGGAAATACTTGCCAGTGCTATCATTTGAAGCGTCTGAACGGCAGCTAATATTTGTTTACACAAGATTTATAAATTTGTCCATCATACTATTATCGTACATCCCATATAGTCAAGATAAAAGCAAGAATGTATCAGCAAGGCCTAGCTTGATGCTCACGCTCTTTTTTTTTTCTTTTTTTTTTTCTTAATTAGATTCAATGCGTGTTCGTATGACAAAAAGGGTGTAACTTAAAACCTCACCCCGTCTTGTGTTGGCATAGTGCTTTAGAGCATCGCGTCTTACCAAACCTTGGTACCGACCGTCGTTCTATTCGTGCAGGGCGATGATCCCGCACGTGATGAGAAGCTAGCCCACCAGTATACACCATATGTTCACATTTCACCCATAAAAGAAACTTTTTAAGAAAAAGTGAGTTGTCACTGTAGATGAAAGAAATTTGAAAGAGAAAAGTATTTCATCCCACATTATAAGATGCAAGAAATGGTGGCGGAATCGAATCGGGGGGGGGGGATGTAAGATTGAATGCCCTGAATCTCTCCTTATATACTGATAAAAAGAGCCCCATCAATGTTATCCATTATCCGGCGCCCCTTTATCATCTACTCAAAAATATCATTTTTAGAGAGGGCGTGGGGTGCCCATGGGAATTTTAAATTTTGGGCAACCATCACATTATATTCGGGCATTGAGTTGGTCTCATTGTAATAAATTCAATAAAAAACAAAACAATGATAATTCATATCAAGGGTTATGCTCTGTTTTTATTACATCAGATTTATTATTATTATTTATTAAATATTATTACATCGATGCTAAATGCAGTTTGAAGACTGATTTATTACCGTTACATCTGAAAATATACCAGTAAATTAAAGCTCAATTCTGTGGATAAGGATTAGATAAGGTAGGAGCTGATCGGCACGCGAGTGGCACGCGCGTCTCGGAGGCCACGGTCGTAGCCCGTATGCCGTACGCCTTCCATTGTTTACAAGCACCCTTCTCAGTCATTATTGGGCTGAATGTGATTGGTTGAGAAACAGAAGGAAAGGGTGGTGGCTTAGGAAAAGAGTAGGAGAGAGAGATAGAGAAGGGACAGAGAGTGGGAGAGAAATAGAGAGAGATTGGAGGGGGTGGGGGGGGGGGGGAGGAGGTAGGGGAGAGAGTGAGATTGGAAAAGAGAGAGAGAGAGAGGGGGAGAGATAGTGATTGGAGGGAGGTAACGTGACTAAAGGAGGGGAGAGACAGAGGGGACGAGAGAGAGGATAGTGAGAATCATATTATTATTTTTTTTTAGAGATTTAGAGAGAGAGAGAGAGAGCAGGACCAGGGATGGGGAGCGAGGAGGAAAAGAGAGAAAGGGGATGGGTGAGAATAAAGTGAGGAAGACGGGCAAAATGGGAGGGGCTAGTCCGGTTGTGTTGCACCCATGGCACGCGACTACCAGCCAAGGAGGGGGTCATTAAGACCATATCTCATCCTCATTCACCTCTTATTCGACCCTCGCTACCCCTGTCTGCAGGCTGGACGTCTGAAGGTTTAGCCTGATTTGAGCATTATTTTGGAAGTGTCATGCCGTTCGAGCAACAATTTGTTTGGTAGTGACTGACACCCTCTATATGCTACATAACCATCTGAAAACTTAACTATCGATAACATTTGAAGCAGTGGGGATTTCATCCTGGAGTCATCTTCGAAGCTTGCAGACGTCGACAATACTTGTAACGTGTCTTTGCTGAGATATTCTTCATCGCAGTTTGGTCTTGAACAAATACTAACTAAAAGGCAAAACTCTGATTTTTGCTCGATATTTTTGGTTTGGAAAGCCATCGTCGAGGGAAGATGGTAAGAGAAGTGTCATCACCCGTCTCTGATTCGGGAGCCGAACTCAGTGATGACAGCATGTCTGTAAACTCAACCACCGATTCGTTCTTTTCGTCATCAAATTCGTCTTTTCGAAAACGGTCGTCTGGTGGTGATGGGGATGATGAGGGATTCAGAATGATGACGATCGATGACCCGACGAGGAACCTGAAAGCGATGACGGAGGAGAGACTGAACGAGCTTCAGAGCCGTGGGATGTCGAGTATGATGATGGAAGGTGTGGAGATGGCGTCAGGGTTGGAGGAGGTTGAGTTTAGGTCGCGAGAAGATCAGCAGGAACTGAGGTTGAAGATCAACAGTCGGGAGAGGAAGAGAATGCATGATTTGAACAAGGCCTTGGATGGTCTACGCGAGGTCATGCCTTACGCCCACGGCCCTTCAGTTAGGAAGCTGTCGAAGATGTCCACGCTGCTATTGGCGAAGAACTACATCCTGATGTTACGTAACAGCATGGAAGAGATGAGGCAACTCGTGAATGATGTATACCAGGGGCGTGGTCGAGTACCACCTTCGTTCTCTAAGCATCAGCAACCAACACACCGTCATGATGCTGCATCAACCCATCTTGAACGAGATCGTCATGAGCATCACCATCATCTCCCTAACACCAATACCACTTCGCTACCAGTTTCTGCATCATCTAAATCAATCGCCTCTTCCAAACTTCTTGTACCAATAGAAAATGTGACTGGAATCAGGTATCAAGAGATGAAGTCCTCTAATATGACAATTTCGAGGAAGGAGCCTCACAGCGATAAACCATCATCAGATCCTCTTCAGAACAGGTTGTCAATGAGGATGTCGACTTCAATATATCGCAATGAGCACGGATCTCCTTTTAAACGTGTGCTGCCCACATCATCATCGGTTGTGTCATCGTTGTCGCAGTCTTCGTCGACAGCGGCACATTTGCAGAACCCTAAGAATCCAGCCAACTCGATGACGGGCTCTTCCTATGACCTTAGAAAATCAGCATTGTCATCGATCTCGCCATTGTCGCTTTCGTCGTCCTCAAAGCCGAACTTTCCACTGAGACCGTCAGCAGTGTTGCCTTTGAGCTTCGACTTCGCCCGCCATCATATTCACCATCCTCCTCCTCCTCCTCATCATCATCTTCAACTCCAACCTCAGTCTGACCAACGTCACCATCGATCATCCCCTCAACCGTGTACCAGCAACATTACTGAAAGGATCAAGATTTCTGATGAGGACAAACCTTGGAGTGCTTCCACTGCTTCTGCACCCTGCTCATGTCTTCAATGTGTGAAGCCCACCTTCGGGACACCACCCCTTTTACAGCCTCTGCTCCACTGACCATGTGTTGAACAAGATATCAAAAAGAATGGGAGGAAGAATGTTTGTTACAGTAGTATCAATACACAAATGTAATCAAACATCGCGGTCACCAAATTTCGTCATGTTCGTATCATTTCTTTATTCTGACATGGTTCCTAAAATGGGGTTTTCAATACCTGTAGGTGTCGCTGTAATTAAAGTTCGAGAACAAAATAAAGGAGAACGCACAATAGGTAAAAGTACAAGAACATGCTAGAATTTTGTGTGTGTGTTAAGTCCGGGGGCAAAGGAATGACAATTGAATATATCATTGAAAACATAGAAGATATTCAGTTCATCTATTTTCTATTCAATACGTTGTGAGGTTGTAATAATGAAATGTATGATCAGGCTGAACAAAGTTAAAAGAAAAACATTAATTGCATATTAAATGTCTATTGCGTTTGTAAATTGTTAATGCTGTGTAAAAGTGTTCACGATCTCATTCTCTAAAATTAAAGTTCATATAGACGCAACGTCTGATGAGATGACGTAGAATAAGATTAAGTAGTAGCAAAGTCAACGAAATTTCAAAATGTCATGATTATTCATTGGATCGGAGAATCTGGGGAGCGTTTCATTAACCGTTTTGTCATTGATCTTTACTGACAGATCTGCTCTCAGCCAATCAGATGCAAGGATTTCAATAGCTTATAACAGTTGTCGGTAAAAATCACTGACAAAACGCTTGATGAAACGCTCCCGTGATAAAGAATCGGGATATTCTCCTTGGATATATATATATATATATTTTTTTTTTACAACACAAAATCTTCAGTGAATTAAATAAAACATCAAGATAAATAATACGGTACTGTTTTCCCCACATGTAGTATTACGTTTCCACCTATAGCGGTCTGTTTCACTGATTTTCTTGTATGTAATAATCAAAGCTGCAAAAAGAGGGGGGCGAGGATGGCCAGGGATGGAGTGGATGATTGGGGTGGAGGTACGGTAGAAGTATGGTGGTGCATCATGGATATTTACCCTGAAATTTGAATCAATACCAACAATCTCACAATCCTTGAATTTTTCACATTTAATGCTACAATAATCAATACAATTAATGTTCGTTCATCCATAAATTTCTTATTCAATAATCAAAAACAGATATTAAGAAACAAAAAGTTGTCATAATTGACAACTATTTATAAGGAACCCATTGGAAATAAGCCATTTCGGCTTTCATGGGCTATCCTGTCATGGTACCTCGATATGTTTGTATTGCAATATACCTGACGAATAAAATAAAATCAAATCAAATCATTGATCATGAATATCTCATATCATCCTTATTTTGTAAGCTACAAATAACTTACCTGTCGAAAATTGGAAGGAAAAATCCTGCGCAGGCCAATTTTCATACCTCTAACTTAAGTGAGCACTGCTCATCGATGCATGTAATTTTTGTCATTTTTTTCATATCATATGAAAGGTGGGTCCTTTAGCTTTCCATACATATCAACATTTTCCCATAAAAATATCTATGCCTAATTTGGAAACCATTTCAAAAGTGTTACGTTTTTTTTTGGAGCCACACGGTATAATTCTTTCACTTTCATCCTATCACTTTTAATACATGTACTCAGAGGCGGCGGAACGTCGGGCTCGGATAGTGGAAGTGGGAGGGGGGGCACCTTTTGTCTGCCAAACAAAGGTGCCCCCAATTGAATTGTCTGAGCCCGACGTTCCACCGCCTCCGCATGTACTTCTTGTAATAGACAAGATTGTAATGAAATCCTATTTTTTTATACTCCTACAAATTTGTCTGTTTTTTTTCTTCAAATTATTAAAGAGCTATGAACTCAAACAAATTGTTTCTCCTGTATATTGTGTTCGCCATCAGTCATCAGTTTAGATTTATTATAACAGTATAAGTTAATGATAAATAGTGTTTAATTAATCTTTTTAGTTTGAGAGCGCCGTATTGCCATGATCCTTCAAATTTAAAAAGTCCATTCCAAATATAGTTCTTAGTATTGTATACTATTTCAGAGAGAGAGAGAGAGAGAGAAAGGGGAGAGAGAGAGAGAGAGAGAGAGAGAGAGACGAAGAGAGAGAGAGAGAGACTAGACGTGAGGGAGAGAACGGGAGAAACAGAGAGAAGCAGAAAGAGAGAGAGAGAGAGAGAGATTGTGGGAGAAGGGTGGGGAGGGGGTCCTAGCAGATACCGGTCTGGCTTTGGGGAGGGAGTATAGAATAAATGGAAGGGGTTAATTGACATCAATCTCTTTCTCTCTCTCTCTCTCCCTATCTCTCTCTCTCTGTGCACCTTTCTCTCAATTATGAAAGACAGTATTATTAAAACACTTTTATGCAGAACAGAGAGAAAAAAAAAACCCACCACAAATACAAAATTGAAAGTACATGTAGTTCGCAGCATTGTGAGTTGAGTGAAGTATATAGAGCCGACTACCATGTTTTGCTGTCATACGTCCCCCCCCCCCTCCCTCTCTCTCTTTCTCTCTCTCTTTCTATCCCCTGACAGCCCCCCCCCCCTCCCCACCCCACCCCCGTGCCTTTCTGAGAGTAAGAAGGAGGAGAAATCGGAAAATAACTGAACGTATAGAGCATCGCCACATTAAAGATGATCATGAAATGAGTTTTAAAATATAACAAAACAAAACAAAAGATCAATGATACATAAATATTTGAACAAGTTTTTCTACATAATTATTTGCATACTGAAGAGAGTTAATTTCTGGTTCAGACCAGCATGGGAGAGGAGGAGACCGTCGAAATCAGCCTATGTTCGATTTCTCATGATGGTTGGTCCAGGAGTGATTCAATGGTAGTGCAAAAAATCCTCATAACTTTTGGGGAAAGTGAGCGGAACAGTATGTGTCGGCTCCCCATTTTTTCATCTCTTAGTCCCCCCCCCCCCCCCCTCTCTACTTTCTCTTCTCAAGTCAAGAAGGATATATTAGTACAATTTCTAGTTTTTCCTTAAAGAAGTAGTAACTTGGAAGGCTGTGAGGGCGGGGGGGGGGGGCGGGGGCTCCCCCAGAAATTATATTGGAGAATGCACTATCTCCTCAAGTTCGGGATCTTATAACTTAAGTTCAAACAGCGGATGTTAAGGTCATGGCATATACGGGTATAGGCTCTGCTGAGAGAGAGAGAAGTGATGGAGGGGGGGGGGGGTGCAGGGCCTAGCACTGGCTTAGCGGGGGCTTTGCTTTGACCCTACTACACGCCCCGGCCCCTCCCCATCCCCTACTACAGGCCAGGCCTAGTTATTTCTGGATATACTCCTACGCACTGAACAATCCTATATGTTCTCACACTTTGTACATGTGTGTTCGGGGATTTTTGCAAGTTTTATAATTATATACTTTGAATTTACGCTATAAAGGACCAAAATTATGGAAAGAGTTACATGATAGAATCATGTGCTGCTTATCTGAATATTTTTACCCATAAACTGAAGCAGAGTTTCATTGCGAACTATGCACTCGAACAAATACACAACTTATACTTTTTAATCTCTCAATATACTTATACTTTTTTTAATCACTTATAATTTTTAATCTCTTAGAAAGCAAAGTCTGTATAAGTATATTAAAAAGCAAAAAGTAAATCATAGTTTGACCTCTCTGATAATTATATTTGTCTTTAAAAATTATCATGTAAATTTACCTTTCTTCATCCTAAAATATACGTTGTCAGTATTCATGTTGAATGTACTTATTTAATGATATAAGAATTTAAAAGCGATCAGTTTATAAATTTTCAAACATATCTTTCACATTGTTTATGGTATTATATCCTATCTTACTTACTTTCTATCCCTATCCCTCTAATTTATATCCCGCTATATATGTTGTATATATCTACTTGACCTTTTAATATGTTTTGTTTGGGTTTTTTTTTGTAAACAGGCATCCCCAATCACAAGCATTGTTATGCTTTTCAGGGATCATGCCTCCTTGGCTCCTTCTATTATTGTAGTTGAACGTTTTTCTTCTGTTTGTATCTTATGCATGTAACAAATCAGAAGGAAATAAATGTTGTTTTTGAAGTGAATTGAATTGAATTTCTATTCAAATTGAGAAAACTTACATGAAGAGAGAAAGGAAGAGAATAATGATGCTTGGAAGAATCCATCGATTTCTCGATGAGTGATGAATCATCACAAAGGACTCGCACGCCCTCTAGTTTCGTTGCGGTGACAACCAGTGAAGCGATGGAGCTGGAGCTGGAGCTGGAGTGAAGTGAATATCTGTGATTTGTGATGTGATTCCAAAACTAACAAGTTAAATCTACCGGTAATGGTAAGAAAATGACAATCATCTTCAAATCATAGAATGTGAAATTATGAGTATTATACATTCATTTCATAAGATACATATCTAGCGTCACGAATTTCATAGATTGAGTGAAGATTTTGAGGGCTCGGTCCCACACCTGTAATTATATGTACCGGTAGGCGGTACTCGGTAGTATATTTTGGCCTCGAGCTATATAACTTATAAGCACTCCCGGGTACATTTCTGTAAAATAGTTGGTATTTTCTGTCGCATGTACTAAAGGTATGGGGGGGAAAATAAGATAAATATTTTAAATACTTGCTTTCAAATTCAGCCCTTAAAAATCTCACTCCTACCTCAAATGGCCGTTAGGAAGAACTTTTGATATTTACAGCAAAATCCAAAGTCAAAATCTTGTCCAAAACCGGAGAAATCCCCGCCGATTTGTTTCGCGATCGCGTGTTGTTTACAAACTGCCGATGTCTTAGACTAAAATCGGCCAATATAATTTTTGTCCACGAAGAAACTCGGGATCGCAAGGGCACATCGATCTTTACGATCGCGCACACAGAAAATCGGAACTTTTCCGTGTACGCCATAGGGACCGAATTTTTGAGGACAAAACTCTTTTGGGGAGATGTCAGCGCCCGCGGCGACCAGGAAATGTACACAATGACTCCGATAGCTCGTTTCGCGAGAATCAACAGTAAATTGCGGATTTCATTTTTGTAAATATCTTTTCCAACATTGGTGAGTTGAATTTATTGTATTTCTTGGATATTTTGGGGTCGGTTTTTGAAAATTAAATGCCGATTTTGAGTGAATATTGGTGACTTTTGTGCAGTGGTGTTTTAAAAAGATGAGGTGTATGACTGCCTACATTATACACACGAAGTATAGGAATGTACCTATGAGTGCTTATAACCACACCACGAATAGTGGTCATATTGGGGCTAAGCCTTCCTAAATTAAAAAATGATATTTGACCCACTAAGTAATAGTGGTCGTATTGACGGCGTCGATAATTTAATAATGACATATTATCATGATCCTGAAAATAATTCAATTCCTGAAATTTGAGGACATGCCTCATCATGCCCATGCCCACTCAGTCATAGCTACATTCCTATACTTCGTGTGTATAATGTAGGCAGTCATACACCTCAACTTTTTAAAACACCACTGCACAAAAGTCACAAACATTCACTCAAAATCGGCATTTAATTTACAAAAACCGACCACTAAATATCCAAGAAATACAATAAATTCAACTCACCGATGTTGGAAAAGATATTTCCAAAAATCAAATCCGTAATTTACTGTTGATTCTCGCGAAAAGGGGTATCGGAGTCGTTGTGTACATTTTCTGGTCGCCGCGGGCGCTGACATCTCCCCAAAAGAGTTTTGTCCTTAAAAATTCGGTCCCTATGTGGCATACACGGAAAGTCCCGATTTTCTGTGTGCGCGATCGTAAAGATCGCTGTGCGCTTGCGATCCCGAGTTGATCGTGGACAAAAATTTTATTGGCCGATTTTAGTCTAAGACATCGGCAGTATGTAAACAACACGCGATCGCGAAACAAATCGGCGGGGATTTCTCCGGTTTTGGACAAGATTTTGACTTTGGATTTTGCTGAAAATATCAAAAGTTCTTCCTAACGGCCATTTGAGGTAGGAGTGAGATTTTTAAGGGCGGAATTTGAAAGCAAGGTATTTAAAATATTTATCTTATTTTCCCCCCCATACCTTTAGTACATGCGACAGAAAATACCAACTATTTTACAGTAATGTACCCGTGAGTGCCCATGCCTGGCTTTAGTTTTACTTTAAATTAATCTTTAATTTCTTGGCGATGAATGAAGAGTCTCCAATTACAAGTTTTAGCATTTTTGTTGAATTTCATTAAAGTTTGTTGATGTGCTTATTTGAAAATACATGGAATTTATGACTTGTGCTTGTGAGTGATGAATATTTGTGGTAGTCTACTTATATCAGTGGGTTCTATGTTTTCTTTCTTGCAGGGGAATTCAGACTCTCTTCTCACACCAGAAAAACTGGAAAATATACAAGAGCATTCACATTGTAAGAAACTGAATTTAAGATTTCATAATTAAAAGAAATTAACTGATTAATAAATGTGAAGAAATTCATTTTCATGTTTAAAGGTAGTATTAATTGTTAGAAAAAAAAAGTATTGGAATAAGATATTAAGAGTCACTTATATTTGCTAATGTGAACTTTCTTCAGATCCTTAATCTTTGTTTTTCAGAGGAAAGTGAGATTTTCCACTGACATGTATATGTTGTATACACATAGATTTACAAGGTTATATGAAATAAATTGAGACCTCAATACAAATGGGATTTCTTGCTGATCATGAAAAACATTTAATAATTATGTATCTGGATGTGAATATGGATGTTTACGATGTAGGGCCTTGCTGGGCATAAACACGTCGGGTGAGAGAGGGCACGGTGTGGCTTAGAAGGATCTGTTGATGGCCTTCCTATACATGTATGTACTTGTAGATGATGCATTCACAGTTCTCTCGCTCAGGTCCCGGGGGGGGGGGGGGGCACTCAACCTGTTTTTGGATGTGGGTGTGCCGCTGCCAATCTCAAAACAGGGGGCTAAGGAGCTAAATGGCTAATTGAGGAAGCTCATTTTTGAGGGTCTAAGGAGCAAAAGGGCTCATGGGCAGAGCTAATTTTAGCTGCTCGCGATTTCACTACTCTGGTACACATACGGTGCATGAGCTGAGTCAGCGGTCGCAGCGCTGTTTTTAACGCTGTACATGCCGCGCCACTGCACTGACTCGATGTCGCATGCAGATTGATCTCGCTGAGCCGCCGCTAGCACTAGTAATACCGCGTTCAGTTAGGGGGCACTATGCCGCCCAGCTCCCCCGCTGCGCTGGCCTGGGAGGCTAGGGAGCGAGCGTTCCCGGACAATGGGCTGTGCGCATTGTTTTCTCATAATTATTCTAGGGAGCGAGTCGGAAGCCAATCGAGGTGCGGTTAGTGAAAATCTGAAAATCGCATATCATGGGAGCGACCCGAGAAGGTTGAAAATGGGGGACGTCACAGCGGCACATACATGTGTGACATATATATGTGAGTGCCCCCCCCCCCCCCTCAGGGGCTCAGGTGGTTCCACTCAATGATGGTAGTAGGACGAATCATGTTAAAATCATGTTTAATATCTCCCAAACTTGACCTATCCTTCCCATCATTTCCATCCTATCCTAGTTGATGAAAGAGAGATTAAGTTTCTTCTGAAGACGTATGCCAAACTGGACCCCTCCCCCCGTGGCGAGGAAGGAATCCCAGTGGAATCCTTCCTCTCCCTGTACATCTTCTCTGGTAATGAGCTTGCAAGGAGAGTGGTATTGAAGCATGTGAGTGGACAGGACCATACCATTCAACCAGAGGGTTTCTTGCTGTGTCTTTCTGTGCTGAGCAAGAAAGCAGATTATCCTGAGAAAAGTAAAGGTAACTCAACTTTTAAAAAATTACAACTGACCAATGACAGCTCTCAAAATAAAAATGACATAACATGAATTCAGAACTGCCTTGATGTTTTAATAATTATTGTAAATGTAGTTAATTTTAAGAGGCTGCCCTTGTTTTGATATCCTTTAAAAGATGACTTTACAAATATGTTAGTAGAATGGAGCTGTGGGGTACTCTGCATGATGTTCTAATGATTGTTATTCTCATTTAAAACAAAAAGTCATTTCTTTATTACTATTATTCTTGTCATTCTCATTACTATAAACATCATTCTTATTTATTCAGCAAAGACATACCGGTAAACATGAAAGTAATGGATACCAGGAAAATAATAAGATTGACCAATTCAGTGTCTTCAGAAAGTTTTGTTAACATTCAGCTATTTTCTTTTGATTTGGCTCGTTAATTTTCAAATGCTAGCTCTCTTTGATGCCCTTGATGTGAAGAAGGAAGGAGTGCTAAGGTTTGAGCAGCTTTTCAGTCTATACAAGAGTATGTTCACCCCTGCCTTGACAGATGACCAAATAACAGAGGCTGTGATTGGTGCATTGCAGAAGGTCAGAGGTCAACATCCTGGCACTATCTCATACCAAGAATTTCTGAGGGTAGGTTTCTCTTTGTGAATTTAAAGCCCATGCAGAGTTTCAGTTACCCGAAACTTGTCATCAAACCTTTTTTGTGACTTAATTTTATAGCAAAATTTTATAGCTGCTGCCATATTGCCATAGGATTAAGTGACAACAAATTAGAGGTGAAGCCAGAGATACTTAGATTCTATCTTGATCAGAAGTACTTTTTGTTTTTTGTTTCCAATTGTTTTTGTAACTCCTGTTGTTTGTTAACTCGGTGGATTCCAAGTAAATGGCTTTCACGTGCAATAAAAGATGAGATGTACTCATCAAAATTCATAGCTACTACGTGTACCAGTTTCTCTGAGAATATTGTGTTTTCTCTTTTTGTCATCTTCATATTTTACAGATGGTGTCACCCACAGAGCTGAATGAGAAGATGACAATAGACATTCCTCTGCCAACGTGATAATGGTCATGCTACCATTGTATTTGTTGTCTCTTACTTGTTGGGTGGAGATCAGTAAGAGATCACTGATGCTGAGATACTGAGCTAATGATGGCGATGTTTGGTGTACCAACAGCTGTCGTATAATGGTATATCTACATGACTTTCAATCAAGCAGTTAAGGATTTGAAACCTTGCCTGGCACTATGTTGAGGATTTGTGTATCTTCTTTTGAACATGGAAGTGTTGTGGTGTAGTGGTCTTTTCACTAGGCTTTCAATCAAGCGGTTCAGGGTTTGAAACCTTGCCTGGCACTATGTTGAGGATTTGCGTATCATCTTCTGAACATGGAAGTGTCGTGGTGTAGTGATTTATTCACTAGGCTTTCAGTCAAGAGTTTGAGCGTTCAAATCCAAGCCAGGCATTAATGTCCTTTGGCAAGACATTAATTACTAGTATCCCCTTGCCGACGAAGTCGGTGGGCATATATAGGAACACAGCCGTCCGTCCGTCCGTCCGTAACAAATCGGTTTCCGTTCGATAACTTTAGTAATCCAGTAATCACTGGGAGTAATATGATTTGTTTTGTTTACAAATTAAAAATTCCTCCCCAGTCAAGCTTCTTCGTTTACTAACCATTGTCTACGGCGGACTGTTTGAATATTAATGAGTCAGAAAGAAGAGGATCTTGGGTATTTGATTCTAGTTCATCGTGACTTGGCCGTGAACCAGAATAGCCTGGTGGTTAAGTCGCTGCCCGGCAAGCAGTAGATGACAGGTTCGAATCCCACTGGTTCCAATTTTTTCTGACTTGTGTTTTTCATTGCAGATCGAGCATACGATCTTTAACACTGGGAGTAATATGCCGAAAGATTTGTTTACAAATTAAAAATTCCTCCCCAGTCAAGCTTCTTCGTTTACTAACCATTGTCTACGGCGGACTGTTAGAATATTAATGAGTCAGAAAGAAGAGGATCTTGGGTATTTGATTCTAGTTCATCGTGACTTGGCCGTGAACCAGAATAGCCTGGTGGTTAAGTCGCTGCCCGGCAAGCAGTAGATGACAGGTTCGAATCCCACTGGTTCCAATTTTTTCTGACTTGTGTTTTTCATTGCAGATCGAGCATACGATCTTTAACACTGGGAGTAATATGCCGAAAGATTTGTTTACAAATTAAAAAATTCCTCCCCAGTCAAGCTTCTTCGTTAACTTTAGTAATGTTTGACGGATTTTAATGAAATTTGATATGAAGGTACATGGTATCATAATACAGCCTAAGTTCGATTTTGGAGTATGTCGGTCAAAGTTCATTAATATGCAAAAATGTAAATAATGTGTTTTCCGTTCAATAACTGCAGTATTGTTGGACAGATTTTAATGAAATTTCATATACATGGCATGAAGATATAGCCTAAGTTCGATTTTGGAGTATGTAGGCTAAAGGTCAAAGGCCATAGCTCATTAAATATGCGAAAATCCAAAAATGTGGTTTCCCTTCGATAACTTTAGCAATGTTTGATGGAATTTTAACAAAATTCAATATTAAGGTACATGGTATCAGGTGCAAATAAGTATACATTGAACATGAATGTATTTATTTAAATGCATAGTTCACAATGAAGCTCTGCTTAAGTTTAAGTTTATGTTTTTTTTAAATTCATATATACTTTCAATGTTTCATGTAAGGTTGGTTCCATTGTAAAATAGGCTCTGAATTGCCCCACCCTGATTAAAATAGATGAAATAAATGAATTCATTCAGACCTGTTTTTATATTTATTATTATTATTTGTTTATTGCAACCCTATATGAGTTGGATTTCCTGTACATATAAAAATATGAATAATATAACAAATGTCTGCATGAATTACAGCATTTGCATGACAAAATTGATAAAATAGTACATGATGTGTGTGACAGATGAGAGTATAGATTTACTTTGTAGCAGCATTATTTTTATTTTTGTTACTTACAGATTGCAAGATGGGATGTGCTGTTCTATGAAAATATTATTGAAAAGAAAGATCTCTCCTAATTTTGTTGTTTTAGACTTTTTATAACATGTGAATCAAGTTGCCTTTAAATGTAGTCTTATGATGCATTTACCAAATATTTTACTCCCAAATCTGATCTACATTTAATTCAGCATCACAGAAATTATTCATCATCAGGTTGTAATAAATCATGATTTTGTTTAATAATCGTTGCATTTTTTCATTTTTCCTTTTAATTTGCATAAAGTTTGTGGAAAATTTATTTATGGTGGTGGTGATGATGATGATGATAGTGATGATAATGATGATTATGATAATTTTGATGACCATCTTGTTGGTGATAGTGATAATGATGTAATAATTCTAAGATTATTGTTCAATTTTTTCAGAATTTCCCACTAACTAGGTTTAACAAAGCAAAGCCAAAATTCTAAAGATAAGAAGATGATGGTAGTATTGATGATGGTGATGGTGATGATGGTGAGGGTGGTAATGTTGATGATGCTAGTAATGACGGTGGTGGTGATGATGATGATGATGGTGATGATGGTGATGGTGATGATGATGGTGATGATGGTGATGATGATGATGGTGATGATGGTGATGGTGATGATGATGGTGATGATGGTGATGATGGTGATGGTGATGATGGTGATGGTGATGATGATGGTGATGATGATGGTGATGGTGATGATGGTGATGATGGTGATGGTGATGATGGTGATGATGATGCTGATGGTCATCATGATGGTCACTGATGGTGATGCTGATGATGATGGTGGTGATGGTGATGGTGATGATGATGATGATGGTGAAGGTTGTTATGTTGATAATAATGCTAGTAATGATGGTGGTGGTGATGGTGATGATGATGATGATGGTCATGATGGTGATGATGATGATGGTGATGATGATGATGATGATAGTATTGATGATTATGGTGATGGTTATGTTAATAATAATGCTAATAATGCTGCTGGTGATGTTGGTGATGATGATGATAGTATTGATGATTATGGTGATGATGGTTATGTTAATAATAATGTTAATCATGCTGCTGGTGATGATGATGATAGTATTGATGATTATGGTGATGATGGTTATGTTAATAACAATGCTGCTGGTGATGATGATGATGATGATGATGATGGTGAAGATTGTTATGTTGATAATAATGCTAGTAATGGTGGTGGTGGTGGTGATGAGGAGGAGGATGATGATGGTGATGGTTGTTATGTTGATAATTATGGTAGAGATTGTGATGATTATAATGTCCTTAACGATAGTGGTAAATCATTATTCAGAAGTTTCATATTTCAGAATTCGCCAATATCTCGATCTGCTGCATATAAAGCAAAGAATAAAAACAAGACATTACGTCGATCGAGAGAGCGTGATTGTAAACACCCTGAACACCTTTTCCGTTGTACATTTCCCTGACTCAGACCGCCTGCTGTTCACTCTGGATATTCTGTCATCTTATAGGTTTAGAGATCAAATACTCGTGATCTACTTTCGATCCTCTTTGTTTTCAATGGTATAGAGCATTTTTACATGGTTTGCTATATTTGTAGTTATTCATGACGTTGGTTGATATCTGTATCAAGGGCGTAAACTGCGTTTCTTATATTTTCATTGCAAGGGCCCATAATGGGTTGTATATACCTTTTTAGAAATGATGAACGTTTACAAAAAGGCATTTTCTATCTCCTCTTTGTAAAAGTTTGGAAGATTTCGGGAAAGCTTAAAAACTGAGACCATGCACAAAAAGAATACACGTCTAAATATGTAATGATACTTATCGTGTGTGACAACTCTCCTTATTTGTTTCTCGGTAAAAGAAAAATTAACGAAAGGAAACTGTAATTTTTCAATTTGTTTATGACTTAATTGGCAAGCATTTTTTTTAACTGGAGGACAAACATTAGAAACATGCTATAAAGTCCAGCTTCTAAAGAAGAAAGTAGATGGCAAAAAAAGGAAATATATTGTTCAGTCGTCAAAATACATAAAGTTTTCTCCCTCTGTTATCCTTCATTTTTATATTAGTTAGTCAGTCAGATGATCAGTTTGCCAACTTAGTTTCTCGAACGGGTGATCTTATAACCTTGAAACATTCAGTAATGTCAAATTTTCACAATTTTTCTTTTTTTTCCCTCTTTCTTTTTGCATTGAACCAAGATATGATCACCTCACACAACACCTTTCTTGTGTATAATGATATCTATCATATCCTTATTTTACAAAATGAAAATCTAAGTTCAAGTAATCCTTTGCGACATAGCTTCTTATCGAACATCCTAAATTTTGAGACACAAAATCTTTCACTTGTTGATTTTTGGGGAATTTTAGTATTACAAGCTACATACCTTGTCCTGCTTTCTCAGCATGCAGCACGCTGATGCGATAAAACCAAAATAGGTCGTATTCTAGAACAGTGATTATTAAAGGGGCAATTGTCATGTCATACTTTGCAATGAATTTTATTTCCACATTCAATGATGGGACACAAAAATAATCTAATATTACAGAAAAATATCTATACACATTTTCAGACATTAACAATTCTAAGTATAAAGAAAATAATATATGCAAATGAGAAATTGACATTTTGTGAGCGCCGAGACCGTTATCATGAGCGGGTTGCTTGATGTCGATGGCGGCCTCAAATTGCAGTATAACATGTATATGCATTATTTTTGGCAATTTATGCTGTTAATGTCAGAGGTATAGCATTGCCCCTAGGGTATTTATGAAGATGTACATGTACATGAAAAATCATTAATTAAAAAAATCATATAACCTTCCCATTCAATTGAAAGTAAATGGGCTCAAAGCTGTTAATTTTAGCAATTGTTTTTAAAGTTTCCCTTTCCAACAAAAATAAAAATTTATAAAATTGGCCTGTCCTAAGATCCAAGTTGGTTTTTCTTTCTTCTTTGCTTGTTAGAGATTTTTAAGAAATAAAACGCCCCTGATAGAAATGTGAGAACCTTCTTTCCAGCTTGCCAAAAATGTTTCTGATTCGTGTTCCCTCCCTCACCCCCCCCCCCCCCCCGCCGCTCCACAGAATCCTAGATCCGCCATTGCCCTACATCTTGGACACATCTTTAAGAGAAAAAGAAAGGGAATTAATTGGGCATTTTCCATTTGATTACATGGCTTCATTTAGCTGCTTTAACTGAGTTGATCTATTTTCTAGTTTTACGTAACTTTTAACCAGTCCCTATAACAAATCGCAAATCGTAGCCCATTCTCATAGAGGGTCTTCAGAAATACCTTCTTTAAAATCCCACGCGAAATTTTCCATGTAGATGCAGTTAGGACAAGATTGGTAATGATAGCTGTTAACTAAGCGATATACTTTCTGAAATTAATGAACCAGTAATACAATCGTTATATAACTCATTTCAATTAAGCACTGCATGCTGAATCTAACGAGTGCCTTTTAGCCAGTCATAACAGTGGCGGATCTATACGGGGGGGGGGGGGGGGGGGGTAGGGGGTTTATACCCCCCCCCCCCTTGGGCTGCCAAGTAAAAATTTAATGTGCAAATGAAAAACGCCATCATAATACGTCCAGACCCACACAGTATTATGTTCCTATAGCACAGGACTGCTTTTTATGGTCTCCATTGCGTTAGTAGATGCCAGGAAAACATCACTGACGGGGGTTCAAAATAGCGAAAAAAAAATCGGCTCGCCGCTTGTGGACGATGCTCCGCATCGTTGTTGGGTCTATTGGCGGATCCGGGGGGGGGGGCATGCCCCCCCCCCCTTTTTGGAAGAAAAGTATGCATTCTGACGATAGACGACCCGCCCTTTTTTTTCTTGTCAGGGAATTATGGAGCGAATTTTGCAGGTCTGGCGAAAAAAAAATGTTGTCGACAAGCTATCAGATTCGCTATTTGGTGCGTTTTAATAGGGCCATTTTTGAAGTTACAAGTGAATGTAACACACACTCTAATAAATATTTTGTTTCTGCGACTTCAAAAATGTGTGTTCAAAATCATCATTCACAACCCCTAAATTTCCTTTCGGGAGTCCTTAAATTGCAGCAGAAAGCATCTAGATTTTAAAATTTTCCTGGGGGAGCATGCCCCCCGGACCCCCCTATCAATTGATTATGACAAAAAGGTCCACTTTTGCCAAGGGGGGGGGGGGCGGGGGGGGGGGGGGGTATAAACCCCCTACCCCCCCCCCCCCCCTTGGGCTGCCAAGTAAAAATTTAATGTGCAAATGAAAAACGCCATCATAATACGTCCAGACCCACACAGTATTATGTTCCTATAGCACAGGACTGCTTTTTATGGTCTCCATTGCGTTAGTAGATGCCAGGAAAACATCACTGACGGGGGTTCAAAATAGCGAAAAAAAAATCGGCTCGCCGCTTGTGGACGATGCTCCGCATCGTTGTTGGGTCTATTGGCGGATCCGGGGGGGGGGGGCATGCCCCCCCCCCTTTTGGAAGAAAAGTATGCATTCTGACGATAGACGACCCGCCCTTTTTTTTCTTGTCAGGGAATTATGGAGCGAATTTTGCAGGTCTGGCGAAAAAAAAATGTTGTCGACAAGCTATCAGATTCGCTATTTGGTGCGTTTTAATAGGGCCATTTTTGAAGTTACAAGTGAATGTAACACACACTCTAATAAATATTTTGTTTCTGCGACTTCAAAAATGTGTGTTCAAAATCATCATTCACAACCCCTAAATTTCCCCTCGGGAGTCCTTAAATTGCAGCAGAAAGCATCTAGATTTTAAAATTTTCCTGGGGGAGCCCCCTATCAATTGATTATGACAAAAAGGTCCACTTTTGCCAAAAACAACCCACCCCTTTAGAAACCCTGGCTACGGGCCTGTTAAAGGTGATGCGTTTGTCGGTTATACTGAAAAGAGAGGGGATAATAGAAAATCCCAGTCTTTTGAGTGAAACTCATGTTTAATGCAGTGCTGTCCGACCTATATATATTTCGGTCACCTCACATGTCTAACCTCGTGAGGGGGTTTCAACATCGTGTCCAGGGGTGGCGTTCCGCTAACAATAGAAAGTGTGTTCGTATCTACGCCACTGCCCCTACCTCTGTAATTTGCAAAAAATACATACTTAATTTGAAACCCACTCATTTGTTTTGCTTGTCTAATATTTAAGAGACACTTAGCGCTTTGGAAAAAAATCTTTGCCTTCCAGAGATTTTCCATATTTCAGCCCCTAAAGAAAGCGTAATAACTTTTTTGTCACTTTTTTGTAGGCCTGTGAACCCTACCAAAATACTTATGTGCCTGCCCTGATAGTGTCTGCTGCATCAAATCAAGAGGAGAGAGAGAGAGAGGGGGGGGGGGGGGGGGGGGTCATTGACATACCGGACCTGTAATGACAGGTGGAGGATGAGGCGCTGGGTCATTGGCACCCATCCGAACTTACACAAGAAAACCCAAAAGGTGATCGTTTTATGTATACATGCTTTGACTGTTGTCCATCAATCCAGGATACCCTGCACCCTAGCTAGCGCAACCCCCTGACTTTCCAAGAGATTGAAAGACGTAAGCTGAAAACCTACGAAAGTGAAACCCTGGGATTTTCGTTTCGTTTATTTGACCCGATTGTGGCTCTTTCATTAGTCGATTTATATATCAGTCACATTAACCGGAGAGTTATGGCTTACTGCGTCATTGGGTGGATTCATCACACAGAAAAAAAAGAGAAAAAGGTGAAAAAGACAAATAATGCAAAAGAAAGAAGGAATATGCGCACAAAGGTTAGCTCAAAGTAGACACCACGTGACTTCTTGCCAATCACGCTTCCTTTATCGATGTCTGAACGACAATTAAACGAATATAAGGACATATTTTTTAGAATAAAGGGCATATATATATCAACTTTGCCACGATCTCTTTATCGTTACGAATCGCACGGAGTTGTTTAACTTGATCATCTATATATACCGCATCTCAACTTATACCGTTCTCACTTCTCGGTATAGCGAAACACTTTCCAAAGTTATCTTTCTTTCCTGAAGAAAGTTATTCAACATTCCATATCGATGTATTTCTGCTCTTCAACATAGTAAGACTATTTTAAAGGTGGAGAGAATATAAAACATCATTGTTTTGTTTGAGTAGTATAAGCAAAATGATTTTGAACGATATGCGATGTCTTCCAATTTTGATTTTCGCCGTGTTTTCCAACCCTGCTTTACTTTCCACCGCAGCACCTCTCAATAAGTTGGTGACATCTCCGTTGCTTCGGGAAGACTTGTATTTGAGACCAGATGCATCGGTAAGGCGGCAGAGATCAAGCTATTCCGTTCAACAGGATGAAGTCAGCTTCGAAGACCTCGCTATATCGAACATCGTCCACAGGTTGCTCAAGGAAATAGCCTGTCCGAATTGCCGGTCTAAGTTTGTTTCTTTAAAGATCATAACATTACTCAGGGAGTTGTTCAGGAAATCCCATCAGAAACTCGAGGAGGATGTTCACAGATTTGACAACGATGACGACGGTTCCGTAGGGCTTCAGGTAACGAACGAGACGTCGACAGAACGTTTACCGACGACGACGATCCATCCAACGACATGGCCGAGAACGACAAAGGACGTTCTTTCGCCGACCCAAGATTTTCCGAGTATCCCCATCTTTCCTAATTCACCTCATCCTGAAAGAAGGCAAGAGGCTACACCGCTGGAGGCGATGAACGATTCGATGTCGGTGAATGTAATGTCGGCGAGTGTCGGCGTTAGCAAAGGTATTCATGAGCTCGACCCCACTCGCCACGACGACATCCTCTGGGGTTTGCGAAGACTGAGCGGACCGACACGTCAACGATTACCTCCCAAACCTCGCCCGACATGGCCAGGTATGGACAGGGGACTTCTTCCACCCATTCCAGACTTTCCGAGCATTGCCGAAAATACCCCACCCTTTCCTCGTCCACCTCATATTGAACCCCCACCAATAGATGACTTTACTTGGGATATTTAAAATAACAAACGCTAAATTTTGGTCTTGTGCTTATTTGTGTATTAAATATGTAAATAATCATTTGCAAAAGTGTCCAAAACATTACGATGTTGTGTTTAACTTGTAATATCACCGCGTCTGCACTGATATAGGCATGATAGGCGGATCCCAAAATTTGCTGTCGCCCTCGTTTTGAAAAAAAAAAACAAACCCAAAAAGATATATCGGCCTACTCGCTATATCCATAGCAATGAAATAGTTCTGTTTTTACTGTTTTGTTATACAAAATGAAGATAAGTTTAATTTCTTATGTGTTTGGTAATCAGAAGGAATCCTATCAAAATTTTTACCCGTGGCGATGATTGTGATTATGATTTTAATTATGATTAGGTTCAGAATATATTGTCACTTCACAACAAGAATACCTCGAGTATACATGTCAGTGTTCATTATTAGTCATAATTTTTGAAAATATATTAATTTTGATTCATTTAAATCTGTCAACATTCTGAGGGTTCACTAGACCGACATATCCGTTTCGTGGGCTGCCGATCTATTCAAGCCCCTTTGAATGTTTTAACAGATATATGGGGCTATACAAGTGCTGTGCATCATCATCATCATCTATTAGGTTGTCATTCTCGTTGGCCGTAGGTGGTCTCGTGGGCTATACATAGCCTTTTCTTCACTCGGTCCAGTTTACACAATGAAATAATTCTAAGAATCTTGAACAAAAAGATGCTGGGATTTAGGATGAGTTGGAGGAGCACAGCAGAATACAGAAGCGTTTCTGAAATACTTTATCCCTATTTGGACCAAAATCCCTAAATTCCGAGTCATTTTGATTTCAGAGAGTGACAGCAAAATTGCATTTCATTAAAATTCTACTGTGTTGGCATTGTTTTTGTTACTGTCATATAGATGTACATTGTAATGATGATCATTATCGTGACCTACCGCAGTGGTGTAGCTATAGGGGGAGTAGGGGACACGTGCCCCTCAATCGAGTGGTGGAAAAAATAAAAAGGAAGAAAATGCGAGAAAAGAAAGAAAGGGAAAGGATAAAGGGGAACTTTGGATGAGAAAAAAAGGAACATCTCACGCACCCCCCCCCCCTAATAAGTAGCATTGTGAATTCGCATTTCATTCCCAGAGTAAAACCAGTGCCCCCTCAATAGATAGACTCACGCTATACACCACTGACCTACGGTTACATAGCAATGAAGATGGGATTTGCTTCAGAACAGCTGACTGTCTCATCTTATCCAAATAGATACGTTGTAAAAAATGTTTAAACATTTAATAAATATTATACCTCTGTATTATTCTTAGATGTCATTTTGTGAAATCGTCGATTCGATCAAGATAAAGCATTGAATAAGACTCGAAATAATTTAATCTTGTGTTGATGTCATCTTTATCTTTGCAAGATTGGTTCTCTTTCTGCGATACAAATTAGCTACGAAACAATATATCTGTGGCATATCCAGAAAATTAATAGTTAAACAGAAGGGGCGAAATGTCCTCCACCTGGTCTAACGAAGACAGCGTCGCGTGCGCTTGAACAATTTAGTGTAGGAAAATGAGGATGGGAAGGGGTATGGGTAGAATTTTCCATTTCAGTCCGAGCTCCTGTTTAAAAGTCTAAAGAGACAAATCAATACTAGATCTCTTTAATGTTTAAATTTAAGTTATTTTGATAGAAATAGAGAGATAGATAGATAGAGAGAAAGAGAGAGAGAGAGAGAGTGTGTGTGTGTGTCAGAAAGAGACAGACAGAGAGAGTGGGTGAGAGAGAGAGAGAGAGAGAGAGAGAGAGAGGGGGGGGGGGGGGGAGAGAAGGGACAGAAAGATTTTGTTAAATGTGATATAAGGAAGAGAATTTGAGATAGATTTTATTTTCCAAACTTTGCCAATTATGAAAAAAATCATGTAGATTTGTTATGCTTCATCAGGTATCTATTATCTTTCTTTTTTTGCGGCTTGTTGAGGCTTATCCAAATCAGTTCTACAGTTAGTGAGTTAATTAATATAATAGTCATGTTTCTGGTCCATGAACTCATAAATGAATATACATATGCCCATGCCTATGCTAGCAATTCAATTCTTAAAGGTTAATTGGTGACCCGACACATGTTCCCGCGACATTTATTTTGTCAAAGATGCATGTATATAACGTTAGGGCTATAAGGGAGGCGACTAGTCTGCAAGCACAGACCCTAATTTGACATTTTGTCAGAAAAATTACTGTCTTGAGAGAAGCCTATTAAAACCAGCTACCAACTGGTCGTATCAATATCAGGAGCAGCCACAGTATAATTATGACCTATGGTAGTCTTACAGCGCAGACTCTCTTTTACGACTGACCAGAGTTTCTGCCTGCAAAACTAGAAGGCCAGTGGGTTTCAAGTTATTATGTTTCGGGTTAAGATTAGGGTTATAGGTACTTGAGTTATATATATATAAATAGTACTACTCCGAGAAACACTGTACTA
Source organism: Heliocidaris erythrogramma (assembly GCA_025617745.1). NCBI lineage: Eukaryota > Metazoa > Echinodermata > Echinoidea > Camarodonta > Echinometridae > Heliocidaris > Heliocidaris erythrogramma. Next base: position 1,105,741 of record CM046858.1, read on the forward strand.
CCACAAAAATGATGAGCATAAATATTCATGTTAACATACTTGGCAAGTATATGTAGTTTACTGTTTATTTTTGGCAACTGAAACGTTAGTCGGAATCATGTAACAAGACACCTCATAATGTAAGCCTCGCTGACACATGACAGGAAAACAGTCTGGAAAAACGCCGCGTCTAAAAACTAAAATGGCGCATACACTTGCGCTTCAGAAGTCTCTATCTTTTTTACCCCCCCCCCCCCCCGCTTGCCATTTACATTTATATTTACATAAAATGATGTTCTTTTCGCTGCGGCGATTTTTTTTTTTCTTCTGAGGCGGTTAACCACATGTCATGCGTGAACGGGCTAAAGAAGACAGAACAAAGGAGATTTAAAACATATAGAACTCCTTGAGAGAACATACTATTCATTGTATCACCTGTTTCTATTATCATATTAAATAAAATGAATACATGAAATAATTATACGGAATATACACTGACAGCATATGGCCTTTGCTCTTATTAAAAACAAAATTAATGTATCATCACAAACGCTATATTAAATAAATAACGACAATTTTAATGGAAAGCCCGCTCACACGAGGTATCACTTTGATTGCAGCAGCGCTAATCAATGCTACTCGAACCTGTGAAGGTAATCAAAGATAAAGTTGAGTTCTGGTCATGAGATTGAATTGTGGAGGAAACTGTCTCAAAGCAAATGGGAAAGGTTGATTATATAGCACATTAGAATTGGTGTATTTCTCTTTACTTGATCAAACCTTCAAACTATTTCAGACGAAAAAAAAAATCCAATGTTAGAAGGAACTGTTTCTCTCAAATTAATCAATAGCGTAGCGAACGTATTCGTGATGTTAAGTTTAAGGGAGCTCGGGGGCAGCCCAACTGAATATGCCAACAAATAGGCTCAGATTTGTTAAACCGTGTTAAACCGTAAAATAAGAACAACAAAGAACACACAGTATTTGAAAGAATGGTAGGCTTACTATAGTACATGTTTCGGAGTTGCTTACTCCATCTTCAGCCTGAACTTATACAGAGACATACTCTCTGATTACAAAGAATATCTTAACCAACCGTCATGAGTGAAAGGACCTGAAGATTCTTAAAGCTCTCAACAGAAAATGCTATAAGGGAGTGGCAAAAATACAAATTTAAAATACGCTTTACACTGTTCTGTTGTGAGTACGAAAAGCTGGTGGAATAAATACTAAACTGAAAACAGGAAAAGAAATAAGATGATAAATAGAGACCTCCGATTAAATCAATCGTGCGTAAAAGGATGATTTTGTTAAATTATATTAAAACATACTAAAACATACCTCATTGTATTTTAGAAAATTAGCTTTCTGGTTAAGTTTATATAAAGCAAAATTTTCTCCGTCACTAAAAACAACAACTAATAAAAGACCTAATTACATATTCAAATATGTGTTCGTGATATTGCAAATGACATTCGATAATTATCTCCATATTCATTAAAGAGGGATTATTACAATATAACCAATGGTAATATGTTATTACAAGTACAGTAATTACAAACTGAATAAATAAATCAAATTATATACATGATCGATTACCCTCGCAAATACTACTGCACTTCAAAGAGGCAAGAATAGGCCGGATTGATCACTTTCATAAAGCCATTCTCCCTAGAATTATTTCATATATTTTTGACCCAGAATGCACATCAAAATTCGAGTTGCACATAATTTTATAACGAGGCCAATTATGTGTTTTGCCCATGACTGATACATTCTTGACGTAGGAGAGGTGATTGAGACAGACACCTAAGAGAGAGAGAGAGAGAGAGAGAGAGAGACAGACAGAGACACAAAAGTGGCGAGATAGAGAGAGGGGAGACGGAAAGAGAGAGAGAGAGAGACAGAGAGACGGACAGAGAAGTGGCGAGCTAGAGAGAGGAGGGGAGACGGAGAGAGAGGAGGGGAGATGGAGAGAGAGAGAGAGAGAGAGAGAGAAAGGGGGGGGGGGGGGGGGCAGGGACCGATGGATAGTGAATTTATGTCATGGACGCACAATCAATTACACAAAATTGTCATTTTCCAGAAGATAATAATATCTCATACTGACTGGTAGCTAATTGATCTGCGGCGAGGGGGTGGTGGGAAAATGGGTAACACCGACACATAATTATGTACTGTTTTAAAAAGCCATAATAAAGACAAGACTATTTGTTGGGTTATGTAAGCCTAAACATTACAAGAGATATGTTTACAGGAGCTAAGTTCGTATGCCTACATTTAACCGGTTACGCACTCTTCTTGGTTAGATGTTACTTTTAAAGGTCTACTCGGCATATTCAGGCGAGCTCTTGAAAGTCATTTTCTCATGAGGCCTAGGATACAGCAACCCCGTACCAATCACCATACGATCCTTATTCACGATGTAAATCTCCTCTCCTGCAGTAAGAAATAGATGTAGAATGGTTTAAGGGATAAATAAATGTATACTAAATAAGGGCATCTCAACAAAGTTAACATAATCGAGAGGAATAATACCACTTGTTTTTAAATATAGAGTCTTTCTACTTAGTAACTGATCGAATCGCTTTACAGTGTATCATTAATCCGGTCATAGGAGACCTGGGATGAATGCAATCGTCATGAATGTTTATTATTAAATACCTATTGAGAGATATGCGAGATAGCGCGAATATGCGAGATAGCGCGAAACCAATTTCCTCGGAAAAGATCTTTCTTTGATTCTTTAATTTTAGCTATTCTTTTTTCTTTCTACTTTCAATTATATTGAAGTATCCCAAAGGGAGCCCCCTGTCTGCACCTGAGAAACAGGAAATTTTGTTTGCGAGAAACCTTCCTACAACACGAACAGGTTTGTCAGGACGGTGCCATTTCAGAACAGACAGGAGTATAACCTGGCATGATACTATTTTATCGTGAAAAAAAATACATGTAATAAAAAAATAACTATACAGAAGAGAGAGGTCAATTTTTTGTATGATTAAAGTCTGATTGTGAAAAAAACTATTTTTTAACGGTATTAATAATCAAAACTGACTGATTACCATAATATCCATACGAGACAACAACAACAAAAACGATACGATATAATGTTATGATTACATAAATTGTTGGAATGCAAAATGTTGAAGAAAAATATTAAAGGTGACCGGGGGAAAGAGACAAGGAGAAGGAGAGAAAAAGAAAGAGAGAAAGAAAGAGAGAGGGGAAGGGAAGATAGTGTAGAATAGAGAGGGGAGAAGAGGCTGAAGGAGAGATAGAGAGAACAGAGGGAGGGGGACATGCATTTTTTATTTTATTTTTTATTGAAATATATTTAATCAGGATAACAAGAATAAGATATAGGTACAAAATCTGTTTTTCATCCTGGTCCTGAACAGATAAAAAGGTACTACATAAAAATATAAATAATGAGAATCAATCATATTAATAATCAAATATATAGGAAGAGGGAGAGGGAAACAGAAAGAGAAAGAGAGAGAGAGAGGAGGGGGGGGGGGGGCGCTAAGAAGTAAATCAACTATCAATGAGCAACTTTGATTCCTTTTAATAAGAAAAGACGATTAGCAGAATTAAAAAAGAGCATTTGTGCCCCTATTGGACTTAGTAGTTCCCAGGCTTATATAGTTGTAAAGAAAAAGAAGTTATTTGACTGACAAAAGATATCATTTTATATTTAGGAATTAAATAGAGGTGTCGTGGTCTAGTGGATACGTCACGGGACTGTGGATCACGTGGTTCGCGGTTCAAGTCCCGCCGCGGCACTAATGTCCTTTGGTAAGATATTAATCTACATTTGCCACTCTCCACCCAGGTGTAGTAAGTGGGTACCTGGTAGGAATTTATTCCTTGAATGCTTTTAGCGCATTAGGGCAACTCGGCGCGTTATATATGTTTATTATTATTATTATTATTATTATTAAATCGTTTCAGGTGGGGAAAATGTTTATTAGCAACAAGAAAAATACAGACGGCCAGCAACAGAAAGCAAAATAGAGAAGTAAAGTTAACCTGCTTTTATAATCCCCTCTCCGTCACCCATCATATCCATCTCATCTTCTTCCTCATTGGTCAATTCAGGGTTCATCTTCGTGCGTCCTTCTACAGGCTGGCCAATGCCCATCGACGTCTCATGCTTGTGATTCTCCTTTGAGCCACTCTCCGCGTTCTCGCTCTGGTCATCCAACCCCGCATCGTCAGCGCTGGGACTTTCGTCATCGAGTGCATCAGGATCGAATTCCCCTTCGCTGGAAACCTGCTTGTGGATGTACTCGGCCATGGGGTGGTCTTTGTTGACCTTCGAGAAGTACTGTAGAGCGATGGGTGTACCACAGACATATGCTGAACGATCGGCCGTTGACACAGTAGCAAGAAGAGACTCGCATCCTAGTTGTTCCAGTCGATCCAACTGCAACGGACATGATATAATTTTGTTAATAAAAGATATATCAAATATCCATTTTAATGATATTATATTGTTTCGGTTAAAGGCAAGGGAATTAGACAAAGAGATTAAAGAGATTATGACAGGATAATAAGGAGAACTTTCATGATTCTTGTAAAAAGTCGACTCACTGACATGTATTGGCGGATTTAGGGTCGTCATTTTTCCCCCGGAACCTTTGTGCCCCCTCTTCAACAAAATCCTTGACCTGCTACTGCTATTAGGGGCATTTCAAACGAGTGAATTTGTGATGGTAGTGATGTACATGTCTAATGTTTGACAACCCTCGTTCCGCAGCGCCCCAGGCGCCTGCTTCGTAAACCTATAAAGCTATCACTGAACAGATGAACAGACTTATTTTGTTCAACAATAATAAATCTAGAGCTTTACACCCAAGTTTCCGTTGTGACAAGCAAATGAAAAGTTTGGCCCAGATCATATTGCATGACACATTCGGCAACTTAGCGTCTCATGACACAATGCACTTAGTAAGTTTAGATCATTTTAGGAATAAATATTTGCTTTAAAACTTTGGGAAGTTTCTTTTTCAAATGTGTTATCTCGGCTGGATCATCACTTTAAGAATTCAAATGAGTACATTTTCTATCTGTTGTGCTCCTCGGCAACTTAAGCTCATCATTACACACGTACTTAAATTTATGAATAACAATTGTTTTAAACTGGTTATATCATAAATTTCAGACTGGATCATCCTTTTAAAGGGAAAGTCCACCCTGACATTAAGTTGGTTTTAAAAGAAGCAAATAACTTAAAGGAACAGATCAATGAAAGTTTTAGCAAAATCCGAAGAGAAATAAGAAAGTTATTAATATTTGAAGTTGTAATCAATCAAAGACAAATTGGCAATTCCGTGACGTATCTTACTCTGTCCTTTCCCATTTACTCCGTACAGAAAAAAAAAATCATTTTCTTTGTCTTTGTCTTTGATGAGGGAATAAATGTGTATCATACATGATTATATCTAGGGTGCATGCATGATAAAATATTTTCTTTAGTACGAAGCCATACAAAGAGAAGCTTTTGCATTGTTAGCTTTAACTTAGATTAAGTAAAATATATTTGCTCAATTTGTGTTAAAAACACATGGAAAACATCTTAACTAATCATAGATGGTTTCTTTTTGAGTGATTAATGAGCAATATAAGTTTCACTTGTGCAAGAATGGAATATAAGTTGGTCGTATCTGCCACGTAATACCATGCCATTTCAAGACAAAGGCTAGGTAAGGCAACGTAATGCCACGTAGGGCAGGCCTGGTGCTAGGAAACGTGCAACACCACGTAGTGGTCAGAAGATAGGGCTGATTTTACGCGGTGAAATTTTGAACATTATAAAATTTTCGCTCTACGTTGCAGTAATGGTCACATAGATGCAGTAATGCCATGGGATAGCCACGTCCCATTCCATGTCACAAAATGGCTTTACGAGGCGAAAGCTTACAAACAGGTTTTACATGCGAGTGTGACGGTAGCATAAACGATCAAGATCTGAGTGATTTGTCAGTCTCTTTACACATCAGACAATCTTCGGGTAACTTACGTTCATCTGGATCTGTTCCACAATTCGTCTTATTTCATGGTGCCTCATTTCTGGAGATTCTTTGGGTGGTGGCATCATTTTGACCGATGGGTACACGGTGAAGCTTGGAGGGGACATCCTCTGCTGCGGATGCCCTGGGAGCGCACTCCCTGGCATCATTCTAGGACCTCGAGGACCAGGATAGAACCCTCTGATCGGAGTCTGATGGTAGCCGATCTCTTCATCTTGCATTGACGCCGCCGACATGACAGGGGAAGGGGCCGATCCTAACGGGGAAGAATGGTTGGATCTCTGTGATGTCTGTGGGGGTGGAGCCACAGGCGTCGCAATGGTTGCTTGAGCCGCCATGCTATTTGGGGGCATGCCGTCATTGGTGGTTACCGATGGGTAACCTGTGGCGGACTGTCCTTGAAGGTATGGTGGAATCGAACGATTTGGCATCCGTGGTGAGGTATGCGGTGGTGCCTGTACCTGCGTGGCGGATTGCTGGTGGTTCGGGTTGGTGGGTACCAACTGCGTCAGCGCCATTTGATTGACTTGCGCTTGATGTGGTTCATTGTGATGAGGATTAGATACCTCTGAGCTATGGACAGCGCCCTCTCCGGGTGCTCCACTAAGAAGCTGCTGCTGTGGCGGCGTCGTACCTGGTTGTTTTGTCATGTGTGGTAAGAAGAGCATTTGTGTCTGTCGTGGTGGTGCCATGGTCAAGGTCTGGATTTTAGCGGGGGGCATTCCCTCGCTACATTCACCTGGTGGTACCTGGTCAATATAATTCTGCATGCACGCTCTCTGGACTTCTTCCAAGCGACGCTTTCTCCGCTGATTACCGATCCAATTCTAGACGTAAAACAACGAGAAAACTCTTAAATAAAACTAATTTGAACCAGGAGTCATGCTTACTGTATATACCAGGTATCATATGGCTAAATAAGAAATTGATAATTAAACATGAATAAATCAGAGATTGGTAACTAGACAATAGATAATAACTGTTACAGATAAAGAAAGATGTGTTTGAGTATAATATGGACAATATTTTATGTAAAGAAAATAATGCGAGAATAAAAATAAAATAGGAATAGCAGTAGCCTAGTAGAAGGTGTGATAGCAGTGTAATAGCAGTAGTGATAGTAGTGGCTCAGATACAAGGGCACGGGGGGGGGGGGCACGTGTCTCCCATCGAATGAAGACGACAGAAAGAAAAAGAAAAAGAAAGGAAAGGGGAAAAGGACGAGAAAAGAAGACGATAGGACACCCTCCAGTACCCTCTCCCCTAATCAGTGGCCTTGAAAGTTCGCAACTATAATTTTCCAAGTCATACGGCCCCCCCCCATGATGCCAGTGCCCATCAATGGTTCTACTCACGCTACGCCACTGGTTGAAGTAGTAGTACTAGTCATGGTGGTAGTAGTACCAGACCCCTCCCCCCCCCCCCCCCCAACATGCCTCGAGAGGTCCTGAGGGCCTCGGGACGCTTCTATTTCCCAGAGTAGAAACAATTCCCCAATTCTGACAACTCCAAATACACCCCTGTAGTAGTGGCATATAAATTAATTAATTTTTTTTTTGCAGTTTTGTAAAGCCTATTAAACATTAAATTTTAGCAGAAAAATATAGGAGAAGAAAATACGTGAACGGAAGGGGGAGCATATAGGGATTATGAAATCCAAAATGGCTTACCCTAACGACGTCAAACTCCAACGATGCTTCTTGTGCACATTGCTGTATCTTCTCCTGATACATGAGACTCTGGCCAACCATCCCTTGCTCAAAATATTTCATCAGGATTCGTTTCTGGTCCAGTGTGAACGTGTGTCTCATCGGAATCTAAGAGAAGAAAAGAAAAGAAAAGAAGAACAAAAGTGAAAGGCACGAAGTAACGACATTGGAGGGGCCCCTTCCAGTAATGATAATAACGTCTGAATTTTTATTTATTTAATGCAATTCTAGGATAAGACAACTGCTACATGTAGGATAATTACCGCCCGAACATCTACCCCAGGCAACTGACCCATCGATTGATGAACTGACCACTAGGAAAACTATTTAAACCCTAATATCCCATCGGACAAATACCTCCCTTAGTGGGTTTCATTATTTATTTTCTGCAAAATAGGGGATAGTTTTGATGTTTTACACCTAAGTAGCATAAATTATTCTTAAAAGGTGCTTTCGAATCTGAAAATCTGAAGACATCTCTTTTCATTGTCGGCATACTTTAAACTCGGAGGACCCCCCTATTTTTTTTTAGGTGAAGACAGTGTTGTTGGAAACCTGTCGTCAAAGTTGGTCCGACATCGCCAACTGAAAATTTCTCGCAACTCATAGATCAAACTTTCCAAAGGCATTAGGGGTGCTAGAGAACTTTTTGGTATAAAAAAATTATACATTGCCAATCCTCAAACCAACGAAAGTGATGGGTTTTCGATAAAGGATCGTCTATCAGTGTGTTGAGTAATGCCGTTTTGTAACTAGGCATCAGAAGGTTGGGGGAATATACCATTATCTCTAATAAATATTCATGAGAATATGAAGCAATTACAATCATTTATTGTAGTTGGAGAAATCTAATTTCCTTCTCAGATTACTACTCAGTCTTTTATATCACAATACGTAATCGTATTTTTGACCGGTGGGTGGCAAATGACAATCGGCTAGGTTTGATGATCTATCTTTTGAAAGATCAATTATTGTAAAAGATTAAGAAGTACTATAAATTCACATCTTGATAATAAGCCCGGACATAAAAGTTCTTTATAGAAGAAACTATTCTCAGAAATTGTCTCTAAATGGAAAATGGGGGTCTTAACTTCTTTAAATGAAATCCCTACAAGATTAAAACCACCAAATAAATATAAAATACTGTATCAAAATGTAAAGTCTGAATTTCGGAAGTCGCCAATTTCCTAAAATAAAACGTTATAAAAATGGTTCAAGGACCCTTTCATTCCGAAAGGGTGGATAGCGTCGCGTCGCGTCGCATTGACGCGAACACCACCATTCGTCCACCCCCCCCGGTTTTGCCGAAAGGGAAAGGGTGCGTTGAAGGCCCGGGGAGGGGGGGGGGGGCGCTCAGATATATTGAAGGGTCGGGTCGCGTCGCGTTGACTGGAACCATTCGTCCAAAGCCCCCCCCCCCCCCGTTTTGCCGAAAGGGTGCGTTGACTTTTTCTAAATATTGTTATTATTATCAGGGGCGAATCCAGGATTTTGTAAAAGATGGGGCAGTCGGAAAATTACACAATTCAGGAGGATTTTTTTTTTACTTGCCAGTTGGGTTTCAAAAGGGGGGGGGGCGACGATTCGTCCCCCTCCCTGGACCCGCCCCTGATTATTATTAATATTGGGGCGGATCCAGGATTTTGTAAAAGGGGGAGGGGGCACAGAAATGCAGTGCTGTCAACTTTGGAGGGAGATCCGTATCTTAAATCGCTCGGGGGGGGGGGGGGGGGGGGGGGGTGTCGAGAATTTTTTTCGCCAGCCCTCCAAAGGTCGCTCAGTGGAAGGGGGGTATCAGATTTTATGGGGTCCACTTTTACTCAATTAATTCTCTGACAAGCAACAAAATACAAAAAAAAGGTTATCACTTCTAAAATGGGGCAATTAAAAAAGTGGGCACAATGCATACTTTTCTTTCAAACGGGGGGGGGGGGGGGGGGGGGCGCACGGGCCGGGATCCGTAAATCCGCCACTGTCATTAATATTGTATTAGAAAAAGTCTAAACGCACCCTTTCGGCAAAACCGGGCGGGGGAGTGGCTTTGGACGAATGGAGGCGGTCGCGTCAACGCAACGCGATCCTTTTCGGAACAAGCCCACCCGAACCTATTCTCAAGATTTAGGTCCTTTAAATGAAATCCCCACAAGATTTAAACCACTACATAAATATAAATGTAAAGTCTGAATTTCGGAAATCGCCAATTTCTTAAATTAATACGTTATAAAAAAAAAGTTCGAGAACCCGTATTCACATATACATGCAATTATTATTCAACACAACCAAAAAGCTTAATTCTAGTACTTTATACAACATATATATATATATATATATATATATTTTTTTTCAATTCTGTCCTCTCAACAAAATAACAAATAAAGTTTAAGATTTCATACAAAATTAAGAATAAATTTTCGACATATATTACAAGTAAAGTTTCACATTTCATACATACAAAATTACAAACAAATTTTCAGATAAACATAATTGCAAGTAATAAAGTTTCACATTTCATAAAAAAATTATAATAAATTTTCTCATAAACAGAATTGCAAATGAATTTTCACAAGTTATATACCTCGGCATTATTAAATGATTCATACTACAGTAATAAAAAAAATATATACATGCATGTATACTTCAACTTATGTGGTTAGGGTTAGGGTTAGAGTAAGAGAAAAGTTAATAATTTGAAGATAAGGAAGGAAAGAAAAAAATAAAATAAAAGAAGAAATGAGGAAAGTTGATGACAATACTGGTACTTAAACAGCAGTCTATTGAAAATCGTTAAGAAAATATGAGTGACTGAATTTGGGGAAAGAGGAAAATGTGTTTTGCCCATTATATTACGGAACGTTCATTTACATTTGCTTGGTTTCCACTTTTAATGTCCATGAGCACTAGTGATATGAAACATGCTCCTTCCTGCTTTCAGTACTTCATAACCCGGCGCGGCCATAAACACTATTTCGCTTTCGTAGAAAATGACAATACATCTTTTCCTCAACGAAGGAGGCTCTACTGCATGTGGCTTTATTTCATGCATGGAAAATGTCCGTTCAAATTCTCACAAACAAAAAGGAAAAAGAAAGAGAAGAAGATAAAAAAATAAGGAGTTGCTTATTTGATTTGATTTGATTTGATTTATTCACCAACAATAACATGTGTACAAGATTTGTCACACAGTAAATATTGTTACAGGATTGAAACTTAAATGATAATAGCTGGTAAATGGGACCAGAAAATAGCACAAGTGCTAGTCGAGACTGGCCAATCTACAAAATTTACATAGTAGAAGATATTAATTCAATTACAAACATAACAATTACAACCACATACATAGATAACATGGTGTTACATGTACATGTACATGTATAGAGAGTAAAACATTATACTTCATTACTTAAAAGATGTTCTTTTAATGATTTCCTAAAACTACTTCTGGATGATTTCAATTTAATATCAGTTGGTATTCTATTCCATATATCACTTCCTAAAAAAGAAAGAGAAAATTGTCCTTGGGTAGTCCTTAATTTTGGTAAATGTACCTGTCGACCTGTTTTTTGTCTCGTTGCTTATGACGACCCATAAGAAAAACAACATTCTTGCTGACACGGCGTTCCATCTCACGACTGGAAAAATAAATAAATAATAAAAATAAACGACATTTGTCTTTATGCCAACAATGCCATTTTGTTATTCATCGACCACGCGAAATATAATTTCAACTTGCAAAAAAGTTTCTCCATAACTGTGGTTGAATCAAGACAGTGAATAATGCACCACAGTGTGACCGAAGTGTGTGACCACGCAGAATGGTAAAGTATATTCACGTACAGTGTGTGGCCACTGGCCACATAGAATCATAAAGTAACATGCACCAAGGAATCCAGTTTGTAGCCGCATGGATAGCCTATACACCACAGTATTACTTATTACCACAGTGTGTGGACACATGAAATCATAGTAGGTGCATCATAGTGTCACCCGTTTGTAGACACATCCCCTATTGAGGCAAAACGATGACATGAAAACAAGCCTTTTACGGGAAATCAAAGTCACACTCACACTCAAAAAAAGAAGAAGTAGAAAAAAAAGGAAGAAATAAATGCGATCCACTTTCTGGACGTATAACTACGAAAGGAGAGCCGGCAGGATTCCCGCGGGAAAATGATTATCGGGACTAATTCATTCAGTTTCCCTTCATGTTATGCTATGCGTTATTTACTACTCTGTGTACGTATATTCACCATTTATCTATTTACATACTGTCTTCTAAAAATCCCGTGGGTAATTTCCGTATTATTTTATTTGGGGAAAAAAATAACTGAATTGGACTTAATTGAAATTTGTCACGTCCTCATCCCACCGCCCACCGCTCTAAACAGGGAGAGACCGAGAGGGCTGGCTGGCGCGTTTCATATCAATCGACCATAATCCTGGGAAAATGGAAATTCCAGGAAATTAATCCCGGCCCCACCCCTTCTTTCTGACGATCCAGCATTCTCCCCTGCAATAACATTCCTTTCCTGTTTGTCATGTTACGAAATATGTTTTTCACCATCACCGAAGCCATATGCCATCTCTTAAAATGTCAGTATTGACAGGATTAAAATGAATAATGGAGGGAAAAAGCACATCTTATACGGAAGTATACGTCATGTACGTATAAAAAACAGAGAGAAAGAGTGAGAGAGAGAGAGAGCCAGAGAGAGTAGCCAAAACTATATATTTTTTTTGTTAAACGCGATGACTAGCAAGTTTTGGGCACTCCAAACATATCTACAATTATTTCGACCGTCTTCGCCCAAGTTCTCTTAAAATAATACAGTTTGCAAATCGGCAACGTATTATGATAATGATTACGTGATTAAATATGATGGCAAATCACCCCATGTCTGTCCTGCAGCAGGCGACCGGAGTGAGAGAAACATATATGTTTATCCAGGAATAAACATTCATCACACTTTTCCTCCAAACATTTAAACACACTACGACAAAGTGCAATCTCTATTTTCTAAGATAAGATAATTTTTCATGCAAAAACAAAAAGACAACTTTTCCAAAATGACAACAAAACAAGTCAATCGTGTTCCGCCCGGCTTGTTCCGTAGCGGAGTCGACCGAGGATGCGACGACGACACGCGCATAGCACACACACACTCACACATTCAATGACGTCCCGATCTAGATCACACAAACACAGTCAGTTCTATTCACTGGTTCAGTCACTGTGAAAAAAAAATCCGTCAAAATGTTTTCTTACCCTCATCACTCTCGATGATAAAGACTGGTATGCGTTCGGAGGCAAATTCCCGGATGACATCATTTCAATGAATTTGAGAAGGGTTCACTTTCGATGAATGTATCTATGAAAGGAATATTGACTGACAAATCAACCGGATCACACAATCATGGCGATCAAAATCTAATTTAATTTAGTCATTACCCACAATGCATCACTTGATTGATTTCACCTTCGACCTGAATCCACACAACAAAGAAGGCGAGTACGAGTGCGTGTGAATTGGGAACGAAAGGGTTAGCGATTTAGGGTTTTGTTACATCGGAATTTGTTGCATCTAGCTTTTATTTTCAAAAGGTTTTGTACTTTTATTTGAAAGAATGGAAAAGAAGGAGAAGGATTCCGGTGGCAGCACCAATAACAGCGGCGACGAAAGCGCTAAAAGGAAGGATAGGAGTAGCCCTCCGCAGGCCCAGCAAGGGGCTGCTGCGAGCCAACCTGCCTCAGCTAGCGGCGTAGAACAGAAGCCGGTTATGGCATCAATCAGTGGCAAATCCTCGAGTTCTCATCAAGCTTCAGGCTCAGGAAAACATCACCCTACCCCTGTTTACAGCATCATGCCTGTCTCATCAAGCCATGGATCAAGTCATAACAAGGGTCATGCTTCTAATGGTAGTGATGAACCTCTCAGAAGAACAAGCAGAAGGAAAAGACCACGGGTAAACAAAACAAACAACGAACAGTAAAAAAAAAAAAAAAAAAAAAAAAAAAAAACAAATCATATTAGCCAAGTTATGCAATTGATGTTGCAAAGTAGAAAAAATCTGTAAAGTTGTTGATGATAACAAAAGCCTTTGACATGTCTTTGATAATCAGGATGCAGAAAGTCTTGTCAATTTATGACTTTAGAACTTAAAATAAACTTAAAGAAGTTAACTTTACACTGTTAACGTTAGGATGGGGGGTTGCATTTCTGGACACTTAACAAAAAAAATCAGCCTGCCAATTTTGCCCTCGGATTTTACGAAAAACTGTGTATCAAGTTACACTAAAACCAGTGAATATTTGCAATTCACATGATTTTCAACCTACATTATCCTGTGAAAGATGTGTGACAATTTGCATGAAAAGTTGTTTGATTTACTGTTTAGAAATGACCTGTCTGGATTAACAACCTGTCTGGGTATACTAAGTTATGGATCTAACTTTAGATCTAACAAGTTAGAGTATGGCTAGAGTGCCCAAGTCTGCGCAGTGCCCATGTCTGCGCACACGCGTAACTGCGCGATTCTAATAAAACAAAACACGCAACGAACACAAACTTTTCATCTTTATCATAGCGATAGGTATTCATGCAAAAAACGAGTCAAAATAATGAAAAACTGTCTTATTTCAGACATTTTATTCACAAGCCTTAAAATGTTGTCTTTCACTTCAAAACTCCCGATCTGCGTGTAAAATGAATGAGTGCGCAGACATGGGCACCATTGTTTTTTTCAATGTTGAAATGACACGACCACCTTTTTTTGTGAAAATGGCATTGTTCTTGCTCTAAATTTGATGATATTTTTTGCAGACTTACTTTTTAGAATATCAGGAATAATATAAAATTAAGCTTTAGAGGAATATTAAAGAAATTCTTGTTCATTTTCAGATCAAAACCTTAGATGCGCAGACATGGGGCTCCCCATCATACTTTTTGAGACTGGTTAGAATGAATCTAATTGTTAGATCTAGAAGCCTGGACTCTCTACATTCTCTAGTCCATGAGTGTCCATTGAAGACTCTTACTGTCACTTTTATTTTGCAAGATGATGAAGCAATGTTAAAAGGAACTTTTGTGTTTTGAAAGTAGATTTTAATTTTTATCTGTATTCCCTGTATACCCAGACGTGTGTCTGGACAGGTTGGTTATCTGGACAGGTCATTTTTAAACAGTAAATTGAACAACTTTTCATGCAAATTGTCACAAATCTTTCACAGGATAGGTTGAAATTCATGTGAATTGCAAATATTCACTGATTTTAGTGTTACCTGATGCATACTTTTCGTAATATCTGACGGCAAAATTGACAGATGAATTTTTGTTGACACCCCCCCCCCCAATCCTACATAATGTAGACAGTATAACTAGAACTAACTGCAACTGTTTCTATTTGAGAATGACCATGATAATATATAATAATAGTTTATATATTGAATATTTAGGAGTGCTAGAAACAGAAAGTGCCATAGTGCTTATAAATATAATTACAGATTTGAAAAGAAAAGACAACAGCAACAAAAAAAGACAGACTCAAAATGTAAGAGATTACATTAGAACTTTATTTTACTGGGGAAAAAGATACATGTATGTTTTTAGGGATCTTTTGAAAATGGCAAGACAGGTTATTTCTGTGATGCAGAGTGGAATGTGTCACGTTTTTGATGCGGTCACTGAGAAATGCTTTTCAGTTGAGAGTCTGAGATTTGATAATTTTCAAAAGCATACATATAAACATTTTTGATCAAAATTATCAAAAGTTAGCGTAAGTGATATGATATTTCATGAACAAGTTGTGAAATTGGTAAGATTTGGTAAGATTTATTAACTCTAGAGACCCCCTTACGGGGTATGAGAGTACAAACAATCAACACATATACAAGTTATTAAAAAAACAAAACATAAAGAGCATGTAGTAACACACCAAACATATTCTACAAATTTATAGGTTAATCCTATCTGGGCATTTCACCCGTCTACCACTGCGGGTAGACCTACAAATACTTTGTTTAGAGTTTATATCTATGTAATCTTCATGATCTTTATGATCCAGAAGCTCAAAATATTTTTCTTTCACCAAGTCATCTTTGAATATTCTGTAATTGGAACAAATACGGTTTTCCCAAGATTTCGCTCTCCAGTCCTGCAAATACATATATGAAATCCTAGCTTTCATAAGTCTTAAAATTTGGTTATGACTTAAGCACCTCCCCTGATCTATCCAAATAGTCCCATGACCAGCATTTTCTAATGTAGCTTTAAGAAAATATATCCAGTGGAATGGAAATTCAGTACGTAACTGATCGTTACCATTAATTTTCAACATCAACTGATACATTATACATTGTACATTGTAAATGAGGATTTAGTTTGTTTACCAGAAACTATCCTTGACCAAAAGTCGATCATTCTTGACTTAATATTATTCAAAATGGGGCCTTGACCTGTCTCACCATAGACCATGCAGTCAGGAGTGCTCTTATTAACATGCAGTATGACTCTTAAAAACTTTCTATAAAATACTTCAATTTGATTAATGTTTACACAACCCCAAACTTCACTACCGTAGAGTAGAACTGGTAATACAAGGTGGTCAAATAAGTGACACTGCGTGTCTACCATAAGCTGTAGTTTCTTAGCTTAAACTAACATACCATACATGGCTCTTCGGGCCTGAATTACCTGTTTAGATATTGACTTTTTAAAGGAGCCATTATAGTTGAAAGTAACACCAAGGTAAACAAAATCATCTACTATTTCTAATGTTTCATTTGCGTAGTAAAAACTCGGTTTCTTCTTGACCTTTCCTCGCGAGAAAATGACAATTTTAGTTTTACTTGCATTAACTGTTAAATGCCATGTATCGCAATAATCATTCACAGCATTTAAGGCCTTTTGTAAATCTTCCGGTGATTCTGCAAGAATTATTGTATCATCAGCATATAGCAAAGAATTGGGATTAATAATGAAGTCATGATCCTCCCCGGTAAACATGTCTTTGACTAGTTTATTAAGGAATTTTAAACCGTTAAGCGTTTCCAATAAATTCCTGAAAGTTATTCAAAAAGATAGAGAACAGAAGGGGCGACAAATTTTCTCCTGGCGTACACCTACATTACAAGAGAAAAGATCTAAGATATATCTCCATTCACAGAAATACATGATCTTGCATTCATGTAAATGTTCTGTATGACATTCAGAATTTTACCTTTTACTCCAATCAAAAATCAAAATGATATTAAAGAATTTAACAATGACACACAACAAATCTACTGGAAAATTCTTCAGAAATTCATTATGTATCAAGTCCCTACCACAGGCTTTAGAATTCTTAAGCTTTTTAATCATTTTCTCAACTTCTGTCAATGAAATAGGGTCATTTAAGACATTCACATTCCCTTCAGAATGAGACACATAAGATTCATTTACAGTAGATGCACTAACATCTCCTATTCCCAGCTTACTAAAATGTGCTACGAAGTCACTCAATTGAAATATTTATAACAGGCTTATCTACTCCTCTATCACTAAGCATAGTCCAAAATTCTTTAGGATTCTTAGACTTTAAAGATCGTAAAGACTCAGACTGAAATAGATGAATAAATAACAATTTACTTTGACCCAGGGAAATCAATCAGCAAGACTGGATTAGGTCTCCATGTACATGAAGTAGAAACATGTTGATCTAGTGAAAGTTGAAAACAACAGAGACAATTATTATGGTTATTAAGATGGAGAGGGTTTCCTGTGAGTTTCATCTCAAGCTTGATGTCTAGTAGTCTCCTTTCCTTTTCTTCTCTTCTGGTTTACAGTCCTTTTCAGGACTTCATACTTCACCAAGAAAGATTACTTCTACACTCTCTGAATTTCTAACTCGCCTTTCCTTTTCTTCTCCTCTCAACTTTTCTCCACTTTCTTCTTCTTACTCAATATTCCTTTTCAGGACTAACCACATAGTGAACCGTAAACCTTCTCCACGTTATCAGTACCACCATGCAAACCTCTACCTTTAAAGATCATCTAGGCTCCCTTCCTTTTCTTCTTTTCTGTCTGAACCATGCCATTATTCATGCTCTTCCCCATTGATTTCAGGTGGAGTATCGGGAGATGGATGAGAAGTTGGCCAATCTGTCGGAGGATGAATACTTCTCGGAGGAAGAGAGACAGTCAAAAAGAACAGCAAAAATCCCAGAAGAAGAGGAACCAGAAGAAGAACTGTCTGAACCCAAAGGTAAAATCTTTTTCCATTTAGGGAAACTAAAGATGAGACGGTTTATTATTGCTGTATTTTAATTAAGATGGTCCTTCTAGAAGTTCAGATCTAAGTCTTAATTAGATCATTTAGGGACCAAAAAAAAAAAAAAGCTATTAGAACCCAAATGTAAGGGAAACTGAAAGTGAGATGTTTTTTTAAAAATTATTGACATGATAAAGACAGTCCTTCTAGAGTTAATAATGATAATAATATGTCTTGTTTACCCAGGGTAGCCTCATCAGTATTATATACTGTTCTCCCTGAGGGCCCTGCAATCATATTATTACCCCAGCTTTAGCCGAGCGACCATGATAAGGTGCTCAAGCATTCCAGGACTTTCTTCCTACCGGGTACCCAATTACTTCACCCTGGGTGGAGTGTGGCAAATGTAGATTAATGTCTTGCCAAAGGACATTAGTGCTGTGGCAGGGAATCGAACCATGTACCTTGTGATCTGCAGTCCGGTGACTTATCCACTAGACCACAACATCTTTACGAGGTTTAGGTTTCTATAAGATCATTTCATTTAAAGGGATAGAAAATATTTAAATTCTTAAAGCGCCATGCATATATGTACATGAACATGTACCTTTCTCCGGATAGATAATATCACATTTATATATGTAGTGAAATGGGCTATGATCCTTGATAAACTCATGTCTGTTTTTTATGTGTAGGTTTGGAGGGTGCTGCCTTCTCTGCCCGTTTACCTCATGATAAGATGACGTCTCAAGAAGCTGCTTGTTTTCCTGATATCATTCAAAGTCCCATGCAAACACAGAAACTCTTCTTGTACATCAGGAACAGGATTGTAAGTCATTTAGGCGTCTTTTAACCTCTTCCCTGCCACCAGATTTTTGAGGAATTGTCAAAAGCGAACTTTCAAGAGTTAAATATTAACTTTCAGTGCGTTTTCTCTTGAGCAAACTGGGAAAAGATATATTGCATAGGAATAAACTTTATATTCACTACACAATTTTCTGTATGAGGAAGGATTTTCAAGCCATTCTGCGCCCAAACAAAATGTTCAACACTCAAAGATTTTGGCGGGATTTGCCGCCCACGGCATGGTAGGGGTTAAATTTGTTATGTGATGGGAAACTAATCATTAGTTTTGGTAATGAAGAGTAGTAAATACTAATGGTTAAATGCAATTTGTTAATGGTTGCATTAACAAATGATATTTGCCAAGTGAATTTGATAGAAATGTTTCAATTATAGAAAGATGAGCATAGAAAGATGAGGAAATACAGTTAACCTTGCATAACTCAAAGTCACATAAGTCTAACTTTCCCTAAATCAAATCAATTTTTTGACCAAAGTATGCAAAACCTGTGTTATTTACATTTCCTAAGTCAAATTTTGCATAAGTCAAACTATTTTTTGTGGTCCTAACAGATTCGACTTATTATGCAAAGTTATCTGTACATTGATTTCGCTGAGATGTCTATTTTTTGTTGAAAATGTTCTGGTCCTTGAAATTAGGGCATGATGAATCATCCAGAGTGCCTTGTAAACACTTTCTCTTGAAATGCAGATTATTCTATGAGGCTACAGCTCAAATTTGTAAAGGTTGAGATTTTTCAAAGATTGTTTGTCCAGCACCCTAACCAAAGCCATTCCAATTAGACTTCAGCCTGTTGATGGTAAAGTTCTATTCATCTAATATTGTTTTTCTGCTCTCTGTACACAAAGCTTCAACTATGGCTTGAGAACCCTAAAACACAGCTGACCTGTGAGATAGCTCTTCCACAAATTGAAGCTCCTTACAACAGTAAGTTCTACTCAGAATGTGATTATCTTTTGTGAAATGTGTTTGTTCATGGAGTATATTTGAAGACTGGCTTACAAGCAGGGTCAATTTTCTCCTGTCTCTCCCTCTCACTCCCTCATTAAAAAAGAGAAAGAGAGTGATTGATTTGGTGGACTAATTTGTTAGATTCCAATTCTTGGTTTTTGTGAGATACTGTAAGCGTGCTGGAATATTTCGCGGTGTGGAAATTTTTCGCGCATTTCGCGTGGCATGCAATTTTTGCAAAAATAAAAACATGCAAATATATTTCATCGAGTATAATATAGTTGATTTCGAGTAATTTGTTACATACATGTACCTGCGTGATAACCTGATGAGTGCAGGTCGAAAAGCTTCGTTATCATGTCTCTTTTTTCGTGCCATATTGAAATATTTCTGTTTATGTATTCTTTGGCCCACAAGCCTAGCGCGTCGGCAAAATTAAAAACGTGAAATTCACCTTAATTGGTTACATCCCATATCAGCTAAAATCAATTAGTTGAAAGCTCAAATCATTTTATTTACTTGTACGTTTTTAGTTATTGTTTAATAACAGCATACTGTCTCAAGTTTACCATATAATTTTGCTAAGATTGATATATGGTGTTCGTTTAGTTGTCTGTTTCATGTATTTTTTGTGTAAAGCATTTTATAGACAATGTGTATTAAGTTAGTGCTATAAAATTTAATTATCACTTTAATCATCATTTATATCTTGCATGTACATGTACATGTATGTTCCTAACTGTGATAACTTGTGTATTTAATTGTTTCAGGTGATGTGCAGTTAATTGTGCGTGTTCATGCATACTTAGAGAGGCATGGTTATATCAACTTTGGTGTCTACAAGCGTGTCCAACCACTACCACAAAAATCTACATTCAAGGTACAGTTCCAGATAAAGAAAACAAGAAGAGCCAATAGTATGATTGATTGTCAGTTTTGAAATATTTTTGAGGAACATGGAAAATGTAGACAATATGTTCCTTTTCGTAATACAGCCACTTTGAAATTGGATGAATGATTGCAGTTATGACAGCTCTCCCTTTGATAATACAGATGTTTATGTGTTTGAGGAAGTTTTGAGATATTAACCAGTGCCTTGAGAAATGAACTTTAAATGAATGGATTGACATATTTCTAGTGGATGGAATGAATGAAATTATTTTTTTTTTTGTGAATTAAAGATTTAATTGATTGAAATGATCTATTTGATAAGAGATGACTCACAAAATATTTGGTCAATATTTTCACCTTGTTTATTTGATCAGTGATATAGTTTTTCACTTGCTAGTAAGTTGGAATTCTAACTTGCTGTATCATCCAAGTGCATCAAACATCCCAATATTTATTTAAAACTATATACAGGTGATCATCATAGGCTCAGGTATAGCAGGGCTGACAGCAGGCAGGCAGCTCCAGACGTTCGGCATCGATGTCACCCTCCTCGAAGCTCGAGATCGTGTTGGAGGTCGTGTGACCACGTACCGTAAGAACAACTATGTAGCTGACCTAGGTGCCATGGTAGTGACTGGTCTCGGTGGGAATCCTATGACAATCATCAGCAAGCAGGTCAACATGGAGCTGGCAAAGGTCAAGCAGAAGTGTCCTCTCTTTGAGAGTGGAGGTCAGACGGTGAGTCTTGCTGACATGAGAAATATTGTTAGGATAGAATCACACACAAAGGGTGTTATGAATTTTGAGTACCATTTATAAGAATATTTTGGTATCAGGTGGAAAGATGGGGTTTGTGGTAACATATTACTAGCTTCAATGTTTTGTTTGAAGTGGCTGTTAATGAGGAATGCTTGCTAATATTATGTTTCAGTAGAGTATACAATGTAAATCTTCTATAATAATAGGGGTTAGAAGATGGAGTCAGTATTTGAAAAAAACACGACCCTTACTTCTCTGTCTCACTGGACTTCAATAAAGCAATCATGAGATGATGGATTCAAATCCTGACCTAATGCTAATGCCCTTAGACCAGGTTGCCATAGACAATGCATCACTCCCCCAAAAATTTGCTTTAATTGACTAAGGTGGAGTAAAGAAGTACTAGGAAGGAAAAATATCCTTAAATTCTATATGACTGTTTGGACCAAAGCCATCAATACAAACTTAAGGTTCCCAATTTGTGACATTCTTGGTGTCCTGCCTACATATGGAACACACAGGCTTTTGTGGCTCTGAGTACATGTAAGACTGCAAAGTGATTTTGAGCATAATATATTGCATCTTCACTGGTAGAATACATGTAGTACTTGCTCTTACTCCACTATTTGTGTCTGCCCATGCAGAGACAAAAAAACCCCAGTGTGTTTCATATGTAACTTGTAAGCAGAACACCAAGAATGACACAAATTGGGACCCTTATTTCTGGAAATACCCTTATTCTTTTCGTAAAAATTTCACTTTTTTTTCCTGCAGCAAATCCCCAAGGACAAAGATGAGATGGTAGAGAGAGAGTTTAATCGCTTATTGGAAGCCACCTCTTACCTCTCTCATCAACTAGATTTCAACTACCTCAATGGCAAGCCTGTTTCATTGGGCGAGGCTCTGGAACTAGTTATTAAGTAAGTCACCTTCTCTTGTGATGATAATGATGATGATAATAATAATAATAATAATAATAATAATAATAGCTGTTCTTATATAGCGCCTTACCAGTCACAATGTAACCGACCAAAGCGCTTACAGCATTATTACCCCAGTCACTGGAGTAATACTTTGCGATTCTGCACATTACAGTGCATATTTATTCTCCACTCCTCTTTGGAGCATTCCAGCCAGTCGCATGTTTCCAAGCGCGCACATGCTAATCCAACCACAATGATGTTTGCATCCTACCGGGTACCCATTTAACACCTGGGTGGAGAGGGGCAATGTAGATAGAATGCCTTGCTCAAGGGCATAAGTGTCTCCCTTGTCCAAGTATTATCAGCTCATCAAGAGGTATTCTAACACTGCAATACTGTACTTTTATGCACTTGTTCCATCTTCACTTCATTTGAGTGTGATGATCAGGTTTATGAGACATGTTCCCCAAAACATATTTGTTGTCATGTACCTTAATACTATTTTGACCACCCCAGCAATGCTGCTATTTGAATGATCAGGTTGTCATTCACTGGTGGTTGTAATATTTGTTTTCAACGATTCTAAAAGCTAATTCCTTTCAGGCATGATAATTGTGATCTTCAGCATTTACTGTACAAAAGAGGTGTTTTCTTACAGGGTTGAGAAATATTATTCTGCTCTTAGAAATAGGGAATTTCTTTTAATGTTCAAACAATGTTGAAATTAATTGATGTGTTTGGTCACATGAGTTTTATGTGTAACACTTTTTTAAATGAAAGCTCATTGTGTCAGTATTGTGACAGAGAAATAAACTTTGTTTTGTTGTACAGGTTACAAGAGAAGCAAGTCAAAGAAAAGAAAGGAGACTATCTTAGGAATATTATCAGTCTTCAAGATGAATTAAAGCAAGTCCAATCCAGAGTATGTATCATGCAAGTAATGGATGCAATAGACCTATTAACCCTTACGATGCCACAACCTTGTGTAGTGATCTGCGTAGCAGTGCCACGTACATGTGCACTAGCTTATATAGTAGCCTCTCCGTGCCACGTACATGAGTAGTCGCATTGAGCACCCCAAAACTAAACCTTGCACATGGGGGATTAGTGGCTGGCACTATTGGGATTAGCACTGTGGCACTGGGGTTGGTACATGGGGGCAGATTAAGGGTTAAATGTACATTACACTATTAAGAAAGATCTACTCTTGCTGAGAGTGAGTAGGTGAACAAGTCTGGTACAAATTCCAATATGTCTCACTTAAAGATAAAGTTGAGTTTTGGTCATGCAAATACATTGTGAAAGAAATTGTCGCGAAGCAATGGGGAAAGGTTGATCATATCTACATAAGAGAGGTTTGGAAGCATCAAATTGATAAGAAACTGTCCTAGTTTCGCTGAAAAGCACATGTATTGTAACACAGAAATGGGTATATGGGACTGCACACACGTGGCATGAATGTTCGGGCCAAACACTTCAGCTATTTTGTATTATATTTCGAATATGAGGGCATTTGAAGAGCAATCCTTTTCAGGAGACATTTCTACTATGGTGTTCTTGTGAACTGATATAAAAGGAATGAGAAAGCTCACAAATTATTTTTCACCTCTCCCAGAACTCAACCTTCTCTTTAACATGTTAAAGGAAGCACATGAATATATGAATATGGATTGGGATGATATTGTAAATGAATTTGCAGCAGTCTTCCCAGCATAAGGTAAGAACAGAAATTCTAGTAACTTTAGTCTTTTCAGAACTTATAGAGGAACACTGTGGAATAATCTACTTAAAAGATAAAAGAAAACACTGATTATCAACATAGATTGTAAGCCTCCCTCATATTTCCACATAGCACAAAATATATGTACTTGATGTACTTCATTCAGTTGTTCGTATAATTATTTGTTTGCCATTTTGATTTTCTTCTCTCTCCAGTTGCTGTCTTTACAAGACAAGATCAAGGAGTTGAATCGGCAGCACAAGAAAGCAACAGAGAGTAAACAGACAAGGGACATCACAGCAGAGTTTGTAGTTCGCAGTAAACTCAGAGATCTCAATGCAGCATGCAAGGTACGCTGGGAGTATTTTCTCCATTTTAGACCTGGGGAGCATTTCATCAAGCATTTTGTCAGTGATTTTTACTGATAAATTCGCTCTCAGCCAATCAGATGCAAGGATTTCAGTAGCTTATAACTGTTGTCGGTAAAAATCACTTACAAAGCATTTGATGAAATGCTCCCCTGTTCAATAAATCAAATGCTATTAAGATATCTATGACTGAATACTCCCATTTACGAAAGCTGGCATTTCCGGTCACTTGCATATGTTTACTTTTGTGAAGCACATGATGATTTTGAAGTGATTTTTTTTACTGGGCTTCATTTTTATACCACATTACATACACTGATAGCATTGTAAGGCCAGGCAGCTCAGATTTTATCAAGCCTCTACAAAGTTACCAAATCACTTTAATAATGGTTTCTTATATAGCGCATAATACATATTAAAAGTCTCGCTTACAGAGCATAACAAAACATTGATAAGTAAGCTTACAAAACAACTGTAAACTAATTTCTAATATACTTATCAAAGTGATAAATGAAATATAATATTATCTTGGTAAGGATACATCAGGATTTACAAAATATATAGAAAGATCAAGCATATAATGAAATTGAATTTATTTTAAATCGGTCGAAAAAAGAAAAAAAAGTATCTTATTTTAACGTTGTATAATAGGCTACATAAGAAAACAGAAAACATCATTTTACTAGAACATTATTATTACAAGTTCATTTTTTTTAATTTACAGGAATATGATAGTGAAAAAGAGAAGCAGCAGGAATTGGAAGAGAAGATTCAAGACTTGGAAAACAACCCTCCAAGGTAAACCAGTTCTTGATATCATACTCAATATTAGTGGTTAAACTGATTATACAGAACATACACACATGTGTGACAGACTGGGAGTAGCCTGGTGTGTCATAGCACTTGCACAACTTCGCCAAAGAAGGGGGCAAAGCGTAATTAATTTCAATTTTGTTTTAATACTTACTAGGTCACTGGAATATTTACAGAGCCTGCATCAATATTCATTGTAAACATTTATAGTTGTCATCAAGGGCGGATCCAGGATTTTGTATAAGGGAGGGGGGTGGGGCATACAAAATTGGTTTGTCAACCTTTGGAAAAGGGAGACCCATATTTGTTTTTGTCTAGCCAGCTCTCAAAAGTCGCTCAGTTTGGGGGGGGGGGGGGAGGAGGTTATGAGGGTCCAGTTCCCCTCCATAATTCTCTGACAAGCAAAAAAAAGAAAAAAAAGGCACAATGCATATTTTTCTTCCAAAATCCACCACTGGTTATCATGATTTTTGTAATGTGTGCTGTGTATGGTATGAAAAGGTGATTTGTTGTAATTGTTGTAATAATGTTTTTAGGGGGTTCATGTTTTCTCCATGATATTTGTTTCCCTCTCTTCAACCAGTGATGTGTACCTATCATCCCGAGATCGTCAGATCCTCGACTGGCACTTTGCCAACCTAGAGTTTGCCAACGCCACGCCCCTCTCCACGCTCTCCCTCAAACACTGGGATCAAGACGATGATTTTGAGTTCTCCGGTAGTCACCTGACCGTCCGTAACGGCTACTCCTGCGTTCCTGTGGCACTGTCTGAGGGTCTGGACATCAAGCTAAATACAGTGGTCAGACAAATCAAGTACACATCTACAGGTGAGGATTGACCATTGATGGTGTTGCCTAGTCCACTCATAGTGCAGGAAGCTGTTACAATCTCTGTTGTTTTCCATCCTTAGGCATCAGTTAATGTCACTACGGGCAGGCAGAGCATCTCAATGTGTCATTATGTAGTTCAGTAATTTTGGCAAGTAAATACCAATGTGCGATTTCAAGGCTCTGTCCTATGAGCACCTATGTGTTCTTCTTCTGTGTAACCCATGAAAATTTGGCCATTTTGGGGTATTAAGAATCTGTTTGTCCTAGGATAGAGTAGAGATTATAGTGTGAAAAGAATACATAAGGCAAGGCGAGAACATGGTGTTCTATGCTGATCTGTTTTCTGACACAAACTAGATTTCACTGAGCAGAAGGAGTCAAATAATTTTGACAATCATTTCATTGCATCTTTTCTTTTTTTTTTAAATCTTGTAAGCCATAAAACTTTTGATCAATCTTGCATTATACATCACAAAATATTAAACAATACATGTATCTCTAACATCCACTGGAGACAGATATAACATGTATTGTATGACATAAGCAAAAGATTGTTGCTCTATTAAAGCAACCTCTGTGATATTAACATACTAGCCATTTCACTTTGGAAAGGGCAAGGATGACATGAAGGGTAAAACGTAGAAATATTCCCCAATGACATCTCAAGGTACTTGCTTGGCAATGAAAGTCTGACTAATGAACTGTAATAAACAACCCACTGACAAGCATCATTGACATGAGAAGGCCACAAAAGAACACTTTTAAGCAAGGTTTAATCAAGTAGAGCATATTTGATGACTTTGAAATCAAACTAGGGATTTGAAAGAATATTGACTTTTAAAATTCAACCACTTTCATTTTCATTTGCTAATAGTATACAGGGGAAACTCGACATAACGAGGTCGGCTATAACGAGTTAACGGCTGTAACAAGAACATTGTCATGGTCCCAAATTTACTTGTGTGTAATTCAATGGACGCGCAAACATTTATACCGAGGTTGGCTATAACAAGCTAAATCTCGTGCCTCTAAAACAAAGAAAAAGATTGGTAATCATTCCTGTTATAACGAGCAAGCAAATTTCACTGCGCCTTAAATGGACAAAAATCATTAAGCTGAAGAATCTGCACACATGCGAGCATTATAGTATAGAGATCACGATGCGAGCTAGGTGCGTCTTTTTATTCATATCACACAAACAGCGCAGGCAGCATCTTTTTATCCATATCACAGTGCAGGGAGACTGGCCGAAGTGTGAATGAGAGTTTTTTTTTCATACCATAAGTATGCGCTATGCTGGCAGTTCAGGCGCAGTCCCGATATTCAGTGCGGAAGTGTGATGGACTTGAATTTTAGTCGATAAGTGAAAATCATGCTTTTAACGCATTCTCCAACATGATCCGATATTTTATTAGCTAATTTGAGAATTGACATATTATTAATGCCTTCATAGCTTTCAAATGAGTACATAAGTGGAGGCAGAAGAACTAGGTACATTCATTATTAGTGTACATATAGAATCTTGTCCCATATGTGTATTTTTATGCCTCCGCCCACCGTAGGTGGTGCCGGAGGCATTATGTTTTCGGGTCGTCCGTCCGTCCGTCCGTCCCCTTTTCGTTCTCACGATAACTTCAAAACCTTTTTTTGGATCAGTTTGTAACTTGGCCCATGTATGCATATGGGAGGGACGATGAACTGATTAGATTTTGGGGTCTCAAGGTCAAAGGTCACAGAGGTCATTATGTACATAAAAATGGTCGTTCTCGCGATAACTTCAAAACCGATTTTTTGATCAGGTTGTAACTTGGCCCATGTATGCATATGGGAGGGACGATGAACTGATTAGATTTTGGGGTCTCAAGGTCAAAGGTCACAGAGGTCATTATGTACATAAAAATGGTTCGTTTTCGCGATAACTTCAAAACCGTTCTTTTCTGATCAGGTTGTAACTTGGCCCATGTATGCATATGGGAGGGACGATGAACTGATTAGATTTTGGGGTCTCAAGGTCAAAGGTCACAGAGGTCATTATGTACATAAAAATGGTCGTTCTCGCGATAACTTCAAAACCGTTTTTTTTGATCAGGTTGTAACTTGGCCCATGTATGCATATGGGAGGGACGATGAACTGATTAGATTTTGGGGTCTCAAGGTCAAAGGTCACAGAGGTCATTATGTACATAAAAATGGTTCGTTTTCGCAATAACTTGAGAGCTGTTTGACGGATCAGCTTCTAACTTGGCCCATGTATGCATATGTGAGGGACAATAAACGGATTAGATTTTAGGGTCTTAAGGTCAAAGTTCAAAGGTCATAGAGGTCATTATATACATAAAAATGGTTCGTTCTCGCAATAACTTCAGAGCTGTTTGACGGATCAACTTCTAACTTGGCCCATGTATGCATATGTGCGGGACGATGAACTGATTAGATTTTAGGGTCTTAAGGTCATAGAGGTCATTATATACATAAAAATGGTTCGTTCTCGCAATAACTTCAGAGCTGTTTGACGGATCAGCTTCTAACTTGGCCCATGTATGCATATGTGAAGGACAATAAACAGATTAGATTTTAGGGTCTTAAGGTCAAAGTCCAAAGGTCATATAGGTCATTATGCATATGAAAATGGTTCATGATGTATGGAGTCTAGGCCTACCTATTTTAGAAATTTCAAGGGGACAGTGGTCTATTTGCTATAAAATATCTATTTCCTTGGTGTATTTGATGATTGTAAGTCATCAATGGTAAGTTTTTTATTTGTATGGGATGGAAATGAAATGAAATAAATTTTCTGTCTCCTGTGCTTTTTAAGTGAAAAGATTTGTAATTTTGTTGGACCAATCCTTTTTCATGTATGCCATACATTTCCAATTTGGTGATGGCGGAGGCATAAATTCCGACCGCGCGGTCGAAGATTCATCTAGTTATGTTTGTTCTAATGTAACGAGGAAAATCCTTGTTATATCGAGTTTTCCTGTACTTGTACTATAGAGATCCTCGCCTTTGACCTACAGGTGTTGAGGTCGTGACCCAGAACATTAAAGGTCATAGAGGTCAGAACATTTTGAGTCATGAACTTATCTGAATTTAGGCGGAGGCATATAGGAGATGCAGTTGCATTCATCTTGTTCAATTAATGATTCTGTATTATTATTTTTTTCTTTTGAGGATAGATATATGGACAATACACCCACTTTCATTTCACTTGGTAATAGAAAACATTACCTTCAATATTTGCCCTTTGACCTACAGGTGTTGAGGTCGTGACCCAGAACATCAAAGGTCAAGGAGGTAGTTGTACATACAAGGCTGATGCAGCACTATGCACGCTCCCACTAGGGGTACTCAAACAGGCCCCACCGGTGGTGCACTTTTCACCCCCTCTCCCGGAATGGAAGACAAGTGCTGTTCAAAGAATGGGATATGGCAATCTTAATAAGGTCTGTACTAATCACAGTTACCCTTTCTTTGCAATGTTTGACAAACCACTTAAATTATGTGTGAGTGTGGAAAAGCTTGTCTCGCCTCATGAAGTGGATTCATGGATTGCAATGGCTGATCCATGAAACACTGTCTCAAGCTAGAAAAAGAAAAACCAAGATTAATTAATGGTTTCTTTGAGTGCTGCTTGTTATAAATGTTTGTAAACCTGGTGGACCAGTAAGGAGGTTAATGTTCTTTTTTCATTGAGAGAGAGTGATGCTTGCATAGGACAAAATAATCATTGCATTATCTAGTATTATTCCCAAATAGCTTGTGCTGTATTATGCGAAAGTGATTATGAAATCTAATAAGCGATCTGTTTTTCATCCCTTGCTAAGTGATCAGGGGTGGTATTCTGAGATTTATTTTATCTTGATTTTAGTGAAAAGATTTTAATTGTCAAAAATAACTTTTAAATTGCAACATTTCATTGGTGGTTGCGCAGTCATTAACCAGTGATGTGCCATAAGCGTACATTTTGTTATGACAATTAAAATTATTTAACTGAAATCAAGATAAAATAAATCTCAGAATACTACCCCAGGACCACACATATTTCCAAGTCTGTACAAAACTGTTTTACGAACATTTCTTGTTTGTTCCTATATTATCAGGTGGTGCTATGTTTTGACAAGTGTTTCTGGGACCCCATCATCAATCTCTTTGGTCATGTGGGAAGCACTACAGCTAGCCGTGGGGAACTCTTTCTCTTCTGGAATCTCTACAAGGCACCTGTCCTTTTAGCTCTGGTGGCTGGTGAAGCTGCCCAGATCATGGAGAATGTCAGTGATGATGTCATTGTTGGGCGATGTCTGACTGTGCTCAGGGGTATCTTTGGCAACAATGCTGTACCTCAGGTAAAATGGTTTCTTAAGACAGATAGGCCCGTTTTCTAGTAATAGCTTGTATGCTTTTTGTGATACTTGTCATAATGAACTCCATTGTATATGCGCTTCTGGGGAGCGTTTGATCAAGTGTCTTGTCAGTGATTTTTACTGACAAATTTGCTCTCAGCCAATCAGATGCAAGGATTTCAGTAGCTTATAACAGTTGTCAGTAAAAATCACTGAGAAAACGCTTGGTGAAACGCTCCCCTGGCTGGATTGTAAAGTGGAATATGAAGAAACAAGACTCAACATTATGTTACATGTAGCGGTAAATGAATATGTATTTTAACACATAGCAGTTCAGAGTTTTCCTATGGTCTAAATCATATCAGTTTTCCCTCAAATTGGTAACAATTATTCTCTATTTTCCACTCCATCATTGTTTGAAAAAAATTAAAATGTTTATTAAATAAACCAATGTGAATGAAAGTTGCAAATTTTAACAGAAACACTTGTACATGAAAATAGTGATTATATATATTACACAACGTTGCCAATTTAGAGAATTTAATTTGCTCTTATTTGTGAACGACACAACATAATGCGTCGGAAATAGACACAAATTTTAAGTGATTTTTGCCCTTTGTGCTCTTGTATAATGTTTGATTCCGAGCATTCTGTATCAAAAGATAATATAAAAACTGAGGTTCAACTGTCAGTTGAACGTTGTAGTTCCTGTATCCATTATTACCACAGAAGATGTGAATATATAGTGCTAGAAATAATATCCCAATTAGAGTCCTGAGTTTCAAATTCGCATCTTTAGGAACTAAAACATCAGTCAACATGGACTGTTTATATTAAGTCAGAAAGTTTGTTTGTCTATCCAGGATTACTGTAAACAAATGTTTATCCCCACTTCAACATTCTGTTTGTTTGGTAAATTTCTCAATCACTCTCCTGTGTAACATTTAAATATCATTCCATTTCTGTTTGTAATTTAATTGACTGACTTTTCTGACTATACATGTATATACGCAGCTCATGTCCACTGATGTATTAGTTCTTGAAGATGATCTTAAAAAAGGTTGAAAACTTGAGAATCGTCATGACTCTGATCGGAGTAGTATTTCTGGGGGGTGTTTCATAAAGCTGTTCGTAAAGTTACGAATGACTTTACGAACGACTGGAACATGTTCTTGGGTGCTATACTAATCAGATTCTCAATCATTTAGCACAAGAACTGATCACCAGTTGTACATAAAGTCGTGCGTAACTTACGAACAGCTTTATGAAACACCCCCCAGGTACTACATATTTCTTGTGTACTTAGAGAATCAGTCGTACAGAAATATAGAATTAGATGAAGATGGTACCCTCATCAGGCCAGCTTTTCAAGCAAGTTTTTTTCTCATATTCCACTCATCCAGCCCAAAGATGCTGTGGTAACTCGCTGGCGTGCAGACCCCTGGTCAAGAGGATCTTATTCGTACGTAGCAGCAGGTTCATCGGGTAACGACTATGACCTCATGGCTACACCCGTCACTCCTACCCCTATTGTGCCTGGGGCGCCACCACAGGCCAATAACCTACCAAGGCTCTTCTTCGCAGGAGAACACACCATTAGGAACTATCCAGCTACGGTGCATGGTGCACTGCTGAGTGGGCTTCGGGAGGCAGGACGCATTGCTGATCAGTTCATCGGGTCACCTTACGCTCCTCCTGCTAGAAGATAATTGAGACTTGAGAGAGAGAACTCTTTGACCCATCCCTTCTCAACCATCTTTGTGGATTTTCCCCAAAGACATTCAAGAAGCAGGTTTATTAAGCCGTTGCCTGTCTTAACAGGATGGTTCCTGTAAGGAATGATAGAATTCAGTAACCAACACTTTACCTCTTAGAACTTGTGCTAGGTAAAATGAAATAGCTCTATGAACACAAGTTCCATTCTACACCTTCTGCAGTAGCTAAGCTGAATAGTTTCTTACAGAGATGGCGTTACATGGAAATACATGTTCTGTATTGTGTCTACCTACTGCAGTAGCCAAGCTGAATAGTTTCTTACAGAGATGGCGTTACATGGAAGTACATGTTCTGTATTGTGTCTATACCTACTGTCGTATGGAAGATAATTCATGAAGTAAATCAAACAACACATGCTGAATTGGCACTGCACATGTTTTTTTCTCAATTGTTTGGCATTCTTCAATTTTTTCTTGAAATGCAATATGACTTTCAATAACAGTTTCTATCTCTTTGCCAACACATAAGTTGTACATATGTTCCGTCATCTTTTGTGCATTAAACAGTGCTTAGTACACGTGTTTTACATAAGGCTTACCTAGCTTAAACACAGAGTACCTTTCCTTAATGGAAATACGGTATAAAGGGGTCTAATATGATATAACAAGGTAATATTCTGGTCCCAGCTCTTTATATTCTATTGTTTTTTTAACCCGATATAACGAGATTCCTGCTATAACAAGGTAATTTTGATGGTCCCAAGGACCTCGTTATACTGAGTTTCCAATGTACTTGTGTGTGTGTTAAACTTTGAATTATATGCTATTAGGTCAAATTCAAACTTTGTAGTTTGATGACATTTTTTCCTACCCCCAACTACATGTACTACAATGTCCAGATCCATATCATATTCATACAGTGTACATTGAAGAAGATGCAGAATTCTTGTTTGATAGGGAACTGGATATTTCAGTTTGTTGAATAGGGTGTCTATGAATGTGTGTATAGTACTCTGTAGTACAAGCATGAAATACAATGCAACCTGTATAGAAAGGTCACTAGTAATTGCTAGCAGTTGTTCATAATGTAGTTCCAGGAAGTTGGCCTTTCCATGAATTTGATCTATCTACAGAGGTTGTTCATACCAAGCTTGTGAAACTAAAAAATGTAAATATTTGTGGAAGTACATGTAAGGCATGTTTAATATCAGTTAATATGCCTTGCACTTCTTTTTGATATTATCAGGGTGATCATATTTTTTTTTTGTCAATGTATATATGAACCATGCATGTGAAAGCTAGGTGCGTAGAGATGCGTGTTGCAAGACAAATGTGGTGTGGAATGAGCTAAGCCGTCTTTTGATTTACGATGTTTAATGGTACCCTAAATGAGTGACAAAGTTAGTGACAAAGATTTAGGGTTAGCAGCACATGATTTCATATCTTCCCTTGGTTGTAACATCTTTCATATATCTGTTGTAAAATATACTTTACAAGAAGCACAGTACACCATCACACGCTGATAATTTGTTATTGAAATCATCAATTCTTTTCTACTTTCTATGAAATAAAGCATATAAACCGTACTATTGAACCTATTTGGGGCTTTGTTTACATCAATCGTGAGTCTATGGCAAACCATGTACTGAAGAGTTACAATTTTACGATCAATTGTATCTCTTTATGTTACAGGCTCCTGGTATACTTTTTTTTTTTCAAACTAAAGTTGCTCGTAATGAACGAAAGTTTTACCGAGGCTTGTGGACATCGCAACATTTCATGTTTGCAAGGTGGATTCCATCTTTACATATCGTCATGCCATGATTGCAGACGACTTGAAAAGCAGAAATATGAATACATCAGTAAACAAGCCTTTTCTAAGGTCTTATGGAGAGCAGGAAAGCCAGAAAGATCATATTTCATATGAAATTTACAGCCTTTTTCTCCAATTTCATTGCAGTTTTCACTAGAAACTCAAGTGAATGTCCAATGGTAATAAGCCATATTGAGTGTGGTCAGGTACTGTGTACAACAGACAGTCATTTATTTGTATGTGATATAATAGGACTGGCATGATCCAGCAGTACAGCATTGATATGAATGAAGATTACTTAATAGAACAAAGTCAGTCAGATAATGGATGTGGTGTACATACCGTAATTCTCATACCCCTTTAGTCCATTTTAAACATGAGGCAAGCACACATTGTAATTTCATTCCAATATTTCATGTATTTTCATATTTATTGACTCTTGTCGTTGGAAATAAATGTTAACAACAAAAGCATTTGATGTAGTGTCAATGTTCAATAAGTGTTCTCTTTAAAACATATCTATATATAGTCATGAATAAGGCATGTATCAGCAGTGCATAATTCAAATACTTACAGATAAAACTGAAAAATTCATGTAGTGCATAGAAATTTATTTCAATTCTACATTTACCTTGCATAAAGAAATGAATACATGTATTATATGTATTATATGTATTCTGTGAAAACTCGCTATAAAGAGCTCCGATATAACAAGATTCTGATAAAATTAGTTAATAAAGTTAATTTTCATGGTCCCAAGGTCCTCGTTATAGTGAGTTGCCACCGTAGACAGATGAGGATGATAAAGAGAGAACAAGATAAAATATACATGTACAATTCATTCAAATGAAATATAATTTAAATCAAAATGTCTACATACATGTATTTACATAACATTTAAAAATTGAATAGGATTACACATATGATATAGTTGATTTTTCTTTTCTGAAGTTCATTACATACTGTAGCAATGCACTGAAATATCTAATTTCAGAAACACAAACATTCCATTTACTATCATACTATCTTGTATACATATCTTGAGTATTCAGAAATTTGAAATTGGGAATCATAGCGTGTCTAAACCAAATGAATGACTACATACATCTACCACAGTGTTGCACAATTTACCCCTCACAAAATGGAATCCAAAATTCATTACAGGTAGGTAGACAAATACAATTGCAATTTCATTTCCAGCTTGAGTATAACATTTGATAATTATCTCTTATTTCATTGGTTGGTTTTTGTTTAACTGTAAAAGATGAAGGATAAGAGTGAGCCTGAAAAAGTGGATATGAGAGAGAGAGAGAGAGAGAGAGAGAAAGAGTGACTGAGAGAGCCAATGAAATGAGACACCAAGTCCCTGTTTCATAAAACTTGTTATCAATAACAACTGCCTCATTTCTATCACAGTCAGATTCAAGGATTTCAGAAGCTTATTATTGAGAACAACTTTTATAAAATGAGGCCCAGCTGTACATTTTTACATCATAAGTGCATTTCTTCTAAAGAGCCCCAGGTGGGTCCAACCTTAACCTTAACTGGTAACCTCACGGTGAGTTTAATGGCATTCTCCATCTCTGCCTTGATTAGCTGTGCCACCTCATCTACATCCTCCCTCCTCACTTCATAGATGAGTTCATCATGCAGCTGCAGCACAAGGAAGGCCCCAGAGGGAGTGAAGCCAGTGGTAGAGGTCTGTAGTCTTCTGCTCTTCCGACGACTAGGTGCTATACCTTGGAATAGGAACAATGTGGCAGAGATAAACGTACTTGGAAGTTTATTTTGGATAACTATCAGTGCAGGAGGTAAAATTTTTGATGGATGTTCTAAAACAATTTTGTGAACCATTTACACTGTAAAACCAGTTGCTTTCAGTCATATTACTGTGAAATAAGCAATTAATACATAATCTTACAAAATCATATCACCTCCTTTCAGGTTACAAAAGGAAATGTGATGTTTATCCATTAATGAAGTTATTTCTACGACCTTACCTAATTCCTCCTCTTCCTTATGCCTATGGCTTCTCTTGGTGGCTGGATACTCTACTGTTAGCCTGCGGTCAATCTTGATCATGGCAGTCTTGACCAGGTCAGCAGCTGACCCCTGGACGGTGGTATTGACCGCCTGTCTCTCGGCCTGGTTCCTAGCTCCAGTGTTGGTGTGGTGGATGGACGGTAGGTAACGCCTTCGACCGGTCAGTGTCTGGACGTAACCGTTCTCTTTACAGTGCTTCACTACTTCTAGAAGGTAGTTCTTCATCCCTGTTTATATCAAAGTGATGAAGGAAGTATTGAGAGTCATTTAAAAGATACTGCATGTATATAAATCTTTCACATGGTCTTACTAGTACAGTGGAACCTTGTTATAACAAACTCCTTGGGACCAAGCAAATTACCTCTTTATATCGAAACCTTGTTATAACAAGAGTTTGTTATAACAGTGTTCTATATAACGAGGTTGCAATGTAGTTGAATTGTAAAATGAAGCTCAGAATGTTAGAAAAACAACCGTAGAAGTGCAGAGAAAAATCATTCACATAATTATATGTTCACTTCTAAGAAGAATAATCTGAATATTAAAGCTAAATATATCATGCACAATTTCAAGGGCTTTCATATCTTTGTTGTCGACTTTACAATCTTGGACTGATTTTTGGACAAGTATTTTTAAAAGTTAAGCAGTATCTTTAAGACAATCTTACAACGGTTTACATCAAACATTTTTTGTCATTAAAATCTTGAAATTATAAGGAATTGAAACTAAAAAAATTTGCTTTTGATTCACTATGAATTATTTCATTTTACATAAAAATTGCAGATGAAGATAGCATACTGTATACGTCATATATCTTGAATGGGTTACATTTACACGCTAAGATATTATGAAGAAATAAAAATAAGATAGCATACTGTATATGCCATATATCTTGAATGGGTTGCATTTACACGCTAAGATATTATGAAGAAATAAAAATAAGATAGCATACTGTATACGTCATATATCTTGAATGGGTTGCATTTACACGCTAAGATATTATGAAGAAATAAAAATAAGATATCATACTGTATACGCCATATATCTTGCAGGGGTTACATTTACATTTACACGCTAAGATATTATGAAGAAATAAAAATAATATTTTTTGAGGGCGACGTCAAAATCGTTATGAGATGCAGGTATCGATCAAGGCAAGGATAACAGAATAGTTGAAAGTCAAGTTGATCACAATCATGAAGATAGGAGCGCAGTAATAGCCAACATCCGTTGGGTCAAAATAAGTTTTAAAATGAAAATTACCACCTAAGATACAACCAAAAGACAAAATTACCACCTAAGATACAACCAAAAGACAAAATTACCGTGAAGACAAACTTAATTTTGTCAAACAATAATATAGGTATCCAAAATATTGCACAGAAACCATGATATTTGTAGAGTTACTACTGTGAGCTAGTATCAAGGTATGCACTAAGATCGACACGACTCATGGATAATAAATGCCTTTGTAACCTAGACACGCAGGGCAGCTTAATGGATATTCATGAGTTTGCCCTCTGCAGTCTACAAATGCAACAGGATAATTTTTTATAGTGGCTGTCTGTTTCGGAGTACGTCACGACGTCAAAACTAGAGAGGAAAAAGAATAAGTCTTAAAGAAGACAACTTAAAACCTACCTTTGTATTGTGATTTGAAGGATTCCATAAAGGCAGCTGCATCCTCCTCACACACACCTAGCTGCTCCCCTAAAGCCTTGGCTCCTATACCATAGATCATTCCATAGCACATCTGAAAGAAAAAATTCAACAAGTCAGATCCACTTTTAATTTCAGTGAGATTTGTTCAATGTTCATTGCATAGAGTTTATATGACATAGCGTAGTAATCACAATTATCAGGTGAAAACCCTTGAAAATTAAAGCATAAAATATAGAAATTTCATAATTTTTTTGTTGGAATTACATTCACTTTGAATTTCAAACTTTAAAATGGGCTAAATGTAATGAAAAGATATGCCTTTGGTATAGGAAACTTGTGTTTACCACAGCGCACTCCAGCCTTTAAGTGATAACAGCAATGCCATTTACCTGCTTTGCCTGTTGCCTCTGTTCAGCTGACACACTGTCTACATCCACATGTTTCCATTTGGCAGCGATCTGCTTGAAGACATCACTACCACTGTTCAGGATGGTCATCAGACAACGGTCCTTGGATAGAT
Organism: Heliocidaris erythrogramma; assembly: GCA_025617745.1. Classification (NCBI taxonomy): domain Eukaryota; kingdom Metazoa; phylum Echinodermata; class Echinoidea; order Camarodonta; family Echinometridae; genus Heliocidaris; species Heliocidaris erythrogramma. The sequence continues at coordinate 1,143,920 of CM046858.1, forward strand.
GGGCCAGAAGACGTAGCTCTAGCTGTGAGTAGTCAGCAGCTAGCATTAATCCACCTGGAAGGGATGGGCAACAGAAACAATGAATGATTCACAGAATGCACATGTAAATTTAAAAAGAAGATCGAAGGATTGAAGAAGAGGAAGACCCTGAAAAAGATTGATCAACCAAATCAAAGATCAAACTGGATGTTCCCTCTCTGAAGTGTATGCTCTTGCTATAGATCGTTAGGCATGGCAAAACATTTTTAAGGTCATTAGCTGTCGCTCACAATGGGACCAAGCACACGAATGAACTTCATTTATGTAAAGAACAGTTGACAAATTCCATTTTCCAATACGTGTTGAAGACAATGTGAACACAGTTCTAATCCAATTGCCTAGCACCCCATACCATTATCCCTTCACACTGACATATTTCTAGAAGATGAGCAAAATCAACTGCACAACTACAATTTTTCATACAAATTGTATAGAGGGTTCTCACAAGCAGCAATGCTGGAGGACATAACAATAAAAACCTGTGCACTAGACCATGACAACAATGGCTTTTCATGGTCTGTTGCACAGGGTTTTATTCTTATGTCCTCCAGCATGGCTGCCGTGAGAACCCTCTATACAGTTACAATAGTGTCATTTCAGTATTTCATCTTTATAAAGTAAATGATCTTGTCAGAACAGAGGCTCAACTACCAGAAGTAAAACCAGCAACACATACCTTTAAAAGGACAGAAGACGTGTCTAATACTAACAGCAAACTTGGGACCAGGCTTGGGGGTGGGTCCACTACTCATGGTGAGTGGGGTGTAAGCTCCTATCCTGGTCATCCGCCCCTTCTTGCTGCGACTCGCTGAAACAGCTGATGGCACAAATGAGCCAGCTCCTGCAGCGCCCCCTCCAGGTGGACTCTCCCCAATCACAGATGGCATATCAATGTCAAACTCCTTGGGGATTGCCTGGATGTTGGGTTCAAAGGTCGCAACACGACCTGTGTGGAATTGAACAATACAAGACCTTAGTAGAGAAACCTCTTGTGTGACATAAACATGAGAGATATGTCAGAATTTCAGTGATAAAGGGAAACCTGAATTTCATTTGCTAAAGACATATAATAATAATAATAATAATAATAATAATAATAAATGTAACTTATATAGCGCCAAACCCATTCTGTGGAGTGCTCAGGGCGCATGTAGAAATTAGTTAAGAATTGAATAGAAATGTTTTTACATGAGTTTTAAAAGAATCAGATGTTATGCACTTTTTGATGTCTTCAGGAAGGCTATTCCATAATTTAGGACACGCATGGGCAATGATCTTTCCCCACAAGATTTTGCGACTTTAGGGATCACAAGAGAACTGGAAGTGGATGAGCGCAAAGATCGCGCGGGGGTGTAATTTTGAATTAAAGAGGTATTGTATTACATATGATAATATGCACTTTCTATTTCTGAGAATATTGGGGGTATAGTTTGGAAGCCCTTCCAAGCTAAGTAAACATAAGAGCCCTGTTTCACAAAACTTGATATATACATGTATAAGAGATTACAATGATTAATATAAGCTACTAAAATCATGACATCTAAATGGCTGTGAGCAATTTTGTTAAGGAAATGTGGCATTTTATGAAATCTGGCCAAAATTGTTGATGTGAAGTAAGAAATTCATTTCAATATTAAAAAAAATCTTTTTTTTAAATACATGTTTATTAAGTTATTTACACTATATTTGTTGTATATTTGCTTACCTGTAGCAGTGTGAGTCTGATAGACAGTGAAGACCCTGTCCATATCTAGTCTACTGTTGTGAACCTTCTCCTTCTGAAGAGGAAACACCACCTTAGCCACAGCAGCCGAGATACGACGGAACTCCAGGATGACGGCAGGGAGAGGATGGAGAGCTTTCAGCTTCTCCAGCGCCTCCTTGGAGGTGCTGAAGTGTTTGGCCAGGCGAGGGCGTCCTCTTGCTCCAAGGGTGCGGCGAGCAGGGGCTGCAGTTGTGGTGACAGAGGATGGGTCACCATTAGGTGCAAGCTTCAGCTCGGTGTACAAAACCTGGAAAGTTAAAGAGGTAACTAAACATTATCCACACTGTTATCATCACCATCGTCAAAAGGGTAAGAGAGACAAGACAGCCAGCCATTCTGTACCTTCAACCCAACAATTACAACCGTTCCCAAAATTCTTTTTGTGTAATCATTACCACTATCGCCAGAATTCCTTTTCCCATATACAGAGCTATCATCGTCGTCATTGCCGCCATCATCATCATCCTAATCACAAACAGATTTAATGATCTTCATCCTCCCTCTCTTCTTCATCATCATCGTCATTCTCTCCATCTCCTTTGCCATCGTCATGCCAACATACCTGTGCAACATCCTCTGGTGATGTGAGAGAGAAGCCATGACCAGCTATCTTGTAGGCTTCTTCTTCCAGGCTCTTCAGCTTGGCCTGCATGATAGCCTTCTGTGTTTCACACTCAGCCCCATCTATCCCAATACCGTTCAGTTCTACCCTTGCTAGGGTCACAATAGAAGGCATCTCAACCTGACAAAAGTGGAACCAAACACAGCATACTATTAAATCAGTACTGTAAACGCTGTTATTTTCGCGTGATTAAATTTTCGCGCTGAGCTACCCCAAAACATATTCGCTGGTTCTTGAATTCGTGCTGCACAACTACTCACTCGCAAAAATGCGACTCCATTTATTATTTCACACACACACGGTCCATTCAAATGCATGCTACAGGCTACAGACACAACTACACACACTCTATAAAAAAATAAATGTGAATTGGATTAAAAAAAAGCATAAGAAATCGTGCTAATATTTTCGCGTGTTCTAGAGTTCGCGCCCGCCGAAAATAGCGCGAAATCCGTGAAAATTAATGTAACCCAAATATTTCTGCAATTACAGTAATAGGAAATTCAAAATGATCTTTCATGACAGCTGCAGCTATGATATAATATTTCCTACCATAAACAAGCTCTAGGCTTCTTTATACAAGTAGATATAATAAGATTAATATAAACCAAATCCAAGAAAAATATGTAACATTTACGAGGCATACCTTGGTATATATACACTGTCTCAAGTAATCACCAATGTTTGATTTTATGGTGCATGATCTTCATCATAATGTCTCTTCATTTGATTTTGTTTCAATCTATGTACTGAACAAACAGTCTTAGAGGGAGGCAGTTGTCAATTACTTTCTTTCTGAAAACAAAGCCAGGCACATAGAGGCCCTTGTTAGGGTGTAGATAGAACAAGCCTTGAAAAAAAAATTGAAGAGGAAGATAGATTATAGATCCAAATCGGACAAATGTAAAAAAAAAACAGCACCAATGTCATTTAAAGAGCAACATGTTCTGGCTAGGAATTTGAATAGCTAGCTTACATCAATAAATGGTTGCCATAAGTCCAACTCCTCAAGCTGTTTTTGCATGGTATCCATAACCTGAAGGGACAGGACTGCTTCAGTAGTAGCCCTGAGTCTGCTGGATCCATTCATCTCTGGGCTAACTCCTGGTCCCTTCAGGCCTATACCACCTCCAAGAGCTACAAGACAGTAAGAAAAAAAAAATACTTGATTACGTTGTTTATAGATTAAGTTGAATACTTGTCATACAGTCGCAATGTTAAAGATACTGTAGTATCTTTATTTGAAGTTATTGGGAAAGGTTGATCAATATGCAATACATAAGAATGATTATGGATTGTGAGGTTTTGAAATTCAAAATCATAAAAATTATGGGTATAACAAATTGACTCAATTTTGCTGGGACTACACACATGTGTGGCATCAGCACTTTATGAACAATCCTTTTCATATGACAGTACCTCTATGATATTCTATAAATATCTATATATATTCTATATATCTTAATCCTCCCAGACGCTTAAGATCATCTGATTCTAAATTGCCTGTTGTCCCGAAAACTAAGAAATCATGGGGGGAGCGGTCATTTGCTCATGCTGGACCTTACCTGTGGAATCAATTGCCACAGGATATCCGTTATATGTCAGGTGTAGATTGCTTTCAAAATGCCTTCAAATCTCATTTGTTAAAAAAGGCTTTTCAGTACCGGTAGATTTACTTTCACACTGTTTGTTCCATTTTTGTGTATTTTTGTGTACTTGCAAGTTTTTCCTCTCCATTGCGCCTTGAGCACAATAGCCATGTGGAGTTGGCGCATTACATATTCTCTATATTATTATTATTATTATTATTATAAAACGAGGAATAAAAAGAATGAGAAAAGAGTTTACCTTGAAGGAGATGAACATCGTGAGGTGTATACTGTGTGACTAGAGATTGTAGATTAGGTTCCTTACTACCAGGGTCTATCAACCACTGTGCTATCTTAGGATCTTCCAAGGAGCCAGCCAGGAGACAACCACAGGCTTGAGACAGGATCTTATACTGTAGGGGAATAGACAAAAACAAACTCATCTTACACAGGTATCAACTCAACATGTACGGCTTTGTGTATCTAAAGGGAAAATGTTGGCTAAAAATATATCTGAACAAAATATTGTGCCCCGTTTAATTATATTCTTCCACTTGAACAATATATCATTAAAAGCCAATGTCACATATAGTCCTGGGGCTTCCTTTAAAACATTATTATATTGATTTTAAATTTTGGGAGGCATTCGTAAAGATTCTGTTATCCATACTGGGGGGTGTGTCATAAAGCTGTTTGTAAAGTTACGCACGACTTTACAAATGACTTATATATGACAAGCCAAATGGAATGCTCAATCATTTGCATCAACTGAAGTTGAACTGTGCATATGTAGATTAACATTCTAATTATAACAAACATTTTTAATGCAAAGTATATTTTTTGCCATTTTTAAATTGTGGTTATTGGAAATACAGTCACACTTTGTTAAAACATCAGAAAAAACTTTGGGCATCCTATCTGGCACTTTATATTCAAGTCGTTCGTAAAGCCATGCGTAACTTTACAAACAGCTTTATGAAACCCCCCACTGGACAGATTATCTTGTTGCCTTTTTACCCATTTCTAGTGATCAAATCTCAAACTATGATCAGCACTCACCTGGTGTTTAGCTCCAAACACTACCTTATGATGGTATTTAGACTTGGCAGTGCGTCCAAGTTTCTCTATCTCTAGGATTGGTCTGATCTTACTCAGTCTGTCACTGACTGACAGGTTAGGGGCATTGTCTGGAGGAGCAAGGGTGTCATCTGCATCACCTAACCAAACAGCAAGAAACAACATAAAAATGTTAGTGACAAGACAATGAACGTCTCTGAGGAATCAAACTTCCCTTTTAATTTGTATCAATGTCATTGGCAAAACAATAAAACAATGGTAGGTATCAAATTAAAAAACTTCACTTATGAACAAATTACCCTACTCGTGGTGGAATTTACGACTTCAAGTCAGATAGTTAACATGTTGCAAATGTGTCCATAGCCCCTATTTATGCTGGCTACTATAGGCTTTCATCAAGCGTTTATAAGCTTTGGCAGCTTAGCTTAGGCATGGACTAGTCCTACATTGTCATATACCTGGAATTCTCAGAACTAGACACAGAGTAAAGATTAATAATAATAATAATAATAATACTTGCATTTATATGGCGCCTTTCCAGTTAGTAACTGACCAAGTGCTTTATAATGTATTATTAACCTGGTCATTGAATCCAGTTAAGATTCTGCACTTACAGTGCACATTCTCCACTCCACAGGGGAGCATTCCAGTCTGGCAGCCATTTTACAGGCGCACATATACTATTCCAGTCACAATGACATTTGCATCCTACCAGGTACCCATTAAACACCTGGGTGGAGAGTGGCGAATGTAGATTAATGTCTTGCCAAAGGACACAGATTATAAAGAGATCTTTCTTACCTTCAGTTATCTCCTTCTGGAGAGAAATGAAGTAAGAATCTTTACCAGTCCAGCACACAGCTATTCCGGTCACAAGAAGCTCAAGGTGTTCAATAGGGAAGCCATCTGCCTTGGAATGATTCTCTCTCCGAGAAGATCTACCTGAAGAGTATAAAAAAAAAAGCAAACTTAATCAAAATCAACTTCTTATCACCTTCTTCGAAAAAAAGAAAAGAAAGAAGTTTTGGGAGAGCTTTAACCTTTTAGTCACTAAACCGCCCAGGACCGCCCTTCTTATTACTCACTGAACCGCCTGGGACTGCCTGTGGACTTTGACCTGTGTAACATTAACTCTACAGTAAATGTATTGTACGGGATATTGGGTGCTGAAACTTTGTGTGTGCTATCTCTACACATAAGCCATTTAGAATCCGCATTGAAGCGATGCATTACTGTGGAAAGATTTTTCGTACAGCAGAGAGTCTATGCCGAAAGATGGTTTACTGAGACTGAGTTCAGTGAGTAAATGACTACAAAGCGCGTAATCCTCAGTGACTAACGGGTTAAGGGGACAATTCATACAAAAAAAAAAATAATTTTGTTTGTAAACAAATTTTTAGGCATTTTACTCCCAGTGTTAAAGATCGTATGCTCGATCTGTAATGAAAAACACAAGTCAAAAAAATTGGAACCAGCGGGATTCGAACCTGTCATCTACTGCTTGCCGGGCAGCGACTTAACCACCAGGCTATTCTGGTTCACGGCCAAGTCACGATGAACTGGAATCAATTACCCAAGATCCTCTTCTTTCTGACTCATTAATATTCAAGCGGTCCGCCGTAGACAATGGTTAGTAAACAAAGAAGCTTGATGGGAGGAATTTTAATTTGTAAACAAATTTTTAGGCATTTTACTCCCAGTGTTAAAGATCGTATGCTCGATCTGTAATGAAAAACACAAGTCAGAAAAAATTGGGTATTTGATTCCAGTTCATCGTGACTTGGCCGTGAACCAGAATAGCCTGGTGGTTAAATCGCTGCCTGGCAAGCAGTAGATGACAGGTTCGAATCCTGCTGGTTCCAATTTTTTCTGACTTGTGTTTTTCATTACAGATCGAGCATACGATCTTTAACACTGGGAGTAAAATGCCTAAAAATTTGTTTACAAATTAAAATTCCTCCCATCAAGCTTCTTCGTTTAATAATTATGTTATTAGAAAACATAAAATCAATTATATGTTTATCATTAGAAGGGCCTCCAGACGATCATGATAGACCATCTGATGAGCTATGAGATGGGACTCGACAGTGGCCAACAACAGGGCTCTCTTGGCTCTCGACATTGCTAGGGGAAACAGTAGTGTGATGACCCGAATATGATAGTGAAGTCATAAAAATTATCTCCCTAAAATTATATGAGACAATGAAATGGCTTAAGGTTAAAGTGCATAATAAGTTAATATAAAGGCATTCTAAGAAATCTAAATTGGAGTAAATGTCTGTGCCCTTATCAAAGATTCTTTTTAAGATGGTTATGAATTACGATAATAAATATTAAGATCTTACCAGGTTTTTTGAAGTTCCCACCAATTGTGCTACCTTGGACTGGAGCATGAAACTTCTCGCAGGCCACAGCTACAGCGTAGCGCTTCTTCCGTTTCCACTCTGTCAAAAACGTATTGAAGAGGTCCACATTGGCACAGACGTCTATGATGGTGAAGGCATTGTCTGTTGATGGTATGGCAGGTGAGCAGCTAAAGGATTGGGGAAAGGAGAATGATGGGGTGAAGGAGGACTGTTGATGGTTCCGATGCTGCGAGGTGGTGGTCATCACAGGATGTGGAGAGGGCGGTATTTCACTGTCGCTGTCCATACTGAACTTCAAGCTAAAGTTAAATTCATCCATTCCCATGTTTAAAGCATCCTGAGATTCAATGGGTCCGGGTGAGAAGAGATCTTCACTATCTTGACATAGCATCTCACTATTAAGACTTGGTATCAAGGCCAGAGCTGGAATCCTGGGATTATCGATATCTTCAACTTGAACTGATGTTCTATGATTTCTAAGGCAATGTGGGTTACTTTCAGCTGCACTTTGCCCAAAATCTTTCTTTTTTGTCTCTGGAAGGCCCTCATCATTAGCGTCACTATACAAATTAGGAGCATCCCTGGCTATGCTACGTCTTTCTTCGATTACTGCTTCTAGATTATGCCTACCCCTTGACCTTGGTGATGTTCTTTTTGAAATCTGTTGGGATCTGCTTGGGGTTTTCTTCTTCTTACAAGATGGTTGTGTTTGCCAAGTTTTGCTCTTTGGCTTCTGTGTCCCTGTAGCCTTTGAGATTTTTGGCGTAGTCTGTTTAGTCCTTGGAGGGGTGGGTGGGATGTAATCTCCTGTATCACTGGTTCTTCTTTCAGGCTGCTCAGAGTTTGAGGGATCATTCACTCCTGCTCGACTCTGTGCTATTGCACTTTCATTTTCTACAATGATCTCTTCTTGCACAATAGGATAAGTCTTTGGAGGGGTTCTCTGACGTTTTGGTGGTGATTCACCATTCTTTTGCTCGTTCTTTCTCTTTATGTGCAAATTGCTTGGTACGCTGTTCTTCGTTCTTCCAGATGTGCTTTCTTTTGTTTGGTTCTCTTTCAGCTTAGCATATTCTCTGCTCAACCCTCCTGCACTTTCCTGTACTGATGGACTGCAACCCTTATCCTTATTCTGATATTTGTTTTCCTTCATCTCTCTTAACACATTAAAATTACCAACATCTTTTGTACCTTCATTGTCCACCTTGCTAACATTCATATCCTTGCCAGCAAGGAGAGTCTTCTCTTTGTTTCTATTCTTTGGTGTTTCCTTCAGTTGAGTGAATATGTCATCATCATCTTCACCTGCGAAGAGGTCCAGCATTGCCATAGTGCCTGGACTCAAGAGACTGCTCTCATTTCTTTGGACTTTTCTTTCCCTCTCAGGTGAAAAAGGCACATCATCTGTTCTTGAAGATGATACACATTTGGATGGTTGTTTTGTGGAGACTGCACTTTCCATTTTGGACACAGATACTTTGTGATGTCCTTGTGATGTTGCATGCTGATGAAACTCTCCCTGTCCTTTGTTAGAGGTGCCACTTACTGTTCCCTGGGGATGTTCTCCTGGCTTTGAAGGTTTCTGATTACCCATTAATTGCATTTTCCCTAGGCCCTGATGTGCAGTGTTTGCTTTTGTAATGACAGATGATGAGGCTTTCCTGTCATATTTGCAACTTTTCACATTGCTATGAACAATGTCTGTAGATTTATCTTCTCTCCCTGAACAAGATTTTGTAGATTTTCCAACAAATATCATGGTAGCATTGCCCGGGTTTGGATCTGACATTTCAGTTTCACCAAGATTCTCTAAGAATGAAAATGATTCATCAGAAGAGATATACATGGCATCACCAGTTGGATGTACAGGGGCCTCTAAATTTTTGGTAACTGTTTGCATTTTGTGTGATGTAGTTGCTATTTCACCTCCTGTTGATGTCTTCCCTGCCACAGAGGGACCCTGTGCAAGTTTTATATGTTTGTCATTGTTTCCAGTAGGTTGACCAACAGAATGCAAAGTCTGGTCACCTGTCTGGCATTGGTACTGTGTGTTAGTATGAGGTGGTGTATTTCTGCTTGGATCATTCTCTGAGGTCTGAATGCTACTTGAGAAAGAGTCAAAGGATTCACACATTTCAGCAGCTAGCAGTACATCCTGGGTTGTCTCCAAGTGTTGACAGGAACCAGTATCTGTATTCTGGACAGATTCTTCAACACTGGCATCAATTGGATGATTCAGTGCAACAGTATCTATATTAGTCTTAGAATGATAACTAGCAACAGAAGTTCCAGTGGTGACATCTTTCACTGAAGCAGTTTCTCCATTGCTTGGACCACTTACTACTTCATCACTTACTTGAACATCTCTCAAATGCTTTGGCCCATTCTTCTTACTGGCATTCAGATCAGGACTGGCCGATTCTGCAACAATGTCATTCTGGGTGCAGTACTCAACCATGTACTGTTCCAGCTGGGAATCCATGGATGGGAAAGTTGGGCTGATTCCATCTTCTTCACCAATCAACATTCCGTCTCCATTTCTTCTGTTAGAGTTTCCGTCCTGCAGGGGTTGTCCATCTCCTGGACCTCTTGCAGGAGCATCCCCTTGGTCTACCATGTGCTGTAATGCTTCCTCAAGATCATCCTCATTGAGTGGACATGAAAAGAGCTCTGGAGACGTTTCCTTCTCATGACCACGATGATATGGTTCTGAGTCCTCTGCTGAGATAGGTGTTGATGTTACCTGTTCTCTGTTTACCACTTTATTTACTTTCATCTCAGGACTTCTCTCTTTGATTGAGCTTGGAGCACAATATACATGTTTCTCTTTCTCCTGTATGGATGCTTTCCTTGATATTCCATTCTCAATCAAATTTGTGATGGCCTTGGGTTGCTTTGCAGAAACATTCTGCAATATTGGATCTGCATCCAATGGGCTTTTTCGAGGTTTGGAATGTATCTGGACAGTGACAGCAATTTTATTCTTTGTCACGTCTTGAGCTTTTGTATTGCTCATTACGGATGGGTGTTTGAAATCAGATTTTCCACTACTGTGTATAGAAGAGGTATGTTCATCACTAGATGTCTCATTGGTGACTACCTCTACACTGTCTTGCTTTGTTTCTGGCTTTGGATATTTCCTCGTAGCATCAAGCTTTTCTCCAAGACTATCACATGACTTGGTCACAACTTCTTTCACATCTGGATGGCTCTTGTTGACCTTTGAGAAAGATTTCACATGAATTACAGCAGAACTGGAAGATGTACTTGGCCTATCATGTATGGGTTCACCTACTGCAGGATTCTCTTCAGGTTGACATGTGTCTTGTCCCTTTGCCAGTACAAATTCGTTCTCCAGGTTCTTTTCAGGAATATTTCTGCTGTTACAACTAATCATCTTGTCTCCACTTCTATCGCTTCCCTCTGACATGGGTTCTGATGCTGCCTCAGATCCATTATCACCATCTCTGGTACCCTCCTGAGGTCCGTCATCCTCCTTCGTTTTCTGACCACCAGCATCCACCTTAGTGCCATCCTTCTCTTCTTCCTTGTTCCATGCAACATTAGCAACACCTAGCTCAGCCTGTACAATCTGTCTGGCTTCAGAGACGATGAGCTTGGCAGCCTCGGCTTCTGTCAGTCCCTTCCTGCCTGTAGCCCAGATGCATCTCGCTTGTTTCCTTTCAATAGCCTCAAAGGCTTCTTCACCTTGAGCTTGTCTGCCACTGAATAAAACCAAAAAAAATAGTAACATAACGCTACCTACATTTATACTTTGCACACATTAATCCCAAGGGGTGTTCAATGTGCCTACATAGTAGTTCTACTCTGGCTTTAGTCAAGCTGTTTAAGGTATTCAAGGAATTTTTCCCACCAGGAACCCATTTTACTACACCTGAGTTGAGAGCAGCAATCACCCAGTACAAAATAATCCTTCATTCAAGTGAAGACATACATGTATCTGTAGTCTTAAAAAGTCAAAAATCATTGAGCATATATTATGTGAACATACTTGTACACAGCACTTATCAAATGTAGTATACATGTACCACAGTGTTCACAAATTAGACTGTCAAGTTCATCTCACCTTCTAAATGGTGCTGAATTTCTGAGCAGGGTCTCCACATCATCCGGATTGCACATAGCCACTGCAGCTACAGTAGGGTAACCAGCGTCATAGAGCATTCTAGCCCTCTGAGCGTTGAGGAGTGAGATCCGGACCAGATCACACAGCTCACGTTGGATACCAAAGTTGAGACGGCTCTGGAACTGGGCCAGGAGAAGTTCCAGGTTCCACCATCCCAGCCTGCTGCAGAACACCGTCACCATTCCTAGAATTAGGCCAAATAAAGGTCATCAGAATGAAACTCAACATTTATTCGGTATTATGTCCATCAACTGAAATAAACAAACAACATGCAGAGCACAAAGAATTGGTGGGACAAATATGAAATATCCGTTACATGACTACGTCCATCTATTGATTTGAACGACTGTAAGGACATTGTGAAGCTATGATATTCACAAAAACACTCAAAAATTATGATTTTTTTCTAATTCACAAAAAATGATCTCAAACTTCGAACAATTTCTGCAATGAAGTATGATTCTGATTAATTCTGTGTGATATAATGTTCCCATCACTTAAAAAATCATCTGACACTTGATAATGCTTGATAACTTTGAATATGAAATTCAACATGATTAAAACTATTTCAAGAGAAGAAACAATTTTTCAAGAGAAGAAACAATTTTTGTGCACCTGAGAATGTACTAGCAGATTGTTGTAGGGACTGCAGTTGCCCAAAGCCACAGTTGTACTTGGCAGCGACGGTCGGCAGCGGCACTTCATTGACCAACTCCTGTAGAAGGAGGGTGGTGTAGAAGCGTCGGTGGATGGCGATACTCTTCTGGATCTTGGACGAGCGAGAGGCATAGGAGATGAGGCCTTGACTGGCTCTCATCAGGAAGGATTCCTGCACCCCAACCAGTTCAGCTACCCGTCGCTGGTCCGATGACATCGACTCCCAGGTGCAGACAAACTGGTACCAATCAGGTTGGAAACCCTGGTCATAGATTGGAGTGACCTGTTGATGCAAGTCATACAAAACAAGTGAATGAGGATATTTCTGCACATTAATTCAGGCCTATCTTCAACTATGGTTTAAAACCCCAATAAGCGTAGTATGCGGGTAGCCTCATGTCCAATTGAAAGGCAATATATGATTATTTACACTTATTTAAGTCCATGGTGGAGGTTTAAACCATGGTTTAGACTATGGTTTAAATTTAAAACTCTTTTGTGAATTGAGGCCTCAGTATTGCTTTTATCCACATACATTGACTGTGCTAAATGCTGACATATATGTTGTTGCGTCTTGATATCATTTCTGGATGATTTAACCTCAGTCAACCTGGTTACACTTCTTAAATTCAGTCAAAATATTGTTTGTGGCTGAAGTATTGTATGAGTTGTAAAACATGACATTGTCAACACTCTCATGCTACCTCTAACCCCACCCATAAATGGTAACTGATTGGAGCTTCCTGAAATTTGAATAGGTAATGTACATGATATATACCAGGTTTGTTTCAATGGAATATATGCTGTGTCCAGTTTAAAAGTGAAAATACAAACAAACAAATAATAAAGTTACAACAGGATTATTTTCCATAAGCAAAGGTGTTTATAGAAAATAAGCATCGTCCACTATAACAATCATTATAAAAAGCTTACAGAGTTCAATCACTAACCTGGTACAGAATATGAAGTTCATTCTCCAGGACAAAGTTCTTTCGAGCCTTCTGGAGTTCAGCAAACACCAGCAATGCTTCATCCGGTGAGAGAGCTGATGAAAGAGTAGCCTTCCCAAGCTGGGTTGGACAATACTTCTCTACAGTCTCACCTGAGAGAAAGCCAGGTTGGATCAAAGATATTACATTTGTATTTGGTGAACTGCCTATTTCTCTGTAACGTGTAATCATTAGAATGGTCTGATTTTCTTAAAATTGATTTTTATATTGGTGCTGAACTGTCTTTCAACAACTTTTCTTTCTCATAAACCTGAAATACAAAGAATTACATGCTTCAAATTAGCTCATATTACAAAAGAAAACAAATTCTTTATCAAGAAGGACAAAGTTAAGTGCAAACATGACAAGGCAATCTTTTGTTTTTTTTTTGTTTCTCTGAGTAATTTCTTCAGCCGTTGTCCACTTTCAGATATTGAATATTATTTGCTACACTTTTATAATGGGATAGCATGTAATCCTTAATATATGTACCTTCAGATTCCACATTTTGCAGTCTGATGAACTCATTTTCTTCCAGGAACTCGACACAAGACAACACTGCTGACCCTGTGTTGACATCTGACCCTTGATCATCTGACCCGACCTCTGATAAACTTGCAGCCAGGAGTGTGCTGGATGCGTATGCCTGGACCTCTGTAGGACTGGATGCTACACCACTAGCAATGATCTCAAGTGGGGAGGGAGAAAACAGATTTTGTCAATTAAAACATGTGCACTAGATTTTTATAAGCAAGTATTATACATTAAATCAAATATGATATAATACTGTAAACGCTGTTATTTTGGAGTGATTAAATTTTCGCACTGAGCTACCCCAAAACATATTCGCGGGTTCTTGAATTCGCACTGCATAATTACTCACTCGCAAAAATGCGACTCCATAAATATTGTTTTCACACACACGCGGTCCATTCAAATGCATGCTACAGGCTACAGACACAACCACACACACGCACTCTAAAATGAATTGGATTCAAGCGTCCATTCAAAAAAAGCATAAGAAATCATGCTAATATTTTCGCGTGTTCTAGAAATCGCGCCCGCCAAAAATAGCGCGAAATCCGCGAAAAGTAATGTAACGCAAATATTTCTGCAATTACAGTAGTCCTAGGTATTCATAAAAATGGGCATCGGTATTGAGAAGGGTGAAAAAGCACAGGATCTATTTTATATGTCACATAACAATAGTAATAATGACATTTTTGCACATACATTCAGATCTCAAAGAAATGAGACAATTATTTCACTTTATGAAATCTACGAACCGTAATCATAAAATAACAATACATAGAAAATTACACAAGTACAACTGTACATGCAGTCGCTGCAAGAGCAGTTTAAGACAATGAAATAAACAAATACTACTTTGTCTCACCTCTAAGATGGCCCTCTTGAGGCTGTTGCTAAGGTCATCACCTTGCCTCTTGACTAGACAGCTTTGGACAGGAGGTAACTTAGCCTTCATCAGTTTAGATGCCTTGTCCCTCTCACTTGGCTTACATACCAAAATGCTTTCACCTGTAAGGAATAGCACATTGTATATATGAGCAGAGACATTACTCACAGTGTTCTTCTGTATTCTTGTTTTTGTAAATTCAGATTATCTTGGGTCCTCAGTTGGATTTTAACACTATATTGGGTATTTTCGTCCAATAACAATAATAGTGGCAGTAATCACCAAAAAGGAATTTCACTTTTACGACTGCTAAGGTTTTCATCATGTGCACATTATTCACTAACTTAAAAATGAATGCTCCCACAAGAAGAATTTGTTCTTACAAATTATAAAACGGGTTCAAGAATGTAGCCATCCTGATTAGTCAAATAACACGTGACCGTGCAAAAAAAAAGTGATAACATATGGCAAAAAGGCTCTAAACCACGGATGAGCTGCGCGTACCTCTGGTGCGTGCAAACTTAAAACGCAATGAAATTGCGTAGTTAAATTGTTATTTTAGCGCAGGGATTACATGCGCGCACTGAAACGTGCATGACTTTTGTTGGCTGCGCTTCTGTGATGTCTTCCAGGAAAGCAAATGGCAGCCTCCATGACTGTGCGACTCTTGGCGTTTCTGTGGGGTTCGTGACCATTTTTATAGATAAAATCATATTGCCGACCCGTTTTATAAAGCTATTAATACATGGTTGGGAGTGCGTTGGTGCGATCTGGTTTTTATCGTGGTGTCAGTGTATACATGTAGTACACCACGATAAAAACCTGCATGTTGCCAGATCGCACTCCCAACCATGTATTAATAGTATATTATTCACTCGAAACAAACTGAATAATCCCTGATGTCAAGTAGGACATGTTCTGAACATTGCCGTATGGGAAAACATCTCAAAAAGTCAAGACAATTAAGATAAGAAAACAAAACCCCTCCCACAATCGTACCTGCTGTGTCGACTCCTTTCCTCCCAGCCCTGCCAATCATCTGTTTGTAGGTCAGGGGGTCAATGACCTTTCTATTGAACATTATTGAACGGATGATGACCCTCCTAGCTGGTAGGTTCACCCCTGAGGAGAGAGTGGAAGTGGCTACCAGGATCTTGACAAAACCATGACGGAAGGCACCTTCAATGATGTCTCTCTCATCAAATGTGAGTCCTTAGGGAGAAAAAAAAGTTCAAAAGGTTTAATGAATGCAAGTAATTATTATGTCCTACTTCCAATACATTTGTAAACCATTATCAATATGCTAATGTGAAGTTTTTTTAAAGACTTTGTTCACATTTGTACTACATGTAGATTACATAATACTGAAACTCTCAAAATAATAGCAAAAGAGTTCTTATGCAGATACCTGTGTCATATTCCCAGAGTTGTACAAACACTGATGATCAATGACACTATTCCTTCAAGAATATTTCTTTGTCAAGTTGTCTTTGACAAATACTTGATTTTTTATTTATCTCTGTTTCAGCAATGGTTTAAGAAAAACGACACACACATTTGGAAAGTATTGACTGATTGCACAAGAAGATGTGAGGGTGAATTCTTGTTACCTGCATGGTGGTAGGCTACTCCATATGGAATTGTTTTCCTGAGGACAGTGTTCACACTGACAGGTGTTCTTCTAAGCTGCTCAACAACATCTCTAAGAGAAGCCTGATCTAGCTTCACAGGGAGCATGTTGGATGCTTTCACAAAACCTGAAAAAAGATGATGCAGATGGACATAAGGACTAGTATGTAATTGGAAGCCATGCATACAATGCAACATTCATCATCATCACCATCCTCATTGTAGTAATAATCATCATCACGATCACTATCACCATGATCATCATTACTATCACGATCACTGTCACCATAATCATCATTACTATCACCATCACTTTAGTATCACCATGATCATCATTACTATCATGATCACTATCACCATGATCATCATTACTATCACGATCACTATCACCATGATCATCATGACTTTCACCATCACTGTCACCATAATCATCATTACTATCACCATCACTTTAGTATCACCATGATCATCATTACTACCACGATCACTATAGTATCACCATGATCATCATTACTATCATGATCACTATCACCATGATCATCATTACTATCACGATCACTATCACCATGATCATCATGACTATCACCATCACTATCACCATGATCATCATTACTATCACCATCACTATCACCATGATCATCATTACTATCATGATCACTATCACCATGATCATCATTACTATCACCATCACTATCACCATGATCATCATTATTATCACCATCACTATAGTATCACCATGATCATCATTACTATCACGATCACTATAGTATCACCATGATCATCATTACTACCACGATCACTATAGTATCACCATGATCATCATTACTATCATGATCACTATCACCATGATCATCATTACTATCACGATCACTATCACCATGATCATCATTACTATCATGATCACTATCACCATGATCATCATTACTATCACGATCACTATCACCATGATCATCATTACTATCACGGTCACTATCACCATGATCATCATTACTATCACCACCACCATCATCATCATGACTATTACCACCATCATCATCATCATGACTAACACTATGATCATGTTTATCATGTAATCATCATCATCATGACTAACACTATGATCATGTTTATCATATAATCATCATCATCAACATCATCACCACTATAATTATAGATATAACACATTTTTCAATCATTTACCTTTATGATTGGTGGTCATCTGTCCATGATGTATGCTATAAATCTCTCTTGCCATCATCTCACATAGCTTCTCACACCAATTCTTGGTGGGGCAGAAAACCAGCACACCGTTGCCCTTGGTAACCGTCTCCAGACACAGGGAGAAAACTTGGTCTTCATCTCCTAAAGTTAAGATTTTACAACAAATTGAAACAGGGAATGATACTTAGAAATTTTTAAGTGAACTATGTTTCAATCACAACCATCTCGTCTTTTTGTTTGTTTGTTTGTTTTTCTAGGAGCATTTAGAAAGCAGGACTCTACTTTAAGAAAAATATTACTGGATGGAACAGCCTAGGTTTATGAGTGGACAGGTGGTACACTAACTTACAGAGAATAGAAGGAGAATAGTCAACATGCTATGGAAAGCAGTTCATAAAAGTTTCTTGATGATGTATTCCTGTACTATACTGTCACTGGTTTTGGCGAACCCACATACTCTGTGTACAAAGGCTTAAGAACAGGAGATCTGGCAATTTGTGAAACAAGAAATTATATATTTATATATACTCTACTGACCTTTGACCTCAAATGGTGGCTGAACCTCCCTGACCTTCGACATGGAGGGATCAAAGACAGTCTTGCCAATCTTGACGTGTTCAGTGAGAGGTACAGGTCTGAAGTCTGTGCGGTAGAGATCTGCATCCAACCAGCGTGATAGCAGGTCTAGGTTTGGCAAGGTAGCACTCATGCCTACTATCTGAATAGGATTACTATGAAATGGGGTAAAGAAAAATATGGAGAGGGGGAGGGATGACAGGGTGAGGTAGAGAGATAAATTGAGACAAAAAGAAAATGGAAAATGGGAGAGAGACAGATATGAGATCAATGAGAGACGGCAGAACAGAGAGTGATAAAAAAGATTGAGGGCATTGAGGAAATGGAAATGTAAAGAGGGAGTGAGAGTGAGCGAGATATAGAGAGATAGAGGGTGAGGGAGAGAGCGAGAGAGAAAGAGAGTGAGTGAGAGAGAGAGAGGGAGAGAGAGGGAATATTAAAGGACAAAAAGAGAAATGAAGAAAAAGTCCATACATACACATAGAGATTCCATAAGTGAAAAATAAGTAAATGAGTGCTAAACCTACTTATATAGCCAGCTCTCTACACCCCCCCTTTATCATCATGAGAGTTGGCCTACAAACAATGTACATGACAATAACAGAATGACAGAATGACAGAAGTACGGCTAGTCCCAATAAACTTACCTTTGTCTGCTATCATCATTATTCTCAGATGACTTAAGAGTGGTTGCCGTCACATATCTGATCTTAGTAAGCAGAAGCTCTAGTAGATACCCTCTGTGTGAATCTCCTATCATATGCAACTCATCCACGACAACTATCCCTGGAATATCAAACAAAAAGGAAAAGGTTCATCAAGATATGTAATCAACTGCCTGAAGGCTTCCTCTTAAAAATGTATATAGTGATTTATAAAACGGGTTCAAGAATGTAGCCATCCTGACTGGTCAAATAACACCATGTGACCGTGCAAAAAAAAGTGATAACAAACGGCAAAAAGGCTCTATAGCACGGCTGAGCTGCGCGTACGCGTACCTCTGGTGCGTGCAAACTTAAAACGTTATGAAATCGCATAGTTTAAAGGTCATTTTAGCGCAGGGATTACATGCGCGCAATGAAACGCGCATGACTTTTGTTGGCTGCGCTTCTGTGATGTCATCCAGGAAAGCAAATGACAGCCTCCATGACTGTGCGACTCTTGGCGATTCTATGGGGTTCGTAACGATTTTTATAGACTTCATAATCATATTGCCGACCCGTTTTATAAAACTATTAATATATGGTTGTGAGTTCGTGCATTAGTGCGATCTGGCAACACGCAGGTTTTTATCGTGGTGTCAAACACACTCGGCTTGCTCGTGCCTCGTGCGTATAGTGCACCACGATAAAAACCTTTGTGTTGCCAGATCGCACCAATGCACTCCCAACCATGTATTAATAGTATAATGTCATTAAATTTGGCTTCACTCTCCACAGTATACGTACTTATTAACGTTGGGCGAGGAAAGAAAAGGCGATATTTTTAGCCTAAATTCATAGGAGAAAATTTACATTCTTGAACAGGATTTGCAGATTGCCACTACATCAAGGAACAGGTTAAAGACATGACCAAACACATGAGAAATACATGCAATTGAATGTGCTTTAAAATGCCTTACCGAGTTGGCCGATGGTCTTCTCTTCTAGTAGTCTATTGATGAGACTGTTTGCTTTCTCTATAGTGCATATAGCAATGTCCGTACTAGCTAAGCCCCCTGGCGGTGAATGGCTACCCATGAATCCATCAACACGTACACCAGCTTCAGAAAACATAGACTGGATGCAAAAGACAAATATGATTGGTATAGTTGAAGAAAAAAGCATAGCAAGCAAATACGTACATGTACGTATTCACATGGCTTCAAGGGTTTGGAACAGTCTCCCAAATCATGTTGTTTGAACACCTTCCTGTACAGGACTAAATTCTTTTAAAAGGCGTGTGCATAGATTTCTTTTGGCAAATCGCATTTCACGACTTCAATGTTTTACCTATTGCCCAATATTTTTCCTTAAATCGCTTTTTATATATTTTTTAAATGAGTTGCAGTGAACCATTGATTAGCCTTCTGGATCCTTGGTGTTTTGGCTGGCTATTGTTCACACTTTGCATGTTATATACCAAAAAAAAAAATGTACATCACGTAGACATTAGGGACTGGATACATTTGTGTCAAGAGTCACCAAGTACATGATGCATCTTAATTTTTTTAATAAAAAAAAAAGGAACAGCTTGTATTACTACAGACTATGATGGGACAATGCAGGACAAGACAAGTTTGGTCTGTACATCCTTTGTGATGTAATAATCAAATTGTTTGATTGTGGGCACTGGTGGAAAGACGAGATGAGCAAAGCTTTTGCCAAGGGGCTAATAAAAAAGGATAAATGCCTTAACAAATTACCATGGCACATTTACTTGATTTTGAACCTAGGATATATTGATAACACGTTAAAGGGATACTCAACCGCAGATTGTGGACGTTTTTGGGAGGGCACGCGTGATCGTTACCTGGCGTTGTCTCGTTGATCATGGCGTTGTCTCGCGGGAGCAAACTTTGAACAGGCTGTTTGCTGCGCAACATGCACGTTCCGCCTCAGCTCGAGCTCTCGTGCGAGATTCGGTCGGCTTCGTGCAGTTCGAAATATAATCACAGTAGTCCAACGGACGCGTTCGATGCACAAACTTTGTGTGCGAGTGAATGGGGCTTACGCAATCCCGACTTTCCCGACCGCCTGGTGGCGTATCCCTTTAACTAGTTTTGACAGTTTCTTTTAGTGAAAGATTGTATTAACTAATGTCATTTATGAAGTAAACTCGTTATCAAGAATACCTTCAATATTTATCAGGAACACTCACTCAGTATACAAATGTAATTTTCAAAGAAAGTATGTTTACGAATATTCATGAAACTGTTCCTCATGTTATAGTAAATATCTACAGTAAAACCGGGCAGCAAAGCAAAAAGCAACTACTTTTACATTTAATCATAGACTGCATACATACCTGTAAGTAGAACATTTTCTCCCTGGTAACAGAGACAAAGGGTAGAATAATCAGGGCTTTCTTTTTGGTTTCCAGGACCTTCTTCAAGACAAGAAGTTCTGCAACAAGGGTTTTACCTGAAAAGACAAAAGATTATAACTAGACAACGATGCAACATTTTAGATTGATACATCACAATTCACATATTTTCATTTCAAAACCGCATGTACGATCTACGCCAGTTGAAAACGGACGAAATTTCAGAATTCTTAGCTAATCTATTCTAAAGTCATGAAGAGGATATGGAGCTGCCAACTGATTCACAGTATTCCTCAAAGCCTCCAAAGAATACAAAATGTATTCATTTTAATACTGATCTAGTGCACCTTTGGATGTTTGCCAAGTGCTACAGTGAATCAGCATCATCATTTAAAGGGCAATCCAACCTTGATAATAAGATGATTTGTGTGAAAGCACAAAAATAAGAAAACCAGGATGGTGAAAGTTTGAAAGTAATCGGACAAGGAATAAGAAAGTTATGGATGTTTGAAAAATGAGATCACTACATCTACATGTATGCGAATCTCAAATTTGGTGAGTTGATTGTGACATTTTTGTGGACAACTCTCCCATTTGTCGTACACAAAAATATCATTAATATACGGTTTTCTTCGAAGCGCTTTTACCCTCGGGGCAGTACTCAAAATATATTGGAGATAGCATATTGTTATAGGTCCTCACGAAAGAAAAAGATCCTACTGAGTATACATTTTGAAAAAAAGTAACATTTTAGTCATTTTGCGTGTTGGAGCGAATGGGGGAGTTGTCCACAGCTACATCACAGTGACATTACCTATTCGGCCAATTTTAAATTCCCATATGTATAGTGATTACAAGTTTTAAAAATTCATAACTTCTAATATTGCTTGTCCGATTTCGTTCACACTTTCACCAATCTGCTTCTCTGATTTTTCCTCTTTCTTTCAAAACAACTTGCTTTTAAGGTTGGATTTCCCTTTAAACATACCGGTAGATCAAAAGAGATGATTTCAGCCTTCAGGTAGCATACTGCATCTAATGTGATAAGCCCTACACTGGTATTCGCACGAACAATGCAATAGGACAAAGTCTAGTGGACAAACCATACTCAATGTTTCTGCTATTACCTGCACTGGTGGGTGCTGCAAAGACCAAATTCCCTCCATCCAGCGCCCGCCCCGTCCCCAGACACTCCACCTGCCAAGGGAACATCTTAGTGATGCCAGCCCGGTGGTACTGTTGGAGTACAACATCAGGCAGTCCCCATGAAGACAGGAGGAGCTGGTCACGGGCTGGGGATGTAGACGGAGGAGGAGAGATGGGGGTCCTGGGGGGTGATCTTTTGTGGGTGGAGCGATTGATAGGTTTGGGTGTGGTTACAGTACGAGGAGCGGGGCTGGTGGATAGACGACGCGTTGCATATCCTGTAAATTGAAATAAAACAAACCAGAAATGCTCCACATAATGTCAAAATAGCTTACTTTGCAATGTCACACTATGAAGAACATGGAAAACAGCGAAATGACTACACAAGTAATTCTTACATTTTGACTGATTACAGTATCATCACAGCAATCAACATACCTTGTGGGTATTTCTTGCTTGACTGTCCGGTCTTGACACTTTTCCCAGGAGTAACACCTCTCCTGAGAGTACTAGCCTGATGTGACCTCCCCCTGTACAGGTTTTTGACTGGGTCAATGCGTTTCCCACACACAGCACCACTCTTTGACTCTGAGACATCACCTAGATCCTGTGAGTCCTCACAGAAAACTAACGCTTCCTTCTTCTGACCATCGGGTATCTCTGAATCTGCAACAAGTATTGAATCCAGGAATGTGCTTGTGCTTTCTCGGACAGAAGGACGTTCTCCTGCTTCTGGCTTAGCAGATGTACCTTGCCTGGATGGGTGACCTTTAACCTTTATTGGTGAGTGGGCAGAAGAGCTTTTATCTGCACACACTGTGGTCTTTGCACTACTAGTAGTTCCTTGGAGTGACTGGTTTGGAACTGCACCTTTTTGTTTTGCAATGGCATTTTCCTTTAATTGGCTAATTTTTGGCATATTTGCTGGAGAGACACTGATCTTGCGAGGAATGTCACTCTCTCTTCTCCCATCTTTAGCAACGATTGAGGTGTATTGCACATTTCTGGAATGGTTATTCTTTTCTCTCCTTGCAGGACCAGTATTTCCATCTACAACATGACTTGGAAAAGATATTCCATCATCTGCTTTGGTTACATTATTTGGTTTTGTCTTCTCCTGTTTATTTCCAAGGTCACCTGCTTTTACAGTCCTAGAGTTCCTTACAAGTGCTGATTTAGATGCAATGATTGCATTACAATTACTAACAGATCTTGCAGAATTGTCCAAAACTTTTGCATTGTAATGAGACCCTACTAGTTTATTGCTAGTCTCTCCCGGAACAACCTGTGCAGTTCTAAAGCCTGAGCACTCACAATTCTGTTTTGGCTGAACAGTTTCTTGGAGGGGAATGACATCCTCTTGAATTTTGTTGAAGTCAGCTTCTGCCTTCTCCACTGCAAGCAGGACATCATCATCAAAGTCAAACTCACCACCAAACGAGGATGGGAAGGAGTGGTTGAGTTCTACACGCTGTTCAGATAAAATTAAAACTAAAATATTAATGTCTTTCATCACCAAATGTGTTTCCTTTTTGACACCCATCTCATGTGATCTCATTTGAATAAACTGACACTCTTCCTGCTTCATTTAAAGGACACTGAAGCTTTTCACTTACATAGCTCTTTGAATAAAACTGTCTTACAGCACTCATTAGAATTAAGAATTTGAAAAAACCCAACAAAAACAACAACATACATGTATCATCATGCAGTAATATGAACTCTTCACAAAGAAAATCTTATTTCAACTTAACTGCACATTTCATAGATAAGGAGTATATATGTATCTGCATAAAATTAATGTTTTTGATAAGCCCTCAAAAGCTCTTGGTGAGATTTCTTTGATTTTAGATGATAAATAGCAAAATACATACATGTACTAGCATATAAATAAGCTGCTGTCAATTTTTTCCTCCTTCACCTTTAACATGTTTCTTTCCACTTTCCTTTTTGCTACCAAAACTGCATGAGCTTCAACCATTTATTCAATCAATGATTTTAAATTACAAAGTAATTTACAATGCATTTGGGCTCCAGCCTCGGGTAGTTCTGAAAGATATATTTTAGAACTCCCACAAAACTTTTACAAAGAACACATTTCTTTAATTCACAATATTTACATGAGGGGAGCGTGACGGTTCTCTTCCCTTCTGCAAACGAGGTGAATGCCTCTTGTTTTCATCAACTTGGGCTCCAGCCTTCCTCTTCTTTGCCAAATCTTCTGCATTCTCCTTTTCTCTTTTCTCTTCCCCTGCTCTGCTTTGAACTGGCTGAGGGGCTAGTGAAGGAACAGCCTGCCTGGTAATATGCTGCCCCAACCTCTTCCTACTCCCCCCGTTGGGACATGTAGATCCTGCTGGTGTTGCCCCGTCTGTGTCAGCGCTACCTTGGGATATCCTGCCACCAGCTTGTGATGATATGGACTGAGTCTTGAAGGAACTGTCCCTGAGCCTTGACACCTTCTGTTGCTTCCATGTCTGGGTCAGTTTCTTCATTCCACAAACTTTGATCACAAGAACAGGGAGCCAGGACTGGAGCTGATCAAGTCATCGAGGCCTACTGAGAGAACAGATATTCCTCGAGCTGATTCTATGTAATGTACAATAAAAGCTCATTTTGGTGTAGTTGTTGTGTCTTTAGTATAACCACGTTTGTTATACTAATGTGTATGCTGCTTATTATCACAGTGTATATGTGACCCGACGCCTCAAAACCTACAATAAGTCGCCAAAATTATTTTTTTTGTTCAATACATTTTCTAAAAGTAGAGATTCTCAGCTTTCCAATGGTATAACTTGCCGAGTTTACTCAATGATAACACCTTTAAATATCACATTTAGAATCAGTATGTAACCAGCAATCAATAACTCCTATTCATAGAAAATGGCCATTTAAGTTCGGAACAAAAGAGTGCTAAACCTTCACTCTCTGCGCGCACCGAAGTAAAACTGGGTATTCAAATGGACATAGCAACCAGTATGAAGGGATTATCAGATTAGGCTGAATTTTGGCAGGCTGCTCCAGGAGGACCTATTCATTACTCACTCCAAAAATCAATTTAATACCTTTAGAGGTAAAGTAGTAATTTGGCATTGAATGAAAGTATTACAAAAGCTCTACAAACACGCATTAGCTCCACAGGTGAAAAAAGGAGTCATTTTAAAATGCCCCCAAAACATATTTCTAAGTCAAATTACGACTCACAAACTTGAGACATGATAGAATGATAATGAAACTACCCATTTCCATCAAAAACAGAAAATCGAATGATCCAAGCAAATTTACTACTTTGGGCTGTTTGCTACGTTGTGGCCCGTGCGACTTATTGTAGGTTTTGAGGCGGCGGGTCACATATGATGTGGGGATCTGAAACTACGCACTTTGTTTCCAGTGGCTAAAAAGCCATTTTATTTAGTGGTTTATGCAATTTTTTTTTTAATTTTAAGTTTTATATAGTTCTAAGCTAACTTTGACATATTAGAGGGTCTATTCTGGAGTTAAATAACAGAAAATTATGATCAACGAATGTCAATACCATTCATTTTCAAGTCAATGACGATTCCCATGCCAAATTTTGGTCGACAAAATGAAAGTGTCCTAAAGGCAAAGCTACGCACATGCATTGATGCACTGACACATAATAAATGAATTCTTGATTTTGATTAATTTGAAGCTAACTGATCATGATGTGATTGAACTTCACCCCGATTTCTAAATAGTGATAATATCAAATAAAGGGAAATAACTGATACATTTATGGCAAATGTAAATGATATTCTCGTTTCTCAGTAACACCAAAAGTACAATAACCTCGCATACGTGTGAGCGAGTCTAGCTGGTGTGCCGGGCTGGCTGGGGCGCGAATTATTTTTCCCTGTACCTTTGGGGCTATCCATGTACCGCTAATTCGTCAAATTACTCATAATACGGTTCATTCCGTCATGACTAGTGGGCATGAATATTCATGAAAACGAACTGTAGGTATAGGCCTATATGATAAAACTAGTAGCAAGGCCATTGAGCAGCTGTTCTGTGTGGCGCAATCGGATAATCTGGGGCCGTATTCTGAAAACGGTGTTATCTTTTATGTTAGTAAAACGATGTTAATTGTCATAGTCATAACAAATCAAAATCAGAAGTCATTGGTTAATGATTGCGCAAAGATGGCTGTGCTCGCGTAAACTTAACAGAGACATCTGCGCAAGCACCAATGATTAGTTTTTATTGCGCGCAATTTCAGTTTGTTATGACAATTAACATAGTTTACCTTAACATAGGCCTAGGCCTAAACCGTTTTCAGAATACGGCCCCTGGTGCGATATCGATGAAAGGACCGTGAGTTCGAATCTCGGCAGAGGAATATATTATCATGATTATTACTATTAGTATTAGGCCCTACGCCAATTTCTTTTGCTGATTTAAAAATGAGGGGAAACTGAGTAAGAAAATAAAAGTCTGATTCTTCTAGTCTCTTTCAAAACCTTCATATCGGATAGCCCCAAAGGTAGGCCAGGGCTAGGGCTAGACCGAAATTTTCTGTCTCCAGTACGTAAGCCTCTTATCTGGGTAGGGTCGGCTACTACTTGGAGACAGAAGTCGTCCTATCACTTTGCTGTGCAAAATTTGTCTAGGCCTATGCCTTTTATATGGCGTTGTGCCTGCTGGAACAGTAGGAAAAAAATCATTTTTCCTCTGTATTTTTTTTTAAATAATCATAAGGCCTAGGCTCTAATTCATATACTTAATCTGTTCAACATACCAATTTGACCAAATGATCCATTTAATGCTCCTTTTTCATGTAATTCAGGGTCCAAGGTCTTCTTCGTTCGAAAATCCTGCAGCCGTATTCAAACCGTTACCCGAGCTTCTAGTCTCGTACAAGGCAAAATGATTATGAAGGAAAAAATACGATAAATTCATTACAAACTCGTGCACATTGTTTTCAAAACGGTTATTTCTTTAAGTTACACTAAACAAACATATTTAATGTTAAAGAAATAACCGTTTTGAAATCAATGTGCACGAGTTCGTAATGAATTTATCATATTTTTTCCTTCATAATAATTTTGCCTTGTACGAGACTAGAACGGCACAACGCGATAGACAAATTTTGCACAGCAAAGTGATAGGACGGCTTCTGTCTCCAAGTAGTAGCCGACCCTACCCAAACAAGAGGCTAACGTACTGGAGACAGAAAATTTCGGTTTAGGCTAGGGCCAGCAGCCCGGCACTTTCCCGGCCCCATGTGGCGCCGGTGTACTTAGCGGTACGTAAGCATGGTATTGGTAAGGCTAGGCGCGGCGCTCTTGCAGCGGTAAATGCAGGAAGCTTTTTGTCGTTTTATTTAAAATATGATATTTAGCACATTTAGGTTTACGGAGAGATTTTTGTCATTTAAAGTGTATGGTACCGTATATTTAAGAAGTTACATATGGAAGGCAAATAACTTACAATTTTATCGTCTTTTGAGGGACATCTCTGGCTCGGTTACGCTTGTTTATTGTTGATAGAAATTTAAATGGTCCGCTCTCGATCTCAAGATCAATGTCCTGTTTCTGACGTAGGGGGCTTTTATCAAATCATGAAAAGCGAAGAGAAAATAATACCGGTAGTATCTTTGCAGTTGAGAAATTTTCTCCAGTTCCAAAACTTATTTCAAGATATCAAAATACTTAAATTTTATTCAAAGAAATATTTTCATTATCTGGGTTATATTTTTGTAAAAATAATATTCTCTCAATCAAAATTAGAGCATCCAGGGTATTCATTTGCCAAAAACTATATAAAAGCAAAGTTTACCAACATCGCTGATGAAGATGGTCATGATTTTATCTCACTTACTCAATAAAAATAATAATAATAATAATAAATAATAATATGAACACTTGTAATGCGCCGGTATCCATTATGGGTAGATGTTCATGGCACAGTGAAAGGAAGATAGAAGATATAAAGATATGGATGAAGGGAACGTTTACAAAAAGGCTTGTCTAAATAACCAGGTTTTGAGTGAGGTCTTATAAGTTACTGAGAGAGGTTAGATCATGTATTTTTTATGTGCATTCGGTATACCTCTACCACAATATGTGCCTCTCACTTGAATCTTATCCCTCTCTTGTGGCAATATCACTTCATAACATGAGAGTATGTATCCATATCTTATCTCTCTCATACCCCATTCCAGTATGATCTGTTTGGGTACCATTTAGTAATGTTTGTGATGTTTGTGTGTGTATATATTGTTTTTTTTCCTTTTACACACGTCTTGTCTCGTCTCTTTACTGCTATATATGTATATGTATACATAATTACATACATGTATTTCGTAATTCTCTCTGTTACTGGGGAACCTAGTTTTAACAAGCTGTGCTTTTCCTTAGGTTCTCCCATGATACTGCTTTTTTCTATTGACGAATGTAAATTTTTTTCACTTTTGACTACATGTACATTGGAATTGTTATTGACTATGATATCTGTATTTGA
This sequence comes from Heliocidaris erythrogramma, assembly GCA_025617745.1. Lineage (NCBI taxonomy): Eukaryota > Metazoa > Echinodermata > Echinoidea > Camarodonta > Echinometridae > Heliocidaris > Heliocidaris erythrogramma. Next base: position 1,172,646 of record CM046858.1, read on the forward strand.
AATTTTGAACGATGTATGCTCTTCAATTTGTAATGTTCACGGCAGATATCTGCAGTATTATGAAATAAATTCATTCATTCAAGTCATTAATTCATTCAACACAGATTCAAATGACTTTATATACATACAAGTCATACAAAGAGTGACTAATTATCAAGTATAATATGGTTATTAATTTATGATGTGTATAAGATCAAATTTTTGGCTGCACATAGTTCTCTTTTGTAGGTCCTTTTTGGGACACTGCATGTAGATATGCTTGCACATGCAGCCCCTTCAACGGTACAAGAATACACCTCACAGTGGCCTGTACTTATAGCGAAGAAATAGAAGAAATTATATCTAAATTATACTTAAATCAAATTAAACTGATACAAAAAATGAGATTCATTCTACTATATACTTCATACTTACCCTTGTCTCACAATTTAAATAAAGTGTTATCTCGATCCATGACAAAATACATTATAAAACAAAATCAAAGCAACACGTGTGGTTTGATACATGACTCATTTATTGCAATGAATGCGAGCGTTTGTTATTGATGCGTGGATAATAAGTATAAACACCCCTCCACTATGGCACTTACATAACAACAGTATGATATCCACAACCATATAACTTTATTATTTGCATTATACATGGTAATATATGAATCCCATTTATGACCGCAAGAACATTATCTTGTACATGTACCACTGCCCTGGCACAATGGTATATTAGTTAACATAAATATAAGGTAGAGTGCATAAGAAAACCTGCACTAAAAGGGTGATTTATGCAGTATAGAATTTCCTTTTCCCCTAGTGACAGAAATTGAATAATTCCATCTTTAAAAAGAGATCATGCATTGACCTTCAACAAGTTTGTAATAATAATTTTCCAGTGCAATTTGAAAGTGCTTTGCTGTATCGATAACATTAACTCTATGCAATTTGATAGATGTTCTCTTATGCAAAATCCATTTTGAGCCAAGTAATAAATGATTTGAATGCTAGCACATATCTACATTCTCTATATATTTCAATTAGTTTTAATATAACTCTAAGCTATGCACAAGCATTATTACACATACAAAACTATTTGACAATAAATAAACCGAGTGCTCCATCCATTGTGAAGATACCTTACTTTTTGAAGACATTTTTGCTAACTTAAGACTCTTCATTAACTGTCACAAATAAAGTTTACAGTTCTTGATAATCAATATAAAACAAAAATTTAAAGATTCCTCTCTTGGTTAATTTGCTCAAACCGAGTTGAGGGATCATTAATTTTTCAGTCTTAAATAACTTATTTAATTTCAGCTTGAGTTGGTAAGCTGATATTACTTTATATTCATGTTCTCATATAATTAAACTTTGTACATTTTATGATTTTTGAATGTGAAATAATTCAATATAAGCTGAATACAATTAAACTTAATCAATTAAAAAAGAATAAAAAACAAACATAAATTAAAAATAAAAACAATAAGAGAAAGAAGGGGTCCAACATTTTAGAGAAGTGCATTTGCCAAACAGGGTACACATGTATCTTCAAAAATACATTTATTATTGGAACCATCAAATAAACTTTTTATCCAATAACTAGAATACATGTCAGCCAATATGGCTCATATAAATAGGAAAAAATAAACCTTGTAATATACAAGATTTTTTTAGAACTCAGTAGTATTCATTTTCAGCTGCCAATGATAAGGCTGCATAGCAATGTATTGCTGATGGTCGTCCAGCCTATATTCGGGCAGGAAAACATATCAAGCACTGAATTCATGCAGATGTCCTATACTCACACAAAATCCAGAAGACTGAATCAAATAACTTACAATAAAAAAACAGCAAGAGTATCAAATCATACAAAACTTTTTTCAAACACTGACTGCATAGCAACGAAGACTTGTGAGAGATATTCAACAAACAACCTGAACTATTATTATATGAAAATTGAAGTGAATAACCTTTAACCCTAAAAGGACCGGGATATTTTGGTTATGCCACAGCCTGAGATCGCGATCGCGGGGTCGACGGTCGAGATCTCAGGCTGTGCCACAGCCTGAGATCTCGACCATCGACCCCGCGATCGCGACGAAAAATCGGCACGAACATCGTCCACAACGTAATCTACAAAACTGTATAGTTAAATGCTCCAAAAAAAGTTCACATTAATTATGCAAATTTATGCATGAAATCAAAATTTTCCTCTAAATCATTAAATAAAGCTCAAAAGCATTTTGGTCTAGACACTCTTTTCAGTATTCTTAGCAAATATACGAAATGTTGAGTAACTTCGGAACCGCATGCCCGGATATCGCGAATTTTGTCTAAAAAGATGCGTGAGATCCGAAAGAAAAAAGTCATGAAACGCCGCAGCAACTGCTTTGCGCGTTGCGGACATATCGCAAGAAACGTCTAGGGGATGGATTCCAGCCCCCCCCCCCCCCCCCGGCCCTTTTAGGATCAAGATTTAACATCCAGAGATGCATAATATTATGATGATTGAACAAAAGATAGGAGTTAACGCCCTTCTGGCTCCAAACAGATGCACGACACTGGACCTGTAGAACATTCTACAACACACATGAGCTGATGCAAAGCAAAATTTGAACATTTTGCTTACACTCTGAAACCAAGGTTTACAACAAGTATTACAGGGAAATTTCTGGAGAATCGCAGAAGTACCCCCAAATCAAACCAAAGTCCACTCTTTGGCAAATCAATGCTTCTTTGTCCTGCCTTGCTCATTTAATAACATATAGCTTTTATACAAAGAGTGATAGCATTTAAGGTTCTTTCCTAACATTTAACTTCTCAGTGGATTAGAAGTTAAATGGATTGAATACATAAGCAGATAATACAAAACTGAGAGTTACATTTTTTTCAAGGATTATGTACACTTATTTCTAACCCTTAAGTAAATGCACAATCTGAAACTACCTGTGAAATATTATGAGTTATGTAATATACACAGAAGATATATCTATATGCTGTCATATAACTTTACATGTATCTACAGTGTATTATCTACAGTGTATTATCTTTTGGGGATTCCCCTAAATGAACTCTGGTCTGAACAGAAGCTTTGTGTTGAAGGAGAAAGTTATTTGCATCTCATGAAAGCAGAACAAGGCAAATGCTAAGTGAGATGCCTGCATCTCATTGTGCGAATGAGAATGTGGCAGCTTTATTATCCTAAGCAATAATGACGTTACAAACATTTTATTCCTGGGGAAAATGAGACAATGCTTTTGGCGCATGCTATTAATACTTGATTTCTTAGACCTCACATGTGAGGTATTTTCAATGAAATTCATGACCTCTTGACCTCTGAATTTGCTGATTCTACCTCAAATCCATAGAAAGTTATTGTGACTACAGTGCTTTTTGCAGAAAGTTCATTGATCTTATCATCTTCTGACCTTGGTCAGATCTGATTCATTTCCAAACTTGACCTGTGCCTTTAAGAGATAAAGCTGTAGCATTAATTTGGTGATTCTACCTCAAACCCATGGCATAGAAAGTTATTGTGATTACGGCAGGATTGTTGATGCCACCGGAAATAGGGACGCCTATAGTCTCGCTCCGCTACGCAGGCAAGATAAAAAAAAAATCTATTTACTCTCTCCCAGTGAGGATATGAATACATATCATAGGTATAAAATGCTTTACATGTGGAGAAAGGTAATTAATTGTAAATATATAGGAGCATAAACTATTGCAAACCAAACAACACAATTCACTACAAAATATTCTATAAACCAGCTGCAAAGGAAAATACAACGCATATCAAAATATAAAAAAGAAACAAAGCAAAAAATACAGGGTTTTAGGAATGAAAGATTGCTCACCAATTAGGATGATGAACCAAGGAAAACACAGCATAAAGATAAATTCCTGGCCAACAGACGAGGACTGCTGTATCGTTAACACGACACTGACAAATTCACAAGATATTTGTCAAAAAATTTTCTGCATACTGGTAACACCAACTCAACTTATATACCAACTTAAATCATAACAGAAACAATACAATTGAAAGGAAGCCATTCAAAATTTTGTTTCTTTCTACAATAAAGTAGAAGCAGGTCATTTAAAGCTTGTGTACAATAATGAGAGGGTTGCAATAACATGGAAATAGAGTTTCTTAACCCCTACCATGCCATGGGCGGCAAATCCCGCCCAAAGATTTGAGTGTTGAACATTTTATTTAGGCTCAGAATGGCTTGAAAATTTTTCCTCATACAGAAATCTGTGCCTTCAACATAATGTTTATTCCTATGCAATATATCTTTGCTCAAGAAAAAAAATCATTGAAAGTAAATATTTAACTCTTGAAAGTTCATTTTTGAAATTTGCTCAAAAATCTGGTGGCATGGAAGGGGTAAAGTTTGCTCTATTTTTATCTTTCACTCTGAATCCACTATGTAAACATCAAACTGAAGTTACAAAAACACAGGAAAACATGAGGCAAATCAATCAGTGACAAGGGAAGAAGTAAATAATTCCTTATGGCTTGTCTACCACTCACAAGAGAGAGAGAGAGAGAGAGAGAGAGCAGGGAAGAGAGAGGAAGAGAGAGAGAGTAAGAGAGAGAGAGAGAGAGAGGGGGAAGAGAGAGGAAGAGAGAGAGGAAGAGAGAGAGAGAGGAAGAGAGAGAGAGAGAGGGGAAGAGAGAGAGAGAGGAAGAGAGAGAGAGAGAGAGGGAAGAACTTCACAGCAGCTAAAATCTGTGCATATCTTCCAATCTATCTGCTAAAATGAAAATTTAAACATCTGACCAAAACATATTTTGGGTTCACTAAATCATCCCTGTGGCTTTAATTACCTGCTGATTTTCAAAAACGAAGATGAGATTAACCAGTACAAAACACAAGAATCAACCTCATCTCTCCTAGCCAGATTTGAAGCACATGTCATGTCATGAATGTAATACATAGCGACAATAGTAACATAAGAAGAAAGACAGATATTTCTAACAAACAAAATCAACAATTATGACAGAAAAGATTGCACATTAATCAGAAATATTTCATTCAAAAATAAATAAAATTAACTGCAGTTTCTATTAAGTATTAACCCTAGCCATATCTTATAAACAGTTACAATTAATCCAAACCAATCACTAAGTTACAGTCCCTTATTTAAAATATACAAAATTCTGACTGATTTGAAATTAAGGTGCAATCGGTTTGATTCAATCAAAACTCTCTGTACGATGAGGTCTAGATAGAGGTCTCATCATCTGGTTAACATCACGATAGAAAGTGAAAACTCACCAATGGTAAGGAAAATCAAACTGCAACATTTCGGCCCGAATTCACAAAGGTGGTAATAGATTTGTACCATGGTTTATGCAAATTTTGTGGTATAAGTGCGCTTGATTTCGCGCGCACACTTAGAAAGATCCAATAATGAACGCGCGTGATTAGCAAAGTGCGCAAATTTTATGCTAGTTTGCCATTGTTTAGACCATGGTTTATGTAAATTTAAGCACACTTTATTTCAATTAATCAAATTAATTTCAAGAAATCAAGTGAACTTATACCACAAAATCTGCATAAATCATGGTACAAATCTATTACCACCTTTGTGAATTCAGGCCGAAATGTTTTGTCTTGAATGGATGGATGGATGCAAGGTAATGTTAGACATTTGCAATCTCTCACAGTTGATTAATAAAAAGCAGTCTAAAATCATACTTCTCTCAAAATAAATGTTTGAAAGAATGGGGGCACACTTTGCCTTCCTCAAATGAATGGTCTCATAGACAAAAAAAAGAAGAGTATACATGTACAATAATCACTGTGACATGAGCTGAAGCAGATATAAAACCATTGAGCAAAAAAGAAAAATGCTACACGCATGTACAAAGTTGTGAACCCATCTGCATTCGTGTGTGTATGAACATGCCCTGAACTGACTCACCAGAATACCGATACTATATTGACATTATTTAAATAAAATTCTGAAGGCTCTTGATCCTAATATTTCATGCAAAGTTCTAGATTTTCTTTTAGATTGATCACAGTTTGCATATAAGTAAAACTATAGAAAAATATTGAAAAGGTTCAGATACTTGACGGCAAGAAGAAGGGGCTACAAGCACCTGAAATAGAGAGATCTTGAGGAAAGTTAATGCAGGTTATCTAAAATAAAAAAGGAGATAGAAAACAGACTCTTAGTTCACATGATTTCATGCATAGGTATCGCTAATAAATGCTTCTTGTTTGTAGGAGAAAATCAATGAGTATAGGATCGTTTGTTGTAGTGGTACTCTCCACTGTATAGTGTACAGTGAACTCTTATAAGCCAAGGAAGGAGACAGTTTGGTCCGAATTCACGAAAAAGGTTTATCTAAAATAAGCGTAAATAAGCGTATTACTGTCTGCCCATTTGACATACGCGTGCTCTACGCATATGGAGGTATGAACCATGGGATAGATAAACCTCTTTCGGGCCTTTATGTCTAAAATGCCTTTGAAAAGTATTGAATACAGACTGACATGTAGGAATGCAGAGGCATGAAAAGGAAATACTGGTATAACAAATATCCGAGTAAAGCCGTTTGATTATTTTAAAAAGAATATGATCTTTTAAATTTAGTTTGGTTTCTATTTTTCTATTTTTGAAGACTGTGGAAGAAAGCACATAAGAAATCAAGGATAAATACTAAACACATAACAAGCATTTGTTTTGTTAACCCATCGTCCACGGCAACCGGTTGGTTTCTATATTAAGCCTATTGGAATGAGAGAATCAACAGGTTAATATATATTTTTCAGTATTTGAAGGGTGCTAGCTTTGATCCGGTACTATACCAGACAGTATACTTTCAATGTTTCTAATCTGGGACCGGACTTCATGCTTGCAGTCACAGTCGCACATGCAGTTACACTTGTTACAAATCTTGGAAGAGTTTTCTGCCTCAGTGAGGAGGGGTTGGGAGTAGTCTAGCGGTTGCGAGTTATCATCACTGCACAACAGTTCATTGATGAAGGCTTCTGTAGAAACGCTACTGCTTCTTTCAGGAGTCCGAACAGCCAATGCACCATGGCCCTTCTCCCGAATCATAATGCTACCGTCGACAGAAGGCGGAGAGAAGACATCGTCTGAAAGCTGACTACTGGTGCTCGGTCGATCATGTAGCAAGTTAGGAGTCCCAGCGACGGCTGCAGAAATTGGTTTGATTGTATTCACAGTAGAAGTTGAAGCAACATTTGCTACTGTAGGCGCTTGATACATGATGTGCTGTCCAGTCGGAACCGAGGGCAATGCGGTGCCAGCTAGTTGGGTTTGTAGAGTACCCAGCTGAGGCTGCGGTGGTTGCATGATAACACCCTGTAGGGGTATACCCATACCTTGGGGTATACCCATACCTTGTGCCATTTCAAGCGGTACCATCTGTGCACCGACTAGATTACCAGTGGCAAAGTACTGAGGGATGAGATAAGTGTTGGATAACCCACTGGCACCAGGGGTCTGAACCAGGGTACCACCTGCATGGGGTAACCCACCTAAGATCTGTATACCACCCTGAGGGGTGATGGACACTGGTAGAGCAGCTGGCTGGAGAGGCTGCGGTTGGGGCTGACGTGGAGGCTGAGGCAGGACCCGGGGCTGGGGTGGTGGTTGGGGTGGTGCTACTGTCAATGTCCGTTCATCAGTGGCTATACCTCCAGTGATGATATGAACCTGAGGGTGCATCTGGGGTTGGATTACTGAGCTCTGGGGCTGGCTGGGAAGTGTGACAGTACTGGCACTGGAAGCCACTGTGGGTAACTGTTATAAACAAAACAACAGAATGAATATTACGTTTGAGACTTTCATTTATCCCATGAAAAATCGATTGGCACAAAACGGTATTAATGGCTAAAATACAGATAAAGGGAAAGAATATTGCATGATTCTTGGAAGACAAATTAACAATATGTGGACATCAAAATAAATAAATCAAGTAATACTTGGCTTGGGTTTGCTCTGGACCAATTTTTCATCTTTTGATGGTTCCACAGAGTCCATTTAACCCATTCGTGACATTGATTTTCTAAGAATGGTTCATGACGTCCGCTCTTCAAAGACGGCAACAAGCGCAGTACATGCCCTTGCAAGTCTAGGAACACGACACTCGCCAAAAGGGACATGCAGTTTGAGAGGGACTGTTCCCAAGCTAAATATGCCTGTGATTTACACCATTCAATTGAAATGAAATCTTTATGAAAGCTATCATTTAGAAAATTAATCTGTTATATTCTGAAATAGTGATACAATGTACTTTTTATATTCATAACTACATGTACATGTATCTTATTTATGTTTGTTTGTCATTCTTGAAAGTGCATGCCCATTTCAAAGTGGAATCATCTATTCTAGTCATTCATGCTGGCACGGCGTGATTTTGGATTCGTCGACTCTGTACAGGGGGGTTGAAAAATGACACCCCGAGCAGTAAGGGATCGAGTCGGATAAAGTCACAAAATGAGAGAAGTAATATCTTTACTTACATGCAAAATCTGAAAAATTTCGTATTATTAGCAAACTGACCTTGCTCAAAGTTTTTATAAGTCTGTGATTTTGTCCCCAAGTTATCATTCACCCTGTCCCAAAATGGTATATCTACGCGAAGGACCTCAGCCATCGATGGGGGGGGGGGGGGGGGGGGGAAGCGTGGAAATTGAAAGGGAGGAATGTGATTCATCGTACACACCGGTATAGAGCCAGTGTCGCACACATGTATTTTTGCCTGTGTGTGCGTGTGTGTAACCTATGTTACCGACAACATGTTAAAAGTGTGTTGTGCTTGTCTGTGGAAAGGATCGGAATGCGTGCAATAGTCTGTCATCTAGTCATTCATTTGGAAATTCTTGAAAATAGTTCTTTGATCATCAGATTGAACGTGGTGGAGTTGAATATAATGGTCTTATATATGTAGCAATAATAACAATTGAATGTTTGAACTACCAGAAGCCTATATTACAACAGAGAATACAAGCAAAAAATAAATATAGTATTACCCAGGACTAGTAATTCCAAACTACTGCAGCCCACTGGTAAACATTGCCTAGTGACCAAGAATGAGAGTGACTCAACGACACCCCCCCCTTTTTTCTCGGTAATGTAAACAATAACACTGGTGAAAATTGATGTGCTGAATGATGACCTCAAGCACAAGATTTTCCTTTACGTTGATGAATAAATTTGATTGTAGGTCTTACTTGATTATTCTTGAAACTGCAGAAATAGATATATTTTTACTGGTTGGTTCCCCTGTCGTGTATAAAATAAAGTAAACCCAATATAGGTTTTGTTTTGTTGCGATTATTTTTGTAAGCAGTAGCCATTCAAAGGGGATCACAAGAGGCACATCTCCCCCCACACCCCAATACATTTTGCCATATCCAGGTCATAACTTTGTGTGTCCCCACCCTTGAAAAAATTCTTCTGAAAAAGATATTTTATTATTGAAACATCCCTCCCCTAAAAGTAATTGATTAGACATGTCAGAGAGCGTGGTGTGGTGAGGAAAAAAAAGGTTAGCAATTTGTATTCAGTGTTCAGTCATGTCTTGTCAGTGTTAGTAAATGTATTCATGTTCTTTCTTTACATTGCAATTGGGGTTGTCTTTTTTTCATCGGGCTTGGATAAAATAAAAATGACGACAAAATAAGTTGGATCTCGACTTCAAAATGACATGCATGCGAGGCACAGTCAAAGTCAAAGTGTATACTGGCGTACATTCGGCGAGCCTCAGCCACCAGACAAATTTTGCAAATCCACACGAATATTTAAAAAAATACATACAGTTGTTGTATATATTTAACAACTACGAATTCCACTCAAACAGACATAAATGAGTTATAAACTAACTCAAAGCTCAAATGACAGGACCGTAAGTAACCCAAAGAAAAAAGTTCAATCCTACTACCATGACTACTACAAAAACCCTACGAAATCACTGGCACTGCGCTGGCACTGCACACACAGGCACTACCATACTCACAACCACACAGCCCATTCACAACACACGCGAACACTCGTCCACCCGGATAAAATAAATCACAAAAACTTCCACAACAAAGTGGGAAAAACCAGGGAAAATAAACAGAAATGCACAAAAGATAAGAAATAGAGGAGAAATTAGACGTGCTAGGGTAGCCTGAATCTAACCGAAGTTGTAGATAAAAAAAGGTATCGCGATAGCCGCTATCGATTTCGCAGAAGAAGCGCACGAAAAATCCCTTGTTGCTGGGATACACTGGCGGGGAACAATAGATATGAATATTCATTGCAGGCTCGTACGGATTTGAAGTGAAATGGCCAATAATGGGTCTTCTAAAATTCATAAACCTGAAATAGATTTTTTGTGAGACGAAGTAAGGAGTGTTTTAATTGGCCAAAATATTTCTGCATCGAAGACGAAGATTGGGGTCATCAAACTTCCTAGTTTTCTTGTAAACAAGGCAAACCACATGATGTGGTCACTCTGTCGCGAATGGGTTAAACACAACAAAAAAAAATAAATAAGATTTCCTTCTCACCCTAGCAGTCTGTTGGGCTGGTGGCTGAACCGCTGGTGGCTGAGGAGTCTCTGTTTTAGGCACCAAGGACTGCAGTACATCAGGAGTGATGACCAGCTGGGTAGGAGGCACAGTGGATGAGGCCCTTGGTTGATGGTGATGACAAGGTTCTGGGATCCATTCCCACAAGGAACATTCTGTACTGTCACAGTCTGGGCTGGAGAAGCTGTGGAATGACGTAGACCAACATGAGAGACAATGTTTTTGCATGATTTTGAATAAAATTCAGTACGAAAATTTATTTTACACTGAACATTAATTTTCTTTGCATTTAATAGAGAGCAGAATAAGTATTAAAAAAAAGGTAAATGTTATGTAAACTATATTTTACACGAAAAAAACGCTGACAGCTTTGATTAATCAGAGGCCTAGAATCCAAATAAGAGGTATAGTAAAAACTAACCCTGTAAGTTAGAGCTAATATCGGACTGGATGATCGATTCAGCAGGTTAGCTCCCGATATCGGATCGGAAAATCGGTAGGGAAATCAACTGAAAATTCTTTTAAAATGTGAGTCAAAAGATGGCTAAAATTGGACAAATTTTAGCCATATAAATACCTAAAATCATACATACTATTGATTGTCTTCTCATGTGAAGTTTTTGTAGTCCACATTTGTTGATGTTTAACGATCTAATCATGCCTCTGAAAATTTGAAATGGGTGTAAAAGTAGAGAGAGAATATGGGGCCGCCATTTTGGATTATAAAATGACATCTTTTTAGGCTCGTCCAATGTCAATAATGTTAGAAAAAATAAAATGGCTTTGTAAAATTTTTATTTTCACAGTTTGCCATGAGAATATTTTTTTTCATGTCAAGGAATAATTTATTTTACTCCCAACACTACATTCTTAAGTTTTAAAGCTAATATCAATTTTCTAATTGCTACAATTAGATTCAGGCACTATTAAAGGAAAAACATTGCACACTAAACTTGTGAAGAGTACATGTTTATACACTCCACATGCCTGCACACTGCTTATCCTCATGTAAGAATCATGTAATGATTACAAAGTTAATAGATTTCTCAGCTTTAGAAATTAAGAATGTGGTGTTATGAGTACAAGAAAATATTCTTTGACTAAAATTAATATATTATAATGGCATACTTTTAAAAAAGAAAATTTTAGCGAGCCATTTGATTTATTTCCAACATTGTTAATGTTGGGAGAGCCGAGAAAATGATGTCATCCCAATATGATATAATCCAAAATGGCGGCTCGCATATTCTCCACTTTTAGACCAATTTTTTACTTTCAGAGGCAAGAGCATTAAACATGAACAAATAAGAGTCTATAACAACTTCAAATAGAGAATAACCCAGGTATGGATGTTTTTAGAAGTATTTACGGGATTAAAACTTGTGAAATTTCAGCCTCGGGGGGGGGGGCAACTAATGTTTTGTATTGCCATTTGATCTTTCAATCTTTTCTCTTTGATTGGTGATCGGTGATCGGAAACTGGCGTCCGATTTTACAAAATCGGATCAATATTGGCTATCGATCCGATGATCGGTTGTGGGGTTTGTAAAACCTATGCTAAGATATAGCCATTTTTCATGAAATAAGGTGTAAAATAGCAATTGTTGTCTAATTTCTGACCTCCTTTGGGGGCATCCTGAGAGACAGATGTGTGGGTTTCAGGTGAAGATGTTACCATGGTTACAGTGGAAGAAGATGTTGCTGTGTTACTAGACTGAGCCTGTACGATGATTGGTTGACCACTGCCTTCTAAACTGATATCCTGAATCTATAAACACAGAGATAATAATTATGGTTACAGTTATATTTAAATTTCTCATGGTCTTTGAGGCAAATGTAAAGAATATTGGCGGACCACTGCCTTCTAAACTGATATCCCTAAATCTGCAAACATACCAATTACCCCAAAACTATATTTTCATGTAGAATTAAATTACATATATATTGAAATTATGTTAATAACACCCCTATGGATATATTGTGAGAGGTAGAGAAACAGAGACGGAAGTAAACTAGGAGAGAGTAAGAAGGGGTATGAGAGAGAAAGAGAAACAGAGACGTAAGTAAACTAGGAGAGAGTAGGAAGGGGTATGAGAGAGAAAGAGAAACAGAGACGGAAGTAAACTATGAGAAAGTAAGAAGGGGCTATGAGAGAGAAAGAGAAACAGAGACGTAAGTAAACTAGGAGAGAGTAAGAAGGGGTATGAGAGAGAAAGAGAAACAGAGACGGAAGTAAACTAGGAGAGAGTTAAAGAAGGGGCTATGAGAGAGAAAGAGAAACAGAGACGGAAGTAAACTAGGAGAAAGTAAGAAGGGGCTATGAGAGAGAAAGAGAAACAGAGACGGAAGTAAACTAGGAGAGAGTAAGAAGGGGCTATGAGAGAGAAAGAGAAACAGAGACGGAAGTAAACTCGGAGAGAGTAAGAAGGGGCTATGAGAGAGAAAGAGTAACAACCGATAGTGGCAAACTAATACCTTTGGTGTTTCACTTGACGAAGTCTGGATGACCTCTGTTGTGGAAGATATACCCATACCAAGAACACCACTCAAGGTGTTCAATATCTGAGCTGCAACTTCATTACTCGCCTGCAAGGATGTGATACAAATTAAGAGAAGAATACAATGAGTTATTCTCTATGTGAACCCATTAACATCAGTGTGAAATCACCTACTTCAGGTTTCACATAAATTCTAAAATCTAGGATTTAAACAATGATCCTTTCAATAAAAATTTCCTTTTTCCTGTCATGAAAAGATGTTTGGTACTGCAGATTCAGAACATGGTGTTGAAGAGTGGCATACTGAAGCTTTTTGTCTTGCAACTCATCAACTTTAATTGGTTGAGCAAAATTGCATTTATTCCTGTTCTTATATTGTTCATTTATTGTGTTAATCTCCGTCATTAAAAAAACAAACTTCCTGCCCTTAACATGCAGACGCACTCTCACTGTAGTACACAGGACTGGGGCAGAAGGTGAAGAATGGGTTCAACCAATGACATATTAGCATGGAAGTATGTTTGGGCATGCATATTGCATGCCGGTGATCTGACTTGGCGCTGTATATTATGAAAAATATATGGTGAGGTCTTTGAGTGCAATTGTGCTTTAGGGTAGGTTTTGGGCAAGCTTTAGGGTAGGTTTTGAACAAGCTTTAGGGTAGGTTTTGAGCAAGCTTTAGGGTAGGTTTTGAGCAAGCTTTAGGGTAGGTTTTGGGCAAGCTTTAGGGTAGGTTTTGAGCAAGCTTTAGGGTAGGTTTTGAGCAAGCTTTAGGGTAGGTTTTGAGCAAGCTTTAGGGAAGGTTTTGGGAAAGCGTTAGGGTATCCACAGTGTTGGGTCCAGATATGAAATTAGGAATTTGGATAGTGTTATAAATTAACCCTGGAGACATTGTCAGTGGAGCCTATGTTGTATAATCTGTAAATCTGAGTGAAAATACAACTACACAGTACAACCGCAAGATGTAACTGACATTGAAGAAATATAGTCTCATAATTACCTGCACTACTTGATCCTGCAATGACTGCTCATCATTGCTGCTCCCAGCACCACCACCATCACCACCACCATTACCACCACTATTGCTACTACCACCTTCTGCTGATCCCTCCCCATCCTCCTCCCCCTCTGGATGGTCTCCTTCACCTTCTACCCCTGACATGTTAGAGGTGTCTGGTTTCTCATGGCCTCTCTGGTGACTCTTAAGGCTGTACTGTGTGGTGAAGGCACGCTTACAGCCATACTGAGGACAGGTGAAAGGCTTCTCACCTGGATGTGCAGAAAAATTCAGAAAAACATAAGAATTGGTAGAAAAACAAAATGAGATATCTCCCATTTTCTGTTTTCTGGTTCCCCCCCCCCCCCAAAAAAAAATAAATATATATATATTATAAAACAAAATGTTAATGCTTATCACAATAAAATAAAACCAAGATGTTTTGAAATCTTATTTCCTTATTCATAAAATGAAAAGTTATTAAATATCATTGTAATCATTAAATATCAAAAGCGCAAGAGGAGAAATAATAATGATAATCATGTTACCTGTATGAGTTCTTATGTGCGTCTTCAAATGATGACTCGCAACAAAGGCCTTTCCACAGCTTTCAAAGTCACATCTATACAAAAACAGATTCAAATCATTGTTAAACTACACTTTTTTGTAACTTTTTGATGAAATAGGTAAAATCCTGAACACTTGAATTTTGAGCAAGAACAAGTTGAAAGCTACATGTACAACTCCTACAAAACTGCATGTAGTTTGCACTTGTATTGTGAAGTTGACTAAAATATAATTATCTTGTGTAAGTCTTGTAACTGCACTTTCTAAAAAGTGCATTCTTCAACAAATTACAATCTACAATTTGCAAAGGTTTTTAAACTTTTGACACATATATGTAACAATTTTTGCATAGTAATCTACACTTCCCGTTGCACACATAAAACCTGCCATTCCTTCCACAGCACGCTCTTCTGGCAACAGCATTACAATAAAATTGATGACTCTGGATCTCCAGTGGCAATTGTGGTTAGGCAGGTGTTACAGTGTACAGCATACAGAATATTGTGGTGCTCTGAATAAAATACTGATACACACAAAATCTGAGGGCACTGATTTGTCAAAAAGTGAAAAACGGTTTTCAAATTCGATATTATAATTTTAAGAATCAATAGTACTTGAATAAGTGCATTAAAAATTCCTCTGAGAAAATTTAAAAACAAAGACTTTTATAATAAATGTACATGTATATGCAAACTTTAGATTCATGAGTAAAAAATCCAGTGTTACTTTGATACAGCCACATCCGCATTGAATGTGTGACACTTGCACTATCTTAATTGCGATTTCATGTTCACAGATATATTAACTTAACATTCTGGTCACAACACAATATTGTATTATAAATTTCTTTCATAAGACGGCAAACCAAAATGTATAATGAACATATGACTGAGGTGAAAATGACGTCGGTGCAGTTGTAATTAAATAGAAAACCACTAGTCTGACTGCTGGCTTGATGGAATGAATGTTTTTGTTTCCTTGTTGATAAGGGCTAACAGGGTTGAAGGTTATTTAGGTCATGCATGGGAAGACACCTGCCTATTTTGCAAATAAAAAGGAAAGAGTGCAAAGGCATTCAAGTTTACACAGACATAATAATGAAATCACCTGCTCTCTTCATTTAATAATGCCGATACTATAATTCATTATTTAATAAGATACATTTTTACAGCCTGTCCATGATTTTTCTCTAGTTCTCTACAGTTATTTCTCCCATCATATTATTTTTTTTTTTTTGGGGGGGGGGGGGGGTGGGGTCAGAAGCTTGATGATCTTTTGCTTCATCTCTCTTGATTTTCACTCACTTTCTTTATCTCATTTTCTCTCAACATTTACAGTGTATACTAGTGAAAGAAATTTAACAATGTAGTACAGTACAATACAATGTGAATCGCACATTTTCTTTAAAAAACACAACATGCATTTCCCCCTTCTTTGTACATGTGCGCATGTATTGTTTTCTGGGATACCGATCACATACACAATATACGTGTGTGAAAAATTAATAGGTCAGTGAAATCTCATCATTTCCTTCTCTAATTTCTGTCTGTTTCTGTCTCTGTCTCCATCTCTCTCTCTCTCCATAGAATTTCATTCACATAGGCATTCTCCAGATAAGTTAAAGTTACATGTAATTTTTTTGTAATTAAAGGGGAAGTCCAGTCCAAATTTAACTTGGTTTTATTAGAAGCAGAAAAATCAGACCTACATGTACAGATCAAAAAAAAATTTGAGGAAAATAGGCATTTAATAAGAAAGTTATGAATATTTTTTTAGTGGCATAAAAACTACAGAAACAATGAAAATCACTAGACAAATTGGCAACTCAGTCATGGGTTTGTATTACGAATATAAACAAAATAGTTGGTGAGTTGTGTACCCATGACATCACAGATTCATGACTGAGTTGCCAATTTGTCTAGTGATATTCCAGTTTTTCATGCCACTAAAAGATTCGTAACTTTCTTATTAGTTGTCAAATTTTCCTCAAACCTTTTTTGATCTGTTGGTCTGATTTTTCTGCTTCTATCAAAACCAAGTAATCTTTGGACCGGACTTCCCTTTAAGTAAAGGCCAGTGAAACTAAATTAACTGCAATACTCACTTATAAGGGCGTTCCCCTGTATGTGTTCTAACATGTTTTCGGAGATCACTGAGAGTTGTAAATACTTTACTGCATCCTTCCTCATCGCAGTTGAAGGTAGTTCCTGTATGGATTCTCTGGTGAGCTTTTAATCTGGAAGTTATGAATAAATAAAATTGATACTGAGTGTTCAACTAATATACAGTACTGTACATTGCAAGGCCAAGGTTACATTCATTTATTGTAAATCTTTAAAGGTAAATTATCTGGAGGAAAGCAGGAAAACCAGAGAAGCATATTGGTGAAATTTGTAACAAGAAACTGAAGTTGTAATCACTGAATACATGGGAATTTTAAATTGGCAAATTGGTTATATCACTGACTTTTATGAAGGACCTCTATCCATAACATATTATAAATACAGTCCCAAAGGAGAAGGCCCCCCAGGAGAGATCCTAAAATTAATTATATTTTAGCATGCAAAGAAACTGGAGAATTGTCCCCAAACAGCCCAGTCGAATGACTACATGTAATCCGCCATTCTAAGATTCCACTTGTCTGGTGAATACAACAACTCGCAAAAATCCATAACTTTCTCTTTGGTTGTCTGATACATGTATCAATCATATTATTCACACTTTTACAAATCAGGGGAGCGTTTCATCAAGTGTTTTGTCAGTGATTTTTACTGACAACTGTTATAAGCTACTGAAATCCTTGCATCTGATTGGCTGAGTTTAGGATATAGATGAAAATGTTAATATTTTGGTTAAAACTTGGAATATGACTACATTTATGGGGTCTAATTAAAGCAATTACATGTACATGTATACTCAGCTTTATCGTGTTATGATTGAAAAGCAAGTACAGCTATACATGGATATGAATGAGTATTTTAAATGCAATGCTTAATACAGTGACTCATAAAAAGGTTTGAAATTTTAGACTAAAATTTGAGCAATTTTTTTTAGTTATTCCATATCATAAATCCCTGACAATTGTTGTAAAGATCTGAATGTGTTCTGAAAGCAAATAACATTAGTATTGCCATGGGGGGGGGGGGGGGGGGGACACAGAAAGTTACAATGAAAACAATGAGATGGCCAATTTCACAATCAGTGGTGTAAAACACAGTATTGGCACTAATTGGTGTAGAACTTTCATATACATTGAAAGATGTGCATTATTTTTTTCCATAAACTTACCCTCCCTAGTGTCTACCTTGGGTACCTTAAGAAACTTCTCTTAGTTTTTCTTTCAGATGTGACGGACACTTATGTGCTTGAAATCAGACACTTTTGGTGTACTCGCTCTGACATAGTTTTTTTGTCAGAGCCAGCATTTTAAATTGTTTATTCCTTTCCATTATTTTTGTTGTTGTTGTGATGGACAAGTGTCCAAAATTAAATGCCATGATGTTTTCCAGGTTCTGCTTTGTCTTCTTTCAAGAGTGAAATTGTTCAAACTTTATGTTTCGGAGGTGACATTTTCCGTTAACAATTAACCCCTCTTTTGAGTAAGCTGTTGTTCATAATTAATAACAGTGAACTTTGTTGATTACTATCAAAACAGAAAAGTAAGCGATCTAACTTTACTTTGGTCAAAAGATTATTTCATTTAAATAAGTTTTTTTTTTTGGTTAGCATTTATAAATTTATGTTAACTTTTCCGTTAACTTTTATGTCACCTCCGAAACAACAGTTTTATACATTTGATTTTATATTCTTGACATCAATTATACATTACATTTATAAAAAATGTAACATATTCCCTAACACTATCTATGAAGGAAAGAAATAGAAAGAGAGCCTGCTGTTTTCATTTTGGGGCAATTTACACATTTCCGTTAACACTTGTCACCTCCGAAACACTTGTCACCTCCGAAACAACTGTCACCACCGAAACAACAAGTGTATAATATCTGATAATTTCTTACAGACAAAACACTTTTGTTAAATATTGTCCAATTGGCAGAAATCCCTTTTGGATGAGAATCCTAATATGACAACAGAAAGTGAGAATTTCGAATAGATTAATGTAGGATATAATAAAAACGAAAAATTGCCGTCTCGGAGGTGACAAAATACTGTTAACAAGACTTTTTGCTCATTTCTATTGAAAGGAAACCATATTATGTTCACAAATAGTTTCATTTATTTTGGTAACTTACGTCTCAAAGTGGAGATATTAACTAACACACTCTAACTTTCTTTTTGATTAATTCACTACATGTACATGTTTTAGGGCAAATTTACATTTTTTCCTCTTTTTGAACAAAGAGCATGCACAAAATGCATCTATCTGTTGTATACATGATACTGTAATCAAGATCAATTCTCCTGTTCCAGTTCAGTAAACATCTAAATGCTTTAACCTCAAATACATGATTTCCAACTAACAATTTAGTTGTGAAGGTTTTAGCAAAACAGCTTTCCACGTAGATTGCCTTTCCTTGTGTTTCGGAGGTGACATTGTTTGTTAACACCATATTATTATTACATGGAAGTGAAAGGCAAGACTTCAATTCCTTTTCATTATTTAGGTACCATTTTCTAACACATTCAATATCTACTAAATCAATAGAACAGAAGTGCTTTTTGTAGTCCTAGCTCACCAGAATTATCTGGATACCATGGTAATACATGTGACGGTTTATGTCCTATTCTACAATCTAACAAAAAAAAAGGTCCTACAAGTGTACCTTACCAGCACATGGAAATAATCCCAGGCTTAAATCTTATGAGCTGGCGACTACAATTCCTTCTTATTAATCAACAAAATGATAAATCAGCATTATAACCATGGGGAAGACTAAACAAAAACTGCAAGTGAAGCTATTCAGTGGCATGCCTGCAACACCCAGTGGTCCATCGAGGTCAACCATTTAGAGGCATAAACTTAAGTCAGACTAGTATAATCAATGTTTTAAATTGACATTTCAAATCAAAGATGGCTCGTGTGACTGCTCTGGTTCATTATGATCTTTTACTTTGATACCAAACATGATAACAATATTTTTTTTAATACAATATCTTTATTTCCTGATCCATTTTGGTCTTATTAAAGGGTTTTTGAGACCAGCTATGTCTGCAACCTTTTGAATGATTTATGGGATAGTTTCTGTTTTGAAAGTATAAATAATTAGTCTATTGAACTTGTTGTTTGGAAGTCCCTTTGAAATGAAGAACATGACTGAAGGGAAAGAAATCATTCACAGGGAAATTAACATTCAATTGGAAGTTGAATATTAAATGAGTTTATTGTTGACAACTGTTCATGTTTAAGATTGAAATGACTAATCAATCAACTCGGTATTAGCATTCACTTGGAATTTTAATTTTAAATGAGTTTTAATGTTGATATCAGTCAATATAATGACTGAACTGAGTAATCCATGGTTGGGCATTAGCATTCTCTTGGAAGGAGTTTGATATTGACAACAATATTTGGTGCAACATCTTGTCAAAGGTCCATTTTGCACAAAACTTGGCAAAATGTATTCACTTGGAATGTCATTTTTTATACATGTACACATGTTATAACCATGTAATGTTATTGGAAAACAATAACATGATAAACTTCTTCTTGAATTTTTATTTGTTTTTATTTATTCACATAAAAGATGGACTGTTTATGACATTGTATTTTTAAAATTGTTGTGGTTATGTAACAATAACAACTTAAGTAAACAGAGGAACAAAGTCCCCAGTACTGGAAAGGGAGAGGTCCAAAACAAGATTTCTAGACTTTAGATCTCAGTATAATTTCGGTGAGGTTTTTCGTTATTACAATGTTTAATCACATAATTTGGTTATCAGCACTCAAATTTCAAGGAAATAATAATATGCTTCCTTAATTTCCCTTTCCCAGTTTCAGTCCCTTATAAGGATATATGAGACCAGTTTACGTCCGGACCGTCTGTGAAATTTATGGGGAAAATTATTGGGGCAATTTCATGATTAGTAACGTTACACTTTATCAAATTTTAATATTTTTGATACAGATAATTCAATAGCTTTTTCATCTGAAGTCCTACTCTTGCAAATATATATTCACCTAACAAAGGTCTACAGTACATAAAGAAACCAAAAGTAAATAAATAAAATAAGAGCTGTAATGAGAACGGTTGATGACAGTAACATTACAAAAAAAGGACATGAGAAACAAACCAAAGTTTTTGAAAAAAATATTCCTCCTTATTGTACGTCAAACTTGTAGTCATATCAGTATTACTTCTTAAATGATGAGAAATGTTTTATACCCCAACTTGCTTAGAGATTGTATCACTCAATTTGTTTAAATAGAGCCCAAAACCTTGGTTAGTAACATTACGGTTAGTCACGTTACAGTTTGTCCAGTACTACATATTTGAGATTTTTATACATTTTCAACAACTTATTATTGCCTACCTTCTTTTAAATTGGTGAGACTAAATGCCCTACAATTACATATATATCTAATAGAAAAATTCACAAAATATGCAGTATATTTCTGTCTATGACTAAAAAACTGTGAAGTCCCATCTGTCTAAATTTGAGTATGGTTCGGATTCTTCTATAAGGGGCAATATTAAACAAATTGTTTTTGGCGAGTATGAAACCCCTTTGTAAAAACAATTCCTGTATTTATTTAAACCCCCAAAATCGACCTGAATTTGAGAAAGAGCAAAAATTAAGTTTGGCCTGATGTCCACTTAATCATGGAATTGCCCATTGAAACAAAAAACAAACACAAGTAATCAAAATTTTCCCCTCAATTTCACAGACAAGCATGACGCTCTCTTCAGCTCGGAAGTTACACAAACTGCGTTGTCTCAACGAAACTGTAAAAAAACACGTGATTAGAACAAATTACAATGTAAAGCAAACTATGAATCATCCATTATGGTGACAGCGAATAACTAAATGAAATGAAAAGTAAGAAGTGAAGCAAAAGCTCACATTTGAAAGTTATAGCCTTGGGGAAACACATGAATGTTCACAAATACATGTACATGTAGTTAACATCCCAGTAGCTGTGTTGCCTGTGTGTTGTTAACATTAAATGTCACCTCCTAAACAATTGGGTCTTTCTAATCTTATACTGATTACTCTCGAAAATGACTAACACACATTAATGGCAGGTAATTTTCAAGCAATTTAGAAAGATAATCAAAATATACATGTAGCTTATTAATGTCAATAGTTTAAATGAATCTTGTGTAGAAAATTAACTCTAAACCAAATTCCTTGCAGCAGTATTGAAACATTTGTATAGCGGCTGTCAAGTATGATAAAGAATTCCTCAACATACTAAAATCAATTTATACATTTGACCAAGTGCCAAAAAATAATATCCTCAAATTAAACAAGATCTTTTGCTTTGTTATTCATATGAATATTTCAACACCATGTTAACAATTGTATGTCACCTCCGAAACAAAGCAATTCTTTCCTGGTGCTGTGGGATGAAATGTACCGAGAGCAAAGAAACATGATTAAAATGATCTTACACCCTCATCTTAATTTAAGTTAGAATGTGGAGTGGGCATGTTTCTTCAGATGACAATATTTAGCTCATGTCCTTCACCCATACGATAGGCAAACTACACATGCGAATTATCAAAGTGTCAAAAATACTGGTTTTGTGTGATTTTTCTACTTGAAATGGAGTTAATTTCTTTGTTCTTCAATTGTAGCTATTAAAAACATTGATAAAAATGAAGATGTTTTGTCTTATTGTCACTTATTTACAACAGAAGTGAGTGTTAACATTGTTGTCACCTCCGAAACATCTGAATATGTTAACTGTCACCTCCGAAACATGTGTGAAAAATCTGGAGTTCTTAAGAAATGATTGGAATTTCGTTTAACCTACATAGGAAGGTAGCCCTTCTTGAAGAGTTCTTGTGGTAAGAGTTTGACCTGGCCTGTCTTCTGGGAAATAGTAAAAATCCTAAAAAATAACATGTCAGTTTGGATATTTACTGAAAATTAGTCAATCTCATCAAATTATTTTTAAATTCATTTGATATTCAACCCCAAATCATTTTGATTCATAAATTATATATTGTTATTCACCATAACAACTTTGCATGAGAAAGTTTGATGACAAAATTTTATCAATATGGTGCAATTCATGAAACAAAAATTTTGCTTGAATTTACTTCAGGTGCCAGGGTTTTTGTTAAATTACACCAATAACCCTTCATCTTTAAGGTCTGAAATGTTATTTTTTCAACAATTTCAACAATTTCAAACAGGAATCATATGAAATAAGGAAAAAATATCTTGTTTGAAATTTTGACCCTCCGAGTACAAAAGTTACACCACTGATCGTAAAAATGGCCAGATACAAAAACATATTCAAGTCCATGTTAATTCTTTTGTTTTACACCTTGTACCATTGTTGAGTGCGTATCTAGATTCCTTGTAGAATTACCTTTCAGAAAATAAATACTTTTGCAGTTTTGCTATCATATGATATATATTTATGGAGTATAGGTTTTCAAAATTGCGCTATGGAAGACCTGTAGAATTATCACCATGTAACGTAAAAAAGGGGCGATCTCATGACACATTACCACATCAGAAAGTGAAACATAACAAAACAGTGACCATGTGATGCCATAACAATCTGTTTTGAAGAGGTTTGTATAGAAATAAACTTTTGAAGTGTAAAAAAAAATCAAAGTTCAACTTATGACAACTTCAGCCAAAATCGAAAAAATTATAATATTATATACATACCCTAGAATTCTACACTTCATCATACCAAATCCAAAACAAGCTTCCCAGAAAAAAAGGGATTTGGTCTCATGAATCATGAATCTTCAAAAGAAGTTCTGCAATTTAGGTTTGAGTGTTAATATCTCTCTTGTTCCCTATATCATAATCCCCTTTACAATGATGCCCCATTTGTATTGATTTGGATTGTGCAGTACGCCTGAATATGGGGCCAAGTCAAAAGTGAAATGTTGCAAAATACATTGTTAATGTCAACAGTCTATTCTCTTTTCTTTTAACGATGGATTGTGTTTTGAGTGATGTTGAGGTGATCATTCATGAACACATTGTTTTCTTCTTTAAATCTTGAAAGATGAAAAGTGCTTGGAGTCTGTATGAAACTCAAACACAGTGATAATCCCATTATCATTCAATTAAAACACATTCCATCTTCTAAAATAACAACCTCAACATCATTCAAAATAATGTCCATTCTAAAAACAAGTGAAGAATTCACTGACATTGACAATAACAATGCATTTTGCAACATTTACCTTTTGACTGGAGTTTTAATTGGTTGATTAAAACAAAACAAGAAACGTTTTATAAATGACCACCTTAACATCACTTAAAACACAAATTAATCCTTCCAAAGATTATATACGTAAGAAAGGAAAATTCACTGTTGACAATAACAATACATTTTGCAACATTTCACTTTTGACTTGGCCCCGGATTCAGGTGACTGCACATTCCATAATTACATAATCAGTACAGAGTGGGCATCATTGTTAAGGTGAATAAACATGCTTTTCAATGATACCAAATTCAGGTATGATACTATAGTAACAAGAGAGATAACAATGCTTAAACTAAATTAACCCAACCTTTTTGGAAGGGTTTAAAGTAGCTATCCAAAGAGAATCACAAATATGGCAATTAATGTATCACTAGAAACTGGGAAGCTTACAGATGGCAATCGTATAAGTTTTATGTCAACTGTGTATATGATGATTATAAAAACAACACAAATAAAAGCTCTTCTCAGCATCTGGAATATCCGAGGATTCGCCAGAAATATAGCGAAGTTTTGATGTCGTCACACTAGGGACCAATCCTGCTTAAGCAGACGACGTCCTATAATGAATAAACGTAACTGCAATGCAATTATTTATCAAATAAAGAGTTTGGTACATTTAAACATGACCTTATTTCACACCATTCTAAAAGGGAAAGTAAACCGATTCTGATAACTAAAACCGTTTGATAGTAAATACACAGGAGAAGGGTCAATGATCAATGAAATAAACCCCACTTTCAAATTGAAAAGCCCTCAGAATAATATCACAGATTGTATTCGTTCCCTCTTGAATCGCCGAACATGCCCTGGTGCAAGCAGCTGAAAATACAATGGCGTCTTATTTTGTTCACAAGTGACTGATTCCTTTATTTTTTTTAACGCTGCATTTTTCATCAAAATAATACCATACACGAAGTTAAGAGTGAGGCAACAGACTAACATTAAGACTGACGCTAGTCAAGTAAGAGAAATAAGTGAAGAGGAGATGACAAAACAGGAGATGACAAAACAGGAGATGACAAAACAGGCACTGAAAAATGTGTAAGATGTTATGGGACATCGTCTGCATAGACAGGACTGGTCCTTCGTGTGTTGTCACACATCTCAGCAGCGTTCAAGAAGCTCTTCAGCTGCTATATCGGGGGCTGTATTTTACCGTTTTATAATTGATAATAATCATTAATTCAAATGTTTCCAAGCATTGAATTTGGATATCCTTGTTTAATTTATGCCATCTATGCAATAATAAGTATTAAGCCAATATTTATTTTGATGGAATTTTCTTGCGATGTGATCTTTTTATACTGCGAGAGGCCACCGTGATCGTTACCTGATCATGCCGTTGCCCCGCGGGGCTCAAACTTCGGCCAGACTGGTCGCCGCACAACATGCACGCTCCGCCTGACCTCGAGCTCTTGTGCGAGATTCGTTCGGCTTCATGCAATCCGAAATGTAATCCCAGCAGTCCGACGGACGCGTTCGACGCAGAAACTTTGTGTACGAGTGAACGGGGCTTACGCAATCCTGACTTTCCCCCACGGCCGCCTGGTGGCGTATCCCTTTAATATAAACTTCATAAATCTCATGTTTTTGGTGTCCAATTGCCACAGATTATTGAATTGCAATTTATAATGTGTATTCTTCAGCTGTTGGTTCCTTTTAATAGACCTACATGTACATGCATCAGTGGTGTGATGAAGCATATACTAAACATGATTTTTGATAGATTTCATGTGGGTACACTGTACATTAGACAGCTCAAAATTGATGCATAGAAGAGTAGTGAGAGATATATCTTGAAGATAGTATGGAGTGTTGAATGTTTCACAAGACATTCAAGAGGACAAAGAACATTTCTTACTGCCACTGCCAATTACATGTATAACATGTCAGGGAGAAATGGGGAAATGGGAAAATAGGCAGAAAAATAAGAGAATCTAGACACATTCAAAATCAGGTTGGACCGGCACTGGAAAGGCCGACAGTATGATTCCCATTACTCTTAAATATTTAATAGGTCAATTTCACCTACTTGCCCCACTGCCTCCTCAAATTCATCAGTGAAGTATGGATGTAGCTGACAAGACAATAGACCTGGAAGGTCGACTGCTGCTACAGCATTCTTCCAGTATTTGCGGTAAAGGTAAAGTAAAGTTAAGTAGATCTATAGAGGGTTTAAAAAAAGTTTTCAAATGTCTCTACACTCATATCCCACACAGAGCTTGACTCTACATGTACATCCACGAGGGTGGAGATCGGTGGGATAAAGGACTGGCTATTGTGTTAATAGCGTGGAGGGTGTAATAGGATCGCGATCGCGCTATACACAGAGACAGTCCAGGCAGTGGACTAACACTCTATGTGCAGTCACTGTTGTATGTGTAGTGAACATACTCATTGTGCATTGTATTTGACCCCTACAGTGCCACCCATTCTGTACATTCCCCCCTTGTCTGGCCACCCAAAAAAGGCAAAGTCAGATTTTAACCTTCATGTATGTTTACCACCATTTTATCATACCTTCTCTTCATCCTACACATTTAATTTCTACACAAAATATATTCTCAAATATATCCTTTCAAAGAAAACATTAAAAGTAATTCATTTTCCACCCCTAAATTCACGAACTATTTAAAATGATTTAAAAATCTTACTTTTTTTTGTCAAAACTCTCATTTTCTTCTCTGTTCATACATGTAAACTCTATTGACCCATTTCAGAGCACGTATAATAGGAATGTTCAATTCCGGAAAAATAGGGGTGTTCCATTAGCAAGTTCATTGGACCAATCCTAGTGAAAAATAGGGGTTCTGTACGGAGGGGCCAGCATTACAAAAAATAAGCGGAATAAATAATTAGGATGATATCATGTATCCCTACAAAATATACCTATTGTACAGTTTTACAGTCCATTCAAATTGATAACCATTCAGGGAGGTATTACAGGGAGATAATCTCAGCTGAGAGCTTTCTATTCATAGTGTCTGGACCTGAACTTGTCTTTTCTTCAACAAAAAGTCTTTGCAGAATCCTACCTCTTTGTCCTATTACATAACGCTCCTTTGTTCCATTTCCTCTCTGGAAATGCCTATAGGATGGAGTTTTTGTATTATAAGCCCAGGATACTTTCTTTTATGTATTTACTACATTGTGATCACAGTTTATCCCAGTAGGATAGTGGGATTATAATTTATATTCCAAGTTATGTTTTGTGAGAGTAGAAATAAAATCATGTATATATTTCACTTATTACACAGGGTTTTTCCCCCTTTCATTCTAATATCAGTTTGTCAAGATACAATGTTGGGTTTGTGAAGAAAATTTTATTATTTTTTTTTGGAAAGGGGGGGGGGGGGTGGATATAAGATATGAGATCATCGCTTGCAAGAGGGGCATGGACCCAGGTTGGAGCAGGCTGAGCCCGAGGGATGTCACTCTCTTCCGATCCCAATCACTGTCGTCTGATTCGGTCTCCGACTCGGAACTTATGCCATAGGTTCAAAGTCTCCATTTTCGCCGACATTGTCAGCAACATAGAGATCATGGTATAGTTGTCGTGCTTCATCTCCGTCATATAGGCCTACCTTTTGCGGTTGTTTTCTGGTCATGGTTGGAGCATTCGAATTTGATATCAATTAGCGCAAAGTAGAAGGCTGGCTGTATAATCTGACGTCTGCCTGATTTAGCGTTTCGGTTTTCGCTGGTGCACGATGCTACGTTGGATAGCGCTAGCAAATGGAAGCGGTAAATATACAGCGCACGTAAAGGACCTTTGCTGGGCCCCGCGAAGTGTAATGCATTCTGGGATATGTTTTCCGCGCGCGCGAGCTCAGGAAAGTTATCGTAGTACATTATGCCTCCGTGATCTGACATTTTACCAAGAATTCATGTTTTCGCACTAAATTCGAATGCAACCCCATATCAAACTGACTCGAAATCGTAAGTTTATAAACAATGAAGCTTTTCATGTATATAGAAAACTACAATATTTTGGCAATAATTTGACATTTGATGTTAAATGTGATGATACTTGGCGGGCGGCAGATGCCGCCCACGGCCTGCTAGGGGTTAAGTGAGACACACACTGCACGTGTCATGGTCATTGCTTATTACATGTACTTTCTTACTTAGCTACACACACCTCAGGGGGTCGTTTCATCAAACCGTCATAATGACAAGATCAACGAAATCTCGACGCTGTTGCTCAACTTGTCCGTTAACTGTTTCACAAAACTGTATTTGCGAAGATCAACGAAAAATTCCCTGACAAGTGACTTGTCGGTACTCCAAACCTGTCATATCTTTTTAGAACGCCATCACAATTCAGCTTTTAGTTAGTCTATGGGCTGCGAAAAAATGAAAAATGTAAGTTACGAGAAAATTTATTTCCTTATCTCCAAACACATTCCTTTATCATTCTCTTAATCAAATAGTTTTACTACTGTTTTTATCATAATATTTTACAGACGGACAATATGTTCTTATGACTTCTTGACCCCCAAACAAGTAAATGAGATTAATATTAAAAACACCCACATTGGTTTACCATAGAAAAAGCGTCGAAAACAGAACAGTCTGTATATATATACATATATATACAGACCAATGTAAACAACAACAATTTATCATGTACAGTGTATGTATTTTCCCTTTATTTTCCCCTTCGCATGAAATCCTTTGATATATAGATGATATTAAAAGTATTTTTTTATAAATGAATACTAAGAATTGGGTCATAAAATATCTTAATTTAATCATTTTATCTAAAGTGTTATACAATTTGGGTCTTCTTTCCATAATTAGTCAATGACGATATCCTCTTATTTACAAATGTAGATTCGAACATCGCAAAAGCATCTTCGAGTTTTCTCAATTTTATCAATTCTTAGATGCCATAAGTAACACATCTTTTCATGTAAACGGGATGTTTGTATCATCAGTATTAATTTTCGCTGCCACTTTTGACATTATGGAATAGTTTGGGAAAAACTGAGCCTCAAAATCTGTTTGGGTAATTGACGATAATTCCAATGGACTGTGATATAGACTATGGTTTTTAGCCGATGATTACATCCATAACACTGAGGTGTCGTTTATTATGTCTTCGTGAAACAGTTTGTCAAGTCCATGACATTTCCATAGATCGTCAAAAAGAGTTATGACTGTCACGGTGTTGATTTGATGAAACGACCCCCTGATGTTTATCTTTTTTTACCCCTCTCATAACTTTTATTTCTGATTGGTCAGTTATTTAGTTGAGACTTTTATGATTGCTCAATGTGATCTTGAATATTTTATTCTTGTGGAGGAACAATATAAGAATAATGTGGAACAAATTCCAA
The DNA here is from genome assembly GCA_025617745.1 of Heliocidaris erythrogramma. NCBI lineage: Eukaryota > Metazoa > Echinodermata > Echinoidea > Camarodonta > Echinometridae > Heliocidaris > Heliocidaris erythrogramma. The sequence continues at coordinate 1,201,972 of CM046858.1, forward strand.
GTTTATGCCAGTTGTTACCTAGACCGGAAATTCTGTCTCTCGTTCGTTAGCTCTTCACTAATAAAGACAGAAACGGTTGTATCACTCTGCTGTGCAAAACGACTACACGCCGACATGTAGTTAAAACTCGCTATTATCTGATTTTTCCTTTTATATGTAGATCTCCATATTATTGAATTGGTTCTACTATCTACGGAATCAGGGCAGCGTATCATCAAACGGTCATTTTCACCGACATCCCATTGAAACGTGTGTATTAAAATTAACATGCGTTTCAATGGGATTTCGGCGAACTTGTACTTATGACTTATGACGATTTGATGAAACGATGCCCAGTTCACCTTACCAATTTGACTGAATACCGGTAATCTGTTTAAACTAAAGCTCCTTTTCAGGTAATTCAGGATCCAAGGTATTCTCCGTTTGAAAATCTTGTAGCCGTATCCAAAATGTAGTGTGTATGTCAACGTGTAGTCGGTTTGCAAAGCAGAGTGATACGACCATTTCTGTCTCTATGTGAAGAGCTGACGAACGAGAGACAGAATTTTTGGTCTAGTTGTTACCCAGATCTTGAGAGTGGTGCATCTATTTTATTTTACTCGACCGGTGTAGAGAACCAGGGCCTTAATTTATCTAAAAACCCATCCTACTTATACTATAGTAGCCACCGGCTACACTATCATCAACTGTCAGACTGTCCTCCAGTTATATTATAACCTTGTTCATTGATTGGGTAAGTGCTGTTCTCCATCTCCATGCAATGCCAGCAGCGAACAAAACATTTTAACCCTTCTATTTTTCTAGGAAAGCTGTTTAAACAAAAATAAATCAACAAAAACTACAATAGGCCTAGTAGCCTACAAAAGAAAGAAGATTTGAAACAGCTTTCTCACCTGTACAATGTATTGAAAGATTTTTCACAACCTTGTTTGTCACAAGAATAGGGCTTCTCTTTCGTATGTACACGGACATGGATCTTCTTGCTGTATGATGTGAGAAATGCTTTTCCACATCCCTTTTCCTCACAAACAAAATGATAATCGCCTGTGTGAGTTTTAACATGAGTTTTCAGATTGCCCGCAGTACTGTATGAACGTGTACATTCTGGATAGTCGCATACATATCTCTTTTCTTTCAAAGACTTGCTCTGTTTGCTAAGGCAAGTTTCGGCCATTCCTTTCTCGCAATCTTCATCGTTACAGACCTCACTGTAATCACCGGGATGTGATTTCTGATGCGAAAGGAGATTATCCGCTGAACTGTATCTTTTGTTACAGCAATCAAAATGACAATGGAACTTTTTAATTTCTTTCTTCTTGGTTTTGGGGTTCTTTGTTTCGAGAGTCAAAGTAGCACCTTCTATATTTTCAGCACGAGGCATGAAGGCATATCCAGGCATGATCTGCATTTGAATTTGATCCGCAGAAATTGTGTGCCGAATGTACCCATCGCCAGCGAAATCTCCACCTGCGCTCTCCCTGTCGCGGTCTTCATCTCCCCGCTCGTCTTCTAAGCCGTCTCTTGACGTTCCGACATGGCCATCAATCATGACCGACGTTCGATCATACCGACTGGATTCGATGTCCATATCTTGCTCTTCATTATCGTGGAGCATATCTTCCATTTCGACTCGAAACTGCCCCATTTCTTCCGCCGTCATTTCACTTACGAGTTCGACAACTTCAGCCATTTTGCATCCAACTGCGTCATGAGCTATTATTACTCGCCGATTTCGGATATTCGATTTCCGGTTTGTACGTCTTTTGTACACGTACCGTACGTATGTGAATGGCAATATATCGACCGGATATATTGTATTTTCCCCATCAAACCGAATTGCATGCTGAATTCTATACTAGACCTTCACTACAATTCTACATGTAGCTGAATTCGTACAACACATCAAGTCGACTCCGAGGTAAAATGATCGTTTTATTGAATATCCTTTATTGTTGTGCGTTTTATTGAGAAATATAGTGGTACTCTTGACTTTTTGTGGCTACATTGGTACAATGTACGTAACCAAGAAACGTAAAGATCCGGGTATTGTTTCCAGTTGAAAATGAAGAGCAGACCTTTCCATTTCTTTACCCCTATCCGGCCATTACGTTGGAGTTTACAGAGCTAGAGGGAGCTAGCTCTAGGGGCGGAATTGACCACGCCCATAATTAGGCTACCATTGGTACGATATGCAAAGTCACAATTAAAATTATGATCCTTTGGATCATGGAACAGGTGCATTCTCAGAGTAAAATATGAACTAATGAAATATGAAAAATAATCAATCAACAAAATCATCTCTTTATGAAATTATAGGCCTACTTTGTAGAGCTATTCAGGTTTTCATATGAAAAAGATTTGGCAAATCATTTTAGACATTATTAAATATTAGAACTAAGTGTTAGTCTAGACTATACTGGTATTTGTACTTTGGAAGTCTTTCTCATGATCAGCTTGCTCAGATCAGCATGATCAGAATTCATTAATATTAATTTGGTGCTTATCATTTTCAAACTCTTCAATTTCATGATGTTTAAGTTTACTCAGAGAATTGACACTTCTGTAAATGTTAATATACTGGTTAACCCATTGCTGAGCAGTACAAGGTACACCTCAGACTTGTGCTGTGGAAGTTTTGGTTTGATAGCTTGTTGGCACAGTCGGAAGTCAGGTTGGCTAAAGTAGTTTAATATAATATTATGCATTTTTATTGTTAATGCATGGTTCTTTGTAAAGAAATAATTCATCTTGCCTTTTATATATTTCCATATCATCGCTTTTACGATTTTTTTCCCTTCTATTCACTGCCTGTCACTAGTATTATCTTGGTATCATGATTTATCATGCACTTGTAAATATTTTCATATTATGTCTATTTCTTGGGTCTATATCTCTTTCTCTTTCTTAATTATTTATTGTGCTTCCTCCAGCATTTCTTTTATGTTCTCTCTTTAGTATTCTTTGTCCATTATGTCCATTGTTGACAGGATGCACTTCATGTTATATTATCGCAGCTTATCTTTTGTATTTTGTGTCCATTGCTTACGTTTAGTTCTAGTGGTATATTAGTTTTGTGGTTTCTCCTATACACTTATCTTTGTATTCTTTGTTCCTTGATTCTTTATGTTCTCTTCTCATGTAAATGTGTTATATGGACCTCTGCTTTTGCAGTTGAGTCTGGAATAAAGTCTTGAATTGAAAAATTGAATGATCACCTGCACTTTCCAAAACTCTGATCTAAATGCATGAGTATTATGTTTGTATATATAAGCCCCACATGAATTATTACAAAAGTGAGAGATACCCTGATTGGCTTTATCATCAGAAATAAATGCTTTTAGTGGAAGCATCTTTTTATATATAAAAAAACAAGAAAAAAACGACATCTTTTTGTAAATAATTGAAAAATGGAAAAATGAAGAAAAAAAAAGAAATTCAAGTAAAAAAAGGCAGTAAAATAGTCCATGCAGGACAAGACAAGTTTGATCTATATTTGGTGCCATATAACTTATTTGATTATAATAATAATAATGGTGGCTTCTTGTACATGTATAGTGCTCATGTCCATCACATTATGACGCTCCTGGCGCTTCAACATTATTACCCCGGTCATAGCTTGGCGCCAAATATGTAGCACTCTAGCATATACCACGACACCTCCACAAATGTGGCCAGGGCAGCAATGGAAGACAAGTCAAGTATCTCAGTGGCTGTTTTATTCAATCATTTGGTCCTATTTCTTACAGACTATCGAGCTTGCTTGTATCATCATGACTGTTCTATCAACTCTGTCCAAGGATTACGGGTATGTAGTGCTGGTTGGAGCAGCCAGTGCCTTCATGCTACAGTTCCTAGCCATCCAAGTAGGAAGGGCTCGCAAAAAGTATGGTGTTGAGGTAAAGTTTGAGTTCTGGAGATGAGAGACTGTTATGACTTTACGTTGAGGTAGCTTAGCAAAATGTGATGGCGCGTAAGAACGCGGGAAAGACGCGCATATGACAAAATTATTTAAAATCTTTATTTTATTCTATAGAGGCAGAACCAATTATTACGATGTAGAATTAGTATTTAACTCTATGAACATTTTTTAAGCAAAGTAATATGACAACATTTATTCATATAAGTCTGATTGTAATTTTAGATGCACAGATAAAACTAGCAATTTCACTCCTTGCATCTTTCCCACGGCTTTATGCGCCATTGCGTTTCACTGAGCTAAGGACCAAGCACTAAAACAATGATTTGTGTCATAAAAAAACCAAAAAGAGTAAAAAACACAACAGTATACTACCTGGCCCCCCAAAAAATAAAATTGTGAAGGAGCACAAGGGGGGAAATTGATTTTATAACAAAGCATGGCAGTACCAGTGTGTCAAATATTCTACCTTCAATTTTCTTCATTTCTATGGGAAATTTATGTATTGCAAATTGCAATATGTATCTCTTCACAAGAGTATGACTATGCTGCTGTGAAATTGGTATATTTATGACGTTCACAGCATTGAATATTTAGTAGGCACACTTTCTCACTGTTATTCAGCATGATTGTGTTATCATTGCTTTTGCAGTACCCTACCATGTACAGTGACACCATTCCTGCGTTCAACTGTGTCCAAAGAGCCCATCAAAACACGTAAGTAAAAACAATGAGGTACCAGAATGACCTAATTTCAGAATAAAAAAACTATGCAACTTTGAAGTTATCATTTTTAACTGAGAGAAATTCGTTTTTACTTTAAGATTTTAATCCTTTCAGGACAGGAATTATTCAAGGGAATTGATCATGTTTTGTTCTTCAAATTGGTAACATTATTATATTTTTCTTATAGTGCTACATGGTTCTAATAAGGTGTAATGTCTTTGAAAACGATATACATGGTTGGGAATTTTGTCGAAAAGTTGAAAACATTGCAATTTTGATAACAAACAATGATTTTGAACCTCTTAGTGTGTTGCCAATTTAAGGATTTTAGAGTTTATTCTTGTTTTTGAAATCCCTGGCATCAAACGAAATATGGTCATGCAACAAAAATAGACATAGTGTGTGCAGAAATTTTTGCTCGTTCTGCTCATATATCTGGTATATTTTTTAGGGCTCTGAATCTAGTAAAATTGAGCTGAACCACAAAATGTGGTCAATTGTCTTGAAAGGGTTAAAAATAATGGTTGTCACTAAGTCTTTAGGCATCTAGATGTATGTGTGCATTAATTTGCTAGTACTAGCGTCATATTATATTTAATTCAGTACGATCTCAAAACTTTCATAAACGTAATTGCCACTCTCTCTCTCAGGCATTTCCTAGCTTAGGTATATAATTGTGTAATACTTTGCATTAAATCATGGTGTGTGTGTGTACCTTTCTCTCACAGACTGGAAAACTACCCTCAGTTCTTGATGCTGCTATTTTTCTCAGGTCTCCAACATCCAGTAAGTTCATGATGTTCATGATGAACATATTCTTGCAATAAATTTTGTTTAAAAATCTCCTATACATGTAGTTGCATTTTGAATATCTAGTTCTGGTAATACTTATAGATTATTGCTGTCCAATGTAGAAAGACTGTGATCATGAACAGAATGTGGCGTGAACAAACTTGAAATGATATTGCTAGGGAAAAGATATGGAGAACTATATACAGCTTAATTATCTGCGTCCGTGGGGTTGGGGGGGGGGGGGGGGGGGAGGGGGTGCTATGAAAAAGAGGGGTAAGGGAAAACATGCAGAACTATATACAGCTTAATTATCTGTGTCCGTGGGGTTGGGGGGGGAGGGGAGGGGGGTGCTATGAAAAAGATGGGTAAGGGAATACATATGCAGAACTATATACAGCTTGATTATCTGCATCTGTGGGGGGGGGGGGGGGGGGGGGGGGGAGCAGGTGCTATGAAAGAGATGGATAAGGGAAAAAATATGCAGAACTATATACAGCTTAATTATCTGCGTCCGTGGGGTTGGGGGGAGCGGGTGCTATGAAAAAGAGGGGTAAGGGAAAACATATGCAGAACTATATACAGCTTAATTATATGCATCTGTGGGGGGGGGGGGGGGGGAGGGGAGGGGGGGGTGCTATGAAAAAGATGAGTAAGGGAATACATATGCAGAACTATATACAGCTTGATTATCTGCGTCTGTGGGGGGGGGGGGGGGAGCGGGTGCTATGAAAGAGATGGATAAGGGAAAAAATATGCAGAACTATATACAGCTTAATTATCTGCGTCTGTAAGGAGGGAAGTGCTATGAAAAAGAGGGGTAAGGGTAAACATATGGAGAACTATAAACAGCTTTTCTACATTGGGGGGGGGGGGGGGGGGGCTATGAAAGAGAGGGTTGTATGTGGTCTTTGTCCATCAGTTAACCCTTTCAGGACAGGAATTATTTAAGAGCTAAATTGATCACATTTTGTTCTTCAAATTGGCAACAATATTTTTCTTTTAGTGCTACATGGTTCTAATAAGGTGTAATGTCTTTGAAAACAATATATTGTTTTCAATTTTTTCAACTTTTCAACAAAGTTCCTTACCATGTATGGTAAGGAACTTTTTTGAAAAGTTGAAAAAATTGCCAATTTTGATAAAAAACAATAATTTTAACCTCTCTATGGGTTGCCAATTTAAGGATTTTAAAGCTTATTCTCATATTTAAAATTCATGTCATCAAACGCAGTATGGTCATGCAACAAAAATAGATATGTTTGTGCAGAAAATTTTGCTCTTACTACTCATGCATCCGGTATAATTTATAGAGCTCTGAATCAAAAGTTATTGAGCCAAACCACAAAATGTGGTTAATTGTCTTGAAAGGCTTAAAGGATTACCTACAATGTCATGAGCATTCCTTGTCAGTTGAACATGATCTGCTAAATATAGGGAAGTTTATTTGTTTATGGTGTGCAAATTTTGATAGGGGCATTGGAACATGCAATTAATGATATTCAGTGATTAGAATATGATAATACCTACTGCTGCTAAGATGTTCTACATTATTTTGTAATGAGTATTTAAAAAGAAATGTTCAAATTTTTTTAAAGAATGAAACTGCCCTGTAGGTAAAGAAAACACGTATTAGCCATCCTGATGAGTAATTTTTTTCACTTTGTGACAATCATATAATTTTGTTTTAACAGAGAGCAGCTGCTGGTCTGGGAGGTATATGGGTCTTGAGCAGGTTTAACTATGCCTTTGGTTACTACTCTGGAGGTAGGTCTATGTATCCCCACAGAAAATCAAGTGCTTGGGACTATATATGTATTCAAAGCCTGTTCAGTTCAACTTTCCACATTGATTGAGAGTAACCGTGCTTTATGTGGACCCCAAGGAAAAATCAGATTTTTACTGTTAGGATGTTTCACCTTATGAGAGGGTAAATAAATAAAGGAGACAGAAATTGATAATTTAAAGATAAATTGTGGGGCATTTGTAGGACAGTAAAGAGGGGGAAATGCCCACTCTGACAGTGCATGAAAGGAAAATCTATTAACTTATATTAATGGCAAATGGAGAGTTAACCAACAAATACTAAATGACATTGACCTAAGAATGGAATGGAAAACTACCTGTGTTTTCTCTTCTGATATGCATTTAACATTCAATTAATTTTGAGAACCGTAAAGGGACATAATAATTTTGTCTTTTGTGGGCTTATAGATTACAGAGTATAGACAGTATGTTAGTTAGATGAGAAAAAAGGTATGGATATTTAATGGGTGCTAGTGAATGGATGTGATTCTGTTCACACCTCCTTATGTTTGGTCAAAGTCCAGATTGATGAACAATTTCTATAACAAGTACCATGTACGGCTTTACAAGCAAATGATAATTAAAGCAAATACACCTTTGCATCATGAAAGAGACTTTCAACAGTTCAATTTTCTCTTTGTATATTTGCTGAGTCACAGGCCTGTCATTATTTGTGCTGCTATGAATTTTTAATTGAATTGATGGTGTTGAAAAATCACTTCTTTATAAAGGCAGGAGATAAATATGCATTGCCGCAAAAATTCATAACGTCACATTTTTCCCTTTTCTTCTCTTCTTTTCTCTTCTTTTTTACCAGATCCATCCAAAAGGGTCCGTGGCACTTATGGCTTCATTGGGACAATTGGCATGATGTTCATGACTATTAGGACTGCCCTCCGCATGCTGGAAGTTATCTCATAAATACACCAACTCATCCTAAAAGTAAATACATGTACTCTCTAATCATTGTGTAATTATTAATTGGCTTTCAAATCTTACAGTAGGACTTTACAATAAAAAATCAAAGAATGAAAAAACATTACTTGTAAGTGCCTATACACATGTAATTTTTAGCCCGTTGTGAATAGCAACTTGAACCCATTTTGCTTTTTCCTACAATTTAAATTTGAGATTATCAGGTGCAGAATAAAATAAATGTTACAGAATCAATTTGGGTGCTTTGATTTTATGCAATTATTGTGGAATATGGAAGCAGCTTTGATTTCCTATTTGGAAAATCACAATCAGCAATTGTGCTGTTTATGAACCCCCCCTCTCCCAACCAACAATGATGGTGAAGTTACATGTGCACATTTACTGGTGTGGCATTGTTAATCATTTTGGACCAAAATCTCAGCTTGGCGACTATTTGTAACCATATTTCCTATGTATATGTGCCAAACTGGAGTCATATGATTAATTGGATACCATGGATTCAAATAAGAATTTACATAAACTTTTCGGGTCCCATATATGTAATTAAGAAGAAATCTGAGAAGGCATTTAAGAGTAGATAATCTTCTCTCTACTTTATCTCATATAATGCTTTATTGAAAAGACATGCTTTATTTATGGCCTTGAATAGACAGTGAGCTAGATATAACCAGGAGTTAAGTAAATATTGTGCATTGCATGGATGCTACATGTATATTCTTTATGCTGTGTAGTCCTAGTTTTGTACTAACACCTTGATATATGGATTAAAGAAATCATTTTAATGTCACTCAAGAGAGGTTTCGCTTTTGATGTTCAATTTATACAGCAATACATTAGTCATTTAGTTCCTCTAGTGTCAAAACAAAATAGTTTGCTATTGTTACTAAATTGATTTGCTGTGTTTATCTCTCCAGGGATGTATCATGTTTTCAATTATTCTTTGGACAAATTACACTAAATACAAGGTATGCTGGTAGTCAAGTTACAATCAATAATGATCAAACATTAGACTACTGTAAAATAGTGACTGTCAAGAGAGTACATGTAATACAATTAAAAGCAGCTGGTGAAGTGATTTCTTGATTTGGACTGCATTTATCATTTCCATCCAAACATTTCATTGGGCAAATAGCAGATAATATTAACTCTTTCAGTGCCGATGGCACAAATATGTGACAGACAGACTTGTCATTTTCATTCACCAATTGCTCGACCATTTGAAAGAAATATGGTGGTCAATGTATATCAAAATTTTGAGCATAAATCAAGCATTCTAAATATATGATTGTAATTATATGCTACCATTAAAATCTTCAGAGAAAACTGCAGATTTTTTAAAAGATATACCTTATTTCAACATTAAACAATAGTGAACAAATGAGAAACCAAAAATAATGGACAAAAAAGAACTCAAATGTATTTTCCAATAATTCTTATGCATAAAGTTAGGTAAAGTAATAAAGTTTGGTATCATAAGAAATGGTAATAAATTTCCTACGAGCTTTGTACACAATATTTTGTGAAATGATAGATGGTTAATGAAGTGTAGACACTTGAAAAGCAAGCATTGATCACATTTTGGTAAAATTTTGAAGCGAGCTAAACCCGGTGGCACAGTAAGAGTTAACCACTGGAAAGGTCATATGGCTCCCTGTACAGATGTGTATGTGATTGAAATACATTTGAATATTCAAGCTTCTATTGTGATGCAAGTGTCTGGATAAGTTTTGGAAAGCTAAATTACCTGCCAATACTGAAATGATGCAGTCAGTTGTCATTTATTAACATCAGTACTGTAGAATCATCTATGTCATTTATAACTAGAATTATATTTTGTGGAAGAATTATCTGTGATTTATCAAGATTGTATGTTTGTATATTTGGTCACCTTGTATGGGTTTCACATACATACATGTATTATGTATTGTGCCAGGAACGTCTACATATAACAGACATATATTTGAAAGAATAAAATTAAAATGATTTTGTATCGGGCATAACAATATATATATATATATATATATACACCAGATTTTATCCGTCATTATCTTTCACTGTATGTAGAATGGAATATTATGGAATGATAACAAATAAATTAGATATTACTTTGCATGTGAAGAGGCATTAGAGATAAAGTATGTGTGTACAAAATGTAAGAAAATGTCACGAGGATTACAGTTTGATCTTGGGTGAAGAATTTCCATGAACCTGGTTACTTGTATCATAATGACGATTATGGTGATATATACAGTGGAAACTCGTTATAAAGAGATCCGATATAACAAGATTCCTGATATAACAAGGTAATTTAGCCAGGTCCCAATGTCCCCGTTATAGTGAGTTTCCACTGTTTCGTGATGTTTACCATAATAAGCCACTTCGGAGATGCAATCTGAGCATGAGCAGATAAAGGTCATCTGTACCAAATTCTAAATCCCACTGACACTAATATTCGATATGTGCTCATGAATGTCATGTAATCATTATTCAATTATGCACTAATGGTGCATTCCATGATATCCAGGTGGAAGTATTATTTTTAAAGGGGGAAACAAAAGCTATTCATGAGGCATCTCTATCACTCCCAGAGTTATTTTTCTGAAGTGCACATAAAGGGACCCTCCATGTCTAAAATATCTCTGGATATTTGGGGTCATTTGTACCATGCGCTAACCCCGAACTGGCTTATTACAAAATAGTGAGCTTTCGAATGTGTCACTTTGAACGCCGTCCTAGATTTTCCCAGCTACAATGGACTGCTTTGTGTTAGCTGCATACCGCGCTTTGTGCAAGAACGGCTCACCCGTCCACTGGCTTCATCGAGAACGCGACAAACATGGTTTTGCCGTCTTCTCAAAAACGTGAACCTAGCTTCACCCATTGTTAGCTTCATGCTTCACCTACTTTGTATGCAGTCAACACAAAGCAGTCCATTGTCGCTGGGAGGATCTAGGACGGCGTTCTAGTTGACACATCCGAAAACTCCTTACTATTTCCAAAGAACGACACGGTGACAGTTTCATCAAATTAACTGAAAATATTGACAACTGCCTTAAAAAAAGAAATGGGCATACAATAACAAGGATTCATTTAGAATGATTTATTACAAAATTAATTGACATAATCAAACTGTAGCAGCCATCACCTTAATGCATATTTTTGGCAAATATACAAACACAGGACACACCCTTTTATGTTAAGTAGAAAATGAGAAAATAATTTCACGTAGTTTCCCTTAATATGCTTTTAGGTTATTCTTACTGAAAAAAAAAGATTTACATACATGCATCAATATTTAATTGCTTTGTTCTCTTTAATGAAAAAGACAAGTTAGTTGTCTATAAACAATGATAAAGTAATTCTTTAAACCCAGATTATATAACTGATATATACGAGAAATTGAAAAACCAGATTTTTTTTCTCTTCACAGGTAAAAGATGTAAAACGCGATATACATGTACTGACGAGTAATTATAGCCGATATGATCATTTGTCCAGTTGCAGAGATACTTGTATGTATAGATATAGTCAATTCCCTAATTTTTAATCATTCATTACGTACATTAACATATCGAGTGCCTCACTGAAATTAAGAATAAACTTTTCAAAGAATCTTTTCTACGAGCATCACTAAAGGAAAAGCATCAACAAACAAACAAGCTAAAGCATGAGAGAAGGATATGAAGGATCGGAAAAAACTCTACTTGATAATGAATGTCTGTGGTGTGCAAAAGATTACAAAACTTGAGAGAAAGGGCAAAAGGGGCGTGGAAGAAAGAGGAGGGAGGGTGGGTGAGGGGTATGACTATTCCTGAGAAGGAAAACGTGATTGCCTTCTGCCAGAAAGCCACCACAGACAAAGGTTCTCTAGGTTGATCTTAGATAACTTCCAGGAGACGGAGTGCATTGGTGATAGACAGACCGATCAAACCTACAAGTCCAATGTACCCGTACACACCCCTCATCCTCTTGCTGGGATCTGATGGGATAAAATAAAGGATATACGATGGACATTATTTCAACGGTACTTACATACAGTATAAGCACATTTGAAACACAATAATATCAAAGTCCGTTCATGTTAAGTAATGATCATTCAAATTCCGATATCAGTATGACGAAAATTGGGCTAACAAAATATTAGAAAACTTTTACAATATTAAATAACGGAATTTGTATTTTTTTTTCGTTTAAAATGGTCACTCAAAATGAGCATCTACCCATGATGAATACCGGCACATTACAAGTATTCATATTATTAATTTATATTATTATTATTATTATTATTATTATTATTATTATTATTATTATTATTATTATTATTATTATTATTATTATTATTTTTATTATTATTATTATTATTATTATTATTATTATTATTATTATTATTATTATTATTATTATTATTATTATTATTATTATTATTATTATTATTATTATTATTATTATTATTATTATTAAAAACTCAGAAGCTAAATGAATTGGTAAAGTGTTGTAATGAGTTTCGTTGACACTTTAGATCATAATTTCTATTCGTTTACGATATCGCATGGGCCTGGGAGCCGGGGGTGCGGGGGTTCTGCAGCACCCCCACACAAAAAATCAGGGTTTTTTAGACTTTTTTTTGGAGATTTTTTGACTTAAAAAGAGACACTAAAATGCTGAGGACCTTTTTTTTTGGCTCACAGCATGCACTCCAGGAACAAAATCGTTCTCAGGCGCCTGCAGTGTAATTTAAACTAATTATATCTGTGTGTGTAACACAAAAACTTTAAACTACAAATGCAGCACGTAAATATTAATTAATTAACTTTTCGTGTTGTATATGATTATATACAAACCTCCTGTGTAGTAGCCATTAGCATAACTGAAGCGACTCACGATCCAGATGGCTCCAAGCACTGATGAAGCTCTCTGGAATAAAAAGAAGGAATGAAATTACAGGGGACCCCATCGAGCACAATAAGTCATGATTCAACGAAACTCGGAAAATAAAATTAAAAATAGCAGTCTGAGGGCAGTTAGGGGGATTGTCCTAGGACAAACTTAGGACTACAGGGTAGTTTGTGTTTTTTCCAACATATAGTTTAACTTTATTATACTCCAATTAACTGAGAATACTTAATTATAATATTCAATTCAATTCAATTCACTTCAATTCACTTCAGTTTATTCAATTCCATTAAAAATATACACGGATAGACAAGTCCAAATGTACAGAAATATAAAATACAGATGTAGATAAGAATACAAATGTATAGTTTATAATTATATATGGAATTATGGGTACCATAAAAGACCGAAGCGGTCTTGTCAAGACAGCCCCCTCACAGTAAAATAGGAAAAGATGGAGGAACGAGAGTCCAATATGAGGTTTAAACATTTAAGATACATGTATATGTAAAAGGTAACAGTTCAAATAGCTATAAACCTACCGGAAAACCGATACCAGCGAGAAGTAGAAGCATCAAGAACTGGGGATAGTTCTCCATTCTAATAAGAAAGGGGGGAAAAGATGAAAAAAAAAAGGGTTTAAGATAAAATAATTGTGGCTAAGTGAGAGACAGGAGATGGCAGCGCAGAATTTTCAAACACAGAAAATCAGCTCTTTATAAAAAAATACATCTAAGCAATTATCATTCATGTTCCCCTTGCGTATATGTCGTCAGAGCGATCTACATCAGTTTTTTTTAAATGCCTCTTAAATAAAGTCTGATTTCATTCAGGAATATAACAATGTATAATGATGACGTAATTGATTATGACATCTACTAAGAATGATATGGCACGTATGATGGACAACATTGGCGGATCCAGGGGGGGGGGGGGGGCACAGCCGGCCCGTGCCCCCCCCCCTTTTGGAATAGAAGTATGAATTTTTACCATAGACGATCCGCCATTTTCTCGATTGTGCCCCCCCCCCCCCTTTTAGAGTGGAGACCGTTTTTTTTTTTTTTTTTTTTTTGCTTGTCAGGGAATTATGGAGGGGAACTGGACCCACTAACCCTTTACTAAGCGATTTTTGGCGGATTTTTTTTTTCGTCCTACCCCCCCCCCCCCCCCCCCCCCCCCCCCCCCCCCCCCCCCCCCCCCCTCCATTGAGCGACTTTTCGAGAAGCTGGCGAGACCAAAAAAATACGGGTCTACATTTTCACAAACTTTCATTTATGTGCCCCCTCTTTTACTAAATCCTGGATCCGCCCCTGATGGACAATAAACGTTGAATGGGATATAATATTTCATTTGTAATATAATTCTATGAAATCAGATCAGCACAAGAAATTGCATTTTGCTGATCATTTTGTACTTACGTGTTTCCATGGGCACGTTGGAAACAGTTGAATAGTGCGTTGTCTGGGCTGTAAAGTGTGGGATACTAAAATGAAAGCAGATAGAAACAGATGACCGTGTGATCATTTCTTTTCAAAGTATATGTAATTCATGCATGAAGTTACCTACTTAAATAGTTCCCACAAAATCAATTTTCAATGGCTAGAAAACATTTGCTTGCTTCTTTGAATTTCAAATTAAATTAATTACAACGCATTTCTATACATATTATGTTATTTCTATATAGATAAAACATTTTAAGAACATTTTCACTTCTTGTTTTGCTGATTATATTTCCACTTAGGAAGAAAATTGTTTATGTTGTTTAGGATCATTCCATTAACTAAAATAGATGAATACTACAATGGGTTACTTATAATTATATATATAAAACAAAGTCCTTCAACAATACACTCTTGGCCGAGTTGGCAGAGTTATGACTCTGCATGCCATTTCCTTCGTACATGCCCCTTGTTTTCAGCAAGCACAGTTAAACACAAGTTCACAGTTTGCAATTAAGGTGTCAAAAATTCGAACCATTCGTAGTAGAAAACACAGGAAAATGATCTAGACATGGAGTTCGTTAAAACTCTTTTCTTCCTCTGAATATAGTCAATCAAGACACATTTAGGGATAAGTACAAGTAAGAGAGAAAAAGAGTAAAGAGAGAGAGAGAGAGAGAGAGAGATAAATTACTTAGGAGATATAGCAAGAGAGACAGCTCGTTCAATTTGTTCAATCTTGCGTTTTGAAGACAGATATTTTTTTTCTGGTTATTCATTCTCTTGTTATGTTTGTATAATTTTCGTTATGTTGTTAAGTGCATTGAGCATTTATTCAAAATGGATAATGGCGCTATAGAAATCTTATGTATTATTATTATTATTATTATTATCATCTTACTTCCACTTTATGTGTCTTTCTGGCGAACCCAACTCGTTCAGCTAAATATGCCAGCATGAAGGCACTAGCCACAGCTGTGAGAATCACATAACCAAAGTCAGCAGGTAGACCAGCCACAGCAGTCATCGTGATTGGATTTTATTATCACTTAACAGTACAGGTAAATAATCTGAGGAAAGAATGGAATTCATTAATTCATAGATTAGCACAAATGATCTTGAGTGATCATTAGATATGAGGTAATATAATTTGCAAGAATTAAAAGTGCTGTAATTATAATACATGTACATGCAGGCTCGATAACCAGTGGTCAATCAGCACTGGCGTAGACAGGGGGGCACAAGGGGGCCATGGCCTCTCCCCCCTATTCAGCCACTAAAAAAAAAAAAAAAAAAAAAAAAGAGCGAGAGCGAAAAAGCGGGGGGAGTGAGAGAAAAAGACCTACAAAGGTGTTACAAGCCGTTATCTTTCTCTCAAAATTTGCTAAAACGTCAAAGAAGGGGAAATAACTCTCCTCTCCCTGCACCCACTGTTACATACAGTGAAATGTTGAGTTCACATAATTGAAAATCAGTCCAGGCGTTGGACTATAACTGTCCGCCTAAAAAAATTGCTTGCTACTAGCCGTTTTCTTTCTCTCAGATTTGCTAAAACGTCAGAGCTTTCGCGCTTCGCGCGGGAAGGGGGAAATCCCCCTCCATGCACCCATCCCTATTACAGTGCAGTATTACATCGAAAATAACTGAAAAGCAGCCAGGGCATCAAACTAACTCTCCGCCTAAAAAAAGTGTTACGAGTCGTTATCTTTCTCTCAAATTTGCTGTAAAATGTAAGAGCTTTCGCGCTTCGGGCAGAAGGGGGAAACTCCCTCCCCCTGCACCCTCCCCCTGCACCCACCCCTGTTACATACAGTGCAATATTGCGTCCAAAGAATTGAAAAGCAGTCGGGGCGTCGAACTATAACTTTCCGCCTAAAAGTTTGTTTGCTATATACAAGCCGTTATCTTTCTCTCAAAGTTGCTAAAACGTCAGAACTTTCGCGCTTCGCGCACCCAACCCTGTTACATACAATGCAGTATTGCGTCCAAATAATTGAAAAGCAGCCAGGGCGTTGAACTAACTTCCCGCCTAAAAAAGTGTTGGATAAAATGAATAACAATTATGATCATTAACTTAAAACTAATAATTATCCAATCTTATTATGTTTTACCTTGAAATACCATCACACTCTTTAATTATTAGAAGTAAGGAAATAAGAAATGCCATAATTTCAATGCGTAAATATGGAAGAAAATTCGTTCGCTCGCATTGTCATTCTCAATTGAGGGGTTCCGTCCATTAGAGGAGATCCGTGCATTCATTCTATTCATTAAAAATACATTTTGGGATGCTCTAAAATGGAAGTTTTATAGACAGATTTTCGAAAAAGTCCCTGGTGTGGGAGGAGGGATACCCCCTACCACACCCTCCCCCGCTCGGTCGCTTCGCTCAGTGGCGTATCTAGGGGAGGGGGCAGAAATGTGTGTGTATGTGTAATTGGGGTTTTTACAGACGTGCATCAATCAGATATGAATATTTACGTCTGGGACCGACCTTTAACGTCACCATCCGAAAGACGTGACTCAGTCTCGAACCTGGGTCCCCTGAATCAGTTTATAACTTCCACTGGTAGCTGGATTACAGGCGCACGCCACAACGCCCAGTTAAAGAAAAATCATAATCTTTATACGGATTACGCACCCCCAAAATCCGCATGCAGGTTAATGCACTAGAAATCTAGTTTTTTGAGGTTTGAAATGCGAAAGTTTTCGAAAGCTCGGTCGCTTTGCTCCCTCGCATAATTATTATCTCTCAGGATCTCGTAATTTGAAAAATAAAGATATAATTGCTTTGCTCGCTATAACATGTTATGTGCCATATGACTCCTGCTAAATATTGCACCCCCGATGTAGGATAAAGTGTATAAAACAGCATTTGCACAGGTTCAACTTTTGAAACTTCAGGTATAGCCTTGCTGAATTTCTCGACTCTTTCTCAAGCCTTTCAGGGTTTTCGTTAGTTTTGCTTCCGATTGTAGAAGTGAGTGAATAGAAAACCGCTTATTAATGTATAAAATTCGAGCTTCTCTACCGCTCAATTACGGTGGTCAATTGCAAAATTTCCTGGGTAAAATTGCATAAGAAATTGCACTTTTTAAAACTATAGGGTTAACGATTGAAAATTTTGCCGCTCAGTCGCTTTGCTCCTTCGCTGACGAAGATAAGTTTGGGCAATCGGGGGGGGGGGGGGGGGGACTTCATTTTTTGACCCGGGTTCCATAATCCCTATAATCATGAACACGGATCGACACCCCTGTGGCCCCTCCTATTGAAAAATCCTGGCTACGCCTGTGTCAATCATTATAGTCTCGTAAATGGGAGGACCCGGGTTCGAAACCACGGTGGATGCGCTCGTGCCCCCAAAGGATACAATGAACGAGTAATTAGTATCATTATGAAAAGTCATTATTATCATCATCATAATCATCATCATTATATCACCTGATTGTTTGTGAACTAATTTACGTTTCCCATAAATATGGCGAGTATATCTCCGTGGATGAGGTACATGTATACATGTATACACCACCACCAATCGTCATCCAGGCACTCGTTTATATCCGAACAGGACGTGGTCAGATTATTGGCGAATTTACATCATCATAATAATATATTACACCTATACAGCTGTAACAGTGATCAAATTCCTGAATCCCGGGTAAAGAAAAGCCACACAGCTTATAGCCTATGTTGTATTATGCAATACATGCATATTATACACGCTGCATGCAACGAGTATGCTATAGTGTTATTGTACCCCGAGGTAAGTGTATAAAACAAGGTACAATGACTTTGCAAAAATGCGATATCCATGCACTACACAACCGCGTCCATGCCAAATATATATGCCATGTAAAGAGAAATATATGCAAATCACGCATCGTAGTAGTTTACTATATATATATACACCGCATATAATTTATGATCATTCATTGGATGGCAGTAATATGCCCACATGCATTATTAGCTATACAGTGAATTTTGATCGTGAAAATACAATAAAATGCAATACAAACTAAGAACGAATACCCCTGTACTTACAATATTATCTCTCCAGTCTTCGATCTTTACCCGTTTTCGGAATGGCTTATTCAAAGGTAAACACACAGAGCCAGCTATTTGAGGTCATCGGAGCGATACAAATCGTGTGTAGTGGTGTGTCTATCACAGGCGCGGATCCAGGGGGGGGGGGCCCTTGCGCCCCCCCCCCCCCCGTTTAAATTTGTCTGACAAAGTATGCTCCCGGACCCCCTATATGGCCGTTTGACTTCGTCAAAGGGAGGGTTCCTCAGTATCCGCCCCTGTAGCAGGTTTATTGAATGGGGGGGGGGGGGGGGGGGGTCCTATTATGTGATGGCCCTGGGCACGGGCGTAGACACGCATAATTATCCATTGTTAGTGGGGGGGGGGGGGGGTGGGTGATCTTTTCATCATCCCCCAATAACACTAGAAAGTGTGTTCGTGTCTACGCCACTGGCCCTGGGGCTGGAAGCCAAGGTGCTGGGTACTGCTGTATTCATTGAAAGGTTTCAAATAAATTGAATAAGGATTTGTTTTTGTTTTGTTTTGTTTACTGTCACAAAGCAATGTTGGAATGACAAGGCATCACTCGATCAGCACTCGCACTCGAACCGGGTGCCTGTATAATGTGCGTGTGTGTCGGTGTGTTTTTTTTTTTGCCTACCCATCCACGAAGCTTCCCTGACAGCATCAGTTTTCCAACTTTTTAATTTGAGTAAGTGAGAAATGGGGATGTGAGCAGGTACACCGGAATGGGGGGTGGAGGGGGTGCTTTGTTATATATGAAAATATTATTAATATTGTTAATTCATATTGTTTGTTATTATTTGTATATAATTGTAAATTCTTTATTTTGAAAAAGAGAGAAAATAAAAGATCAACAAGAACAAAAAAGTGTTCAGTAATTATACTATGGTTGTTTCTTTATGGCCTGGAAGGCATGAAATGGAATCATAATCATTTGTATTGTGTTTATTGCCGTGTTGAATTATATTCTTCGATTAATGCTTAATTTGTAATATTCATTTTGAAAATTTGAATTCAGGAATAAAAATTATGAAAAGAAAAAAAAAGTGTGTGACAAGAAGATTTGGAGTCGCGTTATATAATTCGATATGAGCTTGGGTCTTCTCCATATAGACTTGAAACATAATTAACGGAACAACTGCCATAGCTTTGAATTATATCAAGATTTATTGATTGATTTCCATATACATAGTCTATCACTAGGCCCTAATTATAATTACAAATGTTGTTGAATCAAATACAGATTTTTCAGACATGAAACTATGGTTGAACATTGATGAGTCCAGTGGCGGATCTAAGATTCTCTGTCATAAACCCGTCTGTTGGTTGTATGGGGCCATAGATTCCTACAAAAACGAATAGTATTTTGCTCATACACAACATACAAAACAGACTATTTCAAATATCTTATAGATATAATATACCCATTTCAGGCGCGGATCCAGAGGGGGAGGGGGGCCGCAAGGTGCGTGCGCCCCCCCCCCATTTTGTCTGACAAAAAAAAAGTGTTAATTATGCCCCCGGACTCCCTAGATGGCCGTTTGGCTTCGTCAAACGGAGGGTTCCTCAGTGTGCGCCCCCCTCCCTTTCTGAAAATCCTGTATCCGCCCCTGCCCATTTAACACCAGACGAACATTTTCTCAAAGGCGTTTCATTTTTTAGCCAGATCTGTATCATTTATCAAAACTAATCTAAATAAAAACTGTTACGTTTTTTTAAATAAAAATGGGAAATGGCAATGGTTGCATAGATCTGTATATACATCGTACATTGTACGATACATATATGCTCCGGCGACGATTGCTCAAAGTCAACTTTGTACACTAACCGAATATTAAAGTGGCATTAAACTGGTAGATCTTGAACAGCGCCATCTTACAGTGATTGCTAAATTAAGATTATATTTTGGAAATTAATTGCATTTTATCTTGAATGTTGACAAACATCTTGTTTGGATAATAGGCAAATTTTATATTTCAAACAATTATTTTGACTTGGCATTGTGGAAAATAGTGTGCAGGTACATTCTAAGATTTTACAAACTAGAATGGGGCATGATGGGAACGGTGAGAGGCACATACACATACATCAAAATCCTGTTGAAAGATGGCACTATTTAGGTTCCAGTTTACTGTCACTTTAAATTTCAACCCTGGACCAAACATTATACCTAACCCTAACCCTAATCTAAAACCCAATGCCACCCCTAATATAACCCCATGAGCACCCTATATCTTTGACGAAATAAAGCCAGTAGCAGCTGTCGCCGGAGCATACTTATGTCGGAGCATCTTGCAGTAATGTTATGGGATGTTGGTCATTAAAGATCACATTGCAAGAATTCCATCAAAATAAATATTGGCTAAATACTTATTATTCCATAGATGGCATAAATTATACAAGGTTATCCAAATACAACGCTTGGAAACATTTGAATTAATGATTATTATCAATTATAAAACGGTAAAATACAGCCCCCGATATAGCAGCTGAAGAGCTCCTTGAACGCTGCTGAGATGTGTGACGACACACGAGCAAGGCCGTACGCAGAATTTTTTTCCTGGGGGGCAAAATGATCGCTTTCAAAGGAACCTATAACTTGAAGTCTAAAACCCGATTTAAAAAAAGTATGATTTTGAAATTTCTGGGGGGGCAACTGCCCCCCCCCCCTCCCCCCGCTGCGTACGGCCTTGCACACGAGTATATCGATATTGCTATTAAAGTCATGAAAGTAGAAATATGATGTTGAGAAGAGATATGATGTAACGTCACCATAACGTAACATCCTTCAAGACCGAGCTAGCTGCTTCGACGGCATGGGTTATCCTGGCGATCTGCTGTGCTACGACCTTCCATCGCTGGGTCTGATCGGGATCATATGAGATCTCGTGTAAGGCATCGAGGATTCCCGGAAAGGTGTAGGGTACCTCCTCGGTCATTCGAGGGACGGTCTTACGCGGAGAAAATAATAGGTGCCTGTTGGGAGAAAAGTTATTTTATATCGATTTCAAATCAAAAAGATAAGAAAAGAAAAGGAAAATGAAAATGGAAGAGAAGAAAAAGAAAAGATATGACAGGTTAAGAGAAGAGAAGAGAAGATAAGAAAAGAAAAGAACAAAGAATAAAAAAACAAACAAAAGAAACGAAAAGGAAAACAAAAAGAAAACAAAAAGGAAAATGAAAAAGAAAAAGAAAGAAAAGAAAAGGGGAAAAAAAGAGGAAAAAAAAGAAACGAATAGAAAAGAAACGAAAAGAAAAGCAACAAACGAAACGAAGCGAAATGAAAGGAAAAGAAAAGTAAAGAAAAGAAGCGAAAAGAAAAGAAACGAATAACAAAGGAAACGAAAAGAAAAAGAAAAGGAAAAGAAAAGAAAAAGAAAAGAAAAGAAAGATACCGAGAGGCGTATTCATGCAGGATATTGTTGAATCGGTGTACGCTCACGCCCCTGTTTGAAAGTTAAAAAAAAAAACCCTCTACAACATACAGCGGGGCTATCGTACTCGGAGATAGGATTGGAGCCCAGGTGCCTGCCCTACCCCCGTTAAGATTCAATTCCATCACCATTATTTTTAATTTCCCATTAACCAATCCTCAACTAAATTTTCTAATCCATCGTGACTGACAAAAGTGCCCAAACCCCATTAAATGTTCACTAAGTACCTTGCTAAACATGCAGAGATCCAATTTACCTATCTAGAGTGTTTCCTGGAAGTTCACCTAGAAATGCCCGACTAAGATGCATCATTTGGTCGTTGATTCGTCTAACAGCCAAGGCGCTAGATTAAAGGCAAAGTATATACACTCTTAAAAATGCTGGGTCAAAAATAACCCCAAACGGGGTTACAAATGACCCCGCATGCGGGATCAACTATGCACAAACCCCGTGCGGGGTCACTTTGACCCCGCCATGCGGGGTCACCCAAAGTAACCACATAGCGTGGTTACATTTCGACCCCGAATGTGGTCAAAATTTAACCACGATTGCGTGGTCATTTCTGCATAACTTGACCCCGCATAATTTGACCCCGCATACTAATGATCATTACCTTATAACCCCGTCAAAACGTACGGGGTCATTTCCCGTCGGACGGGGTTGATACTTCTGCCAGATGCGCGTGTACCATCCACGTTTCAAAGATTAAAAAAAGAAGCTAATGTCAAGTAATATCATAACATATCATATTTTGTATATTTTGCTCACTATGACCTATAACCTATCCTCACCTATTGTATAGCATATCATATACACCTATCATCCTACTTTAATCCTACTCCTATTATAGTCCTACATCCTATCCTATACCTATATACTGAAAACCTTTACTTTATTATATAGGGACTGTATTGCAGTGCTTGCTAAAAGTGGTTAAAGATTTAATTTAATTTTCTAATGTAGATTTTTAGATCTTAAACCTAATTACATGTTTGAATATGTACAACATAATAATTAGTATACATACATTTTTCATCACATTTCAAAGTGCAATCATTGCATAAAAACTTAAAAATCAAGTGTCATTTATGTATATAAATTCTGGTTGTTTACGGTTGCTCATGGGTATTCAGGATACATCATGAATATTCATGACAATGGCCCAACGTTTAACCAAGTAGAAGTCGGACCAATACTTTGCTGATGAATAAGCAATATTTCAAATGGTTAGTGATTAACCAGTGAAATTGGAACATTGTGACCAACATATTTTTGGAAATAACCCATATGGTGTTGACCAATCGCATTGGTACATTTTTTGACCAGTCCTTTTTTAGAGTGCATTAAAATGACCAGTTTTTGCGTGGTCATTTTGACCACGCAAAAACTGGTCATTTTAATGCAGCGGGAGCATTATTGATCGAAAACAACCCCGAAACGTGGTCGAATAAATTCGACCACGCAATATGCGACCCCGCATTTTTAAGAGTGTAGCAATCATAACCTTCAATAGTTTATGTGCAGTTTGTATAAAACACAATTATAAGTTTTAAGTATATCACCCTCAATTTCGAGGTGTTTACATAGAATACGATTGCAAAAACTTTCGAAAATCAACCTAAGGCAATTCCATTAGCCTTGTCTTTCACCCATAGAAGCATTACAACAACGCATTGCGTAATCCGAAAATGATTTCTATGGGATGTAATACCAAGGAGAATGCGTACTGACTGAAACTACCCTTGAGCTGATTTCTCGAAAGGGTTTGCGATCGTCTTTATGAAGAAATAGCGAAGTTCGATAAAGACCGCAAAGTAAGAAAGGAAATTGTACCCAATTCTCGCCAGACAAGATTTGTTTATTCGAAAAAGTCAAATTATATAATAGGGCCTATCTATTTTTGTGGAGTGAATTAGCTGGTTGCTTTTAACAACAATCCCTCACCTCTTCCTGTTTATAGAGTCAACTCTTCTTTCAAAGTCATGTGCGGTTTCATGAAGTTCATCAATTGCTTTTTCCAGAGATTCTGTGGAAAGAAAAAAAAATGAAGCTGTTTAGTAAATTAATGATCATAATTAACCATGAAAAAGGAGTGATAAGGGAAAGAGAGAGAGAGAGAGAAGAGAGGGGTAAAGGGGGAGTGTGAGTTTTATGAAATATTTGAAATACATCTTGCTAACTGGATATAGGAATGACTTGAATCTGGCCAGTTATCAGTACCAGAAGATTACATTCACAAAGTACCAGCTCCGCTTCTTACCACATCCTCGTTCTCAAGATGTGATAATGTAGTAGGAAAATGTCATCGAAATCTCACATAAATCTGCCTTCAGAATAAATAACATTGAGTCGTAAAAATGAAAGGATTATCACGGCCACTAGCAGGGGTGTCGATCCGTGTTCATGATGGGGGGGGGGGGGGGGGGGGGATGACCGGCGAGGGAGCGAAGCCAGTGGCGTATCTAGGGATTATTGCGCCTGGGGCAAACAACAATGAAGTCCCCCCCCCCCCCCCCCCCCCCCCCCGAGTGCCCAAACTTATCTACGTTTTTAACCCTAAAAAACGCAATTTCTTGGGATTTTTTTCCAGGAAATTTTGCAATTGACCACCGTAATTGAGCGATAGAGAAGCTCGAAATTTATACATTGATAACAAGTTTTCTATTCACTCACTTCTACAATTGGGAGCAAAACTAACGAAAACCCTATATAGGCTCGAGAAAGAGTCCAAAAATTCAGCAAGGCTACCTGAAGTTGAGATTTCTTTCAAAAGTTTAACCTTTGCAAATGCTGTTTTGTACACTTTATCCTATATTGGGGGCGCAATATTTAGCAGGAGTCCTATTAAACTTAACATGATATAGGCGCGAGTAAAGCAATTACATCTTTATTTTTCCAAATTTAGAACCCTTTAAGCTATTTAAGAAATATATACTGGGGGCGCGAAATTACAAGATCCTGAAAGAAAATAATTATGCGAGAGAGCAAAGCGACCGAGCTTTGGAAAATTTTCGCATTTCAAACATTCAAAAACTAGATTTCTAGTGCATTTACCCTGCGGATTTTAGGGCGCATAATCCATAAAGATTATGATTTTTCTTCATTTCCCCCTCTTTTTCTCTCCTTTTGCGTCTTTTGCGTCCCCTCCAAGTGCCACCTGGGGCACGTGCCTCCTGCCCCCTCCCTTAGATACGCCACTGAGCGAAGCGACCGAGCTGGGGGAGGGTGTGGGAGGGGGGTAATCCCCCATCCCCCCGGGATCCACACCCATGGCCACTAATGTACTTGCAGGGCTGCCGAGGTATCCCTGTTCATCATTTTTGGATACCTCTCTGTTGGCAGGTAATGAGTTAAAAACATACATGAAATAATCTTGGGATTATAAACATTGCCTGCCAATAACTGTCGTCAAAATCATGATCGCATGGAGTAGGCCCTACCGCATTGATACGTGAAACAGACGTGTTCTCAAGGTCACCTACACGAAAACGGCGTCCTCATCATTCATAATGACTGGCCAATATCGCTACATACTTTTTTGTTTTTATTAATAATGAATACAAATGACAGCAAAAAAGCATGTGCCATAATTTTCAATTGCCTTTTGTCGAGTTGGCACTTGTTTGGTGCAAATTGTGTAGCGAGACCAGGGCAGCGTTTCATCAAGCGTTTTGTCAGTGATTTTTACTGACAAATTTGCTCTCAGCCAATCAGATGCAAGGATTTCATTAGCTTATAACAGTTGTCTGTAAAGATCACTGACAAAACGCTTGATGAATCACTCCCCAGGAGGCCTATTGATCTCGGCTTTTTGATTTATCGGTCTTAGCGTCGATCCTAAGATCTAAGCTAATGCTCCATCAATTTAATCAAATATTTCCTCCTGCTCTAACGAACTCGGCACTGATTTCGAACGGCTGCCAAAGTGGGTAGGTGCATGCACGTATACGAATGTGGGCTGGAATGCGGGTGGAGTTGGGGTGTGCGCGTGTTTATGCGTGCGTGTGCGCAGGCCGATAAAATAAATCTCAAGTTACATTTATAACACGTCGTCTAATGAATTACAACATACCTAATGATATTCCATGATCTTCAATAGCCCTGGACTGAGAGGTATTCACCAAGCCATACCACATGTCATCCACTTCATTCAAGAATCTCAAACTATCAAACGGTAACACCAAACTATCTGCCAGAATGCGTGCCATTTCAGCAAATGTCCTACCGATCGCCTGATGGTACTTATATTCTGGATCTATGAATGTCTCCATAAGACGAATGGTCTCATATTGTGTATGATAGAGTGAGTAGAAAAACATAAACAGGGACTGCAGGAAGAAGGAAAAAAAGAAGAAAGATATAATTATGATTATGAAGGCACATGATAATGTAACGCATATTTTTTGCATCTAAATAATTGTTTGAATACACAAAATCAATCCAAAGGCCATGTATTTTTGACGATTTCGTTTTCGTCAGCGTCAACGGACTAATGTCCAGCTTCACGAGGATACTTCGATTGAGCCACTACCCGCGCTAATCAAGCCTGTGAAGGCAATTAACCCATACGCCACTCATTAAAAACTTGTTTACAATGTTCATTTTTCAATCACTCTTTAAACATGTTAAACGACATCATTCTTTCATGACGGGCAAAAGACCGTCACTGACGCGGTCTGCGGTCCTTACTTTTAATAACAAAATGACGCCCGTGAGCCGGGCTTAAAACAAAGAAAACAGAAGATCTGCTGACTGATATGATTTCTTTCCTTTAAGCATTATATGCCCCAAACATTCGGATATATATATATATATATATATATATATATATATATATATATATATATATATATATATATGTATATGCCCAATTTAAACTCATCTGTGCTCACTTGAAAATTCTGAACAATCATACATACTTCTAAGAATAATAAGTAGGCATATACACTTAGCAACATTTACGAGAAAAAGCGAAGGCATGTGCAGGGACGGACTGGGACTTAAATTCGAGTGGGGAATTTCGGAGCGACCTGGCGTTTTTGCTGCTGACTGGCCTTTTTTGTATGACCTGCCTTTTTTAACCGAAGTATTGACCGGCTCATTGGGAAAACTCCCCAAACTCCCGAAAATTTAGAAAAGAAATCACAAAACAAGGGTCAACTTACGGAATCGTATATGTAGTAACCACTGATACAAGATATACCTAGCCTCTTCTCAAAAGCATAGTCATCACTACCATCCAGTAATAGATTTACACTGTGACAAAATAAAAATAAACATGTTGAGAAGACAGATAATCAGACTAACATTACTCTTTTTAAATTGAGAGTTACTGTATTGAAACAGTAAGTCTGTATTAAAAGAGGAGAAAATGTTCAATATTTCCATTGTTATAGATCGACTTAATGTACATCTACGCAATTTTCTCCGAAACACAAGGCAATCTCCTTTAGAATCTTACTAAAAAAATAATCTTTTATAAACCTTTGCAATTTTGAAAAGCATCTGTTTTTCATCCCATTTTCACCACGATTTCGCATTCATATGTAAATCACCATCTATAAACATTTATCTATCCGATATATAGTAGCTACAGGAGGACATGTGAGATGCCCCCCCCCCCCCACCCCGCCCCATCGAATGAAAGAAAGAAAAAGAAAGAAAGGGAGGGAGAGAGAAAAGAGAGAGAGAGAAAGAGAGAGAGAGAGAGATGGGAAAGACGAGAAAAGAAGACTATAGGATACCCGCCTGCACACTCTGCCTAATCAGAAGCCTTGTTAATTTCCATTTCATTTTCCGAGCCCGGTAAGATCGGTGCCCCCCAATCAATGATGTCATTGCCCTCAATGGTTGGACTGACGCTACAACAGTGGTCAGATCAATGACTTTTTTCAGGGAGGAATAGAATGACTGCCATTGTATAAATAAAACTGCCACGATTTCTTTTAGAAAAGACCGCGTTCAAACACAAAAATTCATTGCAATATGCATTAGGATTAGGATTACCATAGACGCAATTTAAATTTTTATATCAAAAGCAAATTGAACTAATAACAGAATTCCTATTTGTCTAATAAAATATAGAGTAAAAGATCAAATTTGATAATGCTTACAACGGAAAGTCCGGTTCGTAATCCGGACTGCGCTCTACCATTGTGTCGAAAACGGTTTTCCGGGTATGAGAAGGATCTGGATCCGGAACCTTAAGGAAGTGATAAAAAATGATTAAAATTAGTGACGTTGCTGAAGCCGGAGAGGAAGAAGTATCACATCTCTTCATTCAACATTTCTGCATGTCGGAAAAGCCTTTGGATTTTCTTGCTTTTAGTCAGTTTGTAGAAATATTGTGTAGAATAAAATAAAATAAATTGTTCTGACGTAAAGCTCTTAATTTGGCTGTGTAACATTTAACTATACCCTTGATTCCATAACTCCGTCGTATGATAAGTGGCCATTAGTCGATTTCGTTCAGTGTGTCCCGTTATCAATTTATTTCATTAAAAAAATCATTTGATGTGACCATTGATTAACGGTTCTTTCGGTATCGTTCAGTATCACTTCCATTTGCAATGGTCATGTATTAAAAGAGATTTTTCATTTTTGGACGAAATAAATAGATCAACGATATGTCGTATGGAACACATTGTATGGAATTGCCCTAATAGCTGTTTATCATTTTCTTTAGCTTTAGCTGCAATATTGACGTCACTTTTGTTTAAATTGGTGGTAAAATGTGGAATTTGAATTGAACGGAATTGAATTTATTTCCACATCTCCATTTAAAAAACATTCATAAAACATGTCAAATATATGTACATACAATGACATAATACAAACAAGTACACAAAGAATAAATGTAAATGTGGTGGGATCATAAAAAGTTTGGTAAAAAAATTGTAAACATGATCCCATTTCACATGAAAAAAAAATACAAAAAGGTAAAGAAAAATACAATCGAAAAAAAAGAATTTAGCCCAGAGAATTGTAAAATAATATAAAAAAATCATAATATTCATAACAGTGTATTCTTTAGCAATAGATACTCTTTAAACTTGCGTTTGAACGCGTTGAGAGAATTAGTGTCCTTGATATGTTGAGGTATGTCATTCCATAAAAGGGTCCTTTGCATGTTATTATTGATCTAGAAAAGGAAGTACAACCATAATCAACCCGATAGTCAAGTTCACCTCTAGTATTATAATCGTGAAAATTGAGTCGAATATTTTTGGTAAAAGTCTCTTATCATACAAGAACATAAAAGTACCTAAATTGTAATTATGAAGGTGATACACAGAAAGTATTTTAAGTTTTTGAAAGAGAGCTAGAGGCATAGAATGACTACGGAAATCAGAGTTGTTGTCAGTTAAACGGCTGTAATGATAATTGGGATTTTTGTACGACCCAAATAAAGCACGTGTTGCATAGACCTACACTATTAATAAATTCATTTTTAACAGAAAAATGAGTTCGATATATCTAAATTTAAGAAGATTATAGGCCTAACCTTATTTTATTACCTTTTTAGTTGCTTCAAAGATGACTTGCCGCAGATTAGGTGAGGATGAGGCATAAAGAACATATGTATCTGCATACAAAAGGTAAACTGGATTAAATAGACTTTCAAAATCTTTTCCCTGGACAACAACATTAATAATTTGGACTACTACTTTGGAGACAATTACCCCTGAAGGAAACCCATCCTCTAGGATATCCCCCAGGACAACAATCCTAGATAACCACATGAATATTATTGAAGTTATTATTGTATATAATTATGTAGAGTCTAGGCTTTATCATTTTCAACAAATCTATATCTGTGGTAGATACTCATACTGTATTACATCCCATAGAAATCAATTTCGTGACTCAAATTCCGTCTGAGTCTATACGATCCTAACTTTTTTTCGGTTTGCTCACCCAGGCCTCTCTAACACACACTGTAACCGCTTATGATTTGTTGTGTTTGTAAATTTCATTATTGGAAGGGGGCATAAAATAGGTCGTCCCCTGATAAAATAAAACTGCATAACAAATCTCCGCCACTGAATTTCATTATATGTTCATTCATAATAGTGAAAAACAATTTTACAAATGGAGAATACATATTCAATTTCAATTTAAGTTTTAACAGAAAAACCCCCTGACTTTCCTCTAGCCAAAAACCAATCGGCTCTTTCAAAGAGGCTGATAATCAGTTTGCCAACAAACATATGCCACATTTGCACAGTAAACCATATTACAACCCACAATCGGCGGCGTTGCCAGAATTTTTTTCTGCACTTGAGGGGACAGAGAAGCGTCTCCATTTTGTACGGAAAGGGAGGTGGATACGAATTTCTATATAATTATTACCCTTCAAGGGAGTGTAGCGTAGCGACCGAAGCCCCCTAAAATTGTATTGGAAATAAGGCATGTGCCCCCATGCAGGCCCTGCGCCCGGGTATACCGCTGCCCACAATACAATGCAGTAAATAAAATGTTCGAGTTCACCTGCAACCGCTATATCCAGGTTGAGATAAGCTACTGTCCTTTCAGAGAGAATGTCATGAAACTCCTAGGTAAAATGAAGGAAAATAAGAGTCATAGATTGGTACTAATAATTGCGTCGATGTGAAAGACATCGTTCTAATAACTCAAAACAGCAATGCAGGGGCGCCATTGAACCGTTTAAGTGGAGGGGGGGGGGGGGGGTGCCGAATTTAAGCCTAATCACATTTTTTGATGAATCACGACCAAGTTCAGTTTTTATTTGTATGTGTTCTTATGTATTTTATGTATTTATTCATTTTGAAACTTCATTGATATTTTATTGTGTATCAATATTTTGTTTTACAAACATTATTCTAAAGGATATGAAAAATCGTGTGAACCTATTTTCAGACAAAATGTGTAAAATGTGGCATTTGGAGAAAATCAATGATGATTTAACCATATTGGCAACAATAAAGTAAAGGAGAAAAGGGAGTTAGACTCGACTCTTACCTCCGTCCATTCCACTGAGCCAAACATTCCAAATTCCTCAGCGCCAAAAGAACAAAACATTAAAGTCCGTCTCGGTCTCCAACCTAAGATAAAGAGTAAATGAGTAGCAATTATAAATGGGACATTTTTTTTATTGCTGTGACGGATAAGAATCGTATGCTCCATAACAGTTAAACACATTAATAAAAACGTTTGAACATGGATAGTGTACAAAACAATACAAAGGAGACTCCCAGAGGATAAAAAGGAACATCACGATGTTATCCTTCATATTTTATAAAACTTAATGGTCCCTTTATCTATCTCTTTCTATCTCTCACTCACCTATGTAACTGTCTGTTTGTCTGTCTTTCCGTCTGTATGTCTCTGTCTCTCTTCTGTCTTTCAATATTTAACCCTAAAAAACGCAATTTCTTGTGCATTTTACGCAGGAAATTTGACCATGCAATTGAGCGGTAGAGAAGCTCAAAATTTTATACATTGATAAGCGGTGTTCTATTCACTCACTTCTATAATCGGGAGCAAAACTAACGAAAACCCTATAAACGCTTGAGAAAGAGTCGAGGCTACCTGAAGTTATGAGATATCTTCAAAAGTTGAACCTTTTGTAAATGCTTTTTATACATTTTATCCTATATTGGGGGCGCAATATTTAGCAGGAGACATATGAAACTTATATGATAAAGCGAGCAAAGCAATTACATCTTTATTTTTTTCCTCCAAATTTTGAAACCTTACAGCTATTTAAGAACTTTATAGACCTACTGGGGGCGCGAAATTACGAGATCCTGAAAGAAAATAATTATGCGAGGGAGTGTGTGTGTGTGTAATTGGGTTTTTACAGACGTGTATCAATTATATGATTATTTACGTCTGGGACCGACCTTTAACGTCACCATCCGAAAGACGTGAATCAGTCTCGAACCTGGGTCCGCTGAATCAGTTTATAACTTCCACTGGTAGCTGGATTACAGGCGCACGCCACATCGCCCAGGGAGCAAAGCGACCGAGCTTTTGAAATTTTCGCATTTCAAACCTTAAAAAACTAGATTTCTAGTGCATTTACCCTGCGGATTTTAGGGTGCATAGTCCGTATAAATATTATGATTTTTCTTCATTACAGGTCATCCCGCCACCTAATTTTTTTTTTTTTTTTGATATATACCCCCGGGATCGACACCCATGGTCTCTTTCGCTTTACATGTCTTTCTCCAGCAACTTTCTACATACATCAAGTTTCCTACCTTGTTTCTTCATCATGCCGAAGACCCGGGATATCTCAAGAAGAGTAGCAGTACCGCTGGTAGGATCGATAGACCCGAGTCCCCATGCATCTCGATGATTGCCGAGGATGACGTAACGATCTACGAATGTATACCAATTTTATTCAATAAATAAGCCCAGTCTACCTGTTCTTATCTAGCAGAGTGCATAGGGCCACATAATAATGGATACAATGAACAAATAAAACCTGGATAACAAAGGCAAATGCACAGTATAAAAAACAAATAATGTCAAATCAAGAATGAGATGGAGAATTACTGCACACTGCATTATCATAAATATGGTAAGTTGGTCTTGTTTAAATATCTTGTCGACTGCAATCAGTTGGCGGCATGAAATTTAAAATGCTTTTTATTTTCTGCATTGAAAACATATGTATTTTTCATGGCATGAACTTGTGTAATTTCTTTTAAAATTATGGGTATAAAATTTCCCAACATGAGAGCAATTATGCGTCCCACCAATTAGTGTGGGCGATTTTATGACCACCTTGGGTAATGTTTTGCTCAAACACGCAAATTGAACAATCGTTCGTGTTTGACATATGATTTCATTTCATTTATTTCCACTTCCAACAATATAAAATACATAGGTTTACATCGTACATAGCAAATCAATTGCCCAAAAGATGGTCAGAAACACAATTACTGTTATTTTGGGCAAATTTTTACCCACATTTTCCTTCTAGAGTCATCCCTTGAAGGATATACTGAAAGGTATACAAAGTGAAAATTCTACTTTTAAAAGTACGTATTTAATGTCAGTATTTTGGAACAAAAAATGCACTAATCACGTGAATAAGGTACGCAGGTGAATAATCATTCCACATGTCTGAACTGTCAATACCATGAGTCTTTTTGTGCTTGCACTGTGCAAAATGTCCCGTGATATCAAAATCTTTAATAAACCCTATTCTGTTTTTTACTTACCGGGTTCTATCTCTCCTCGTATAAACCCCACAGTGTTGTAAGTTGTAAACAGGCCTGACACAGAGTTGA
Organism: Heliocidaris erythrogramma; assembly: GCA_025617745.1. Taxonomy (NCBI): domain Eukaryota; kingdom Metazoa; phylum Echinodermata; class Echinoidea; order Camarodonta; family Echinometridae; genus Heliocidaris; species Heliocidaris erythrogramma. The sequence goes on from CM046858.1 coordinate 1,235,222, forward strand.
CAACCAGCCTTACCTTGCTGTCATGGAGAGGATGGAAGGAAATATTGAGGGTATAGTATTCAGTGAAGCAGAGAATTCATATTGCATCAAATAAATTCTAAAAAATTTCCCTTCCTCCCCCTTCTTGTATAAATCTAATTAGGCAGTTCATTGTCTTACAGGAAGAATTTATACAGTAGAAGACCCCCCCCCCGAATGCCATGATTGTGATGTAAGCGTGCCAACAAACATGACAGAATACTAAAATTATCGTCCAAATTTTTATTCATATCTTGATTTGAACATACAATCAAAGGCGTAGACAGGATTTTTTAATAGGGGGGGGGGGGGGGCAGACGTGAAGGATCCAACCGCATCGCCAGGATTTAATTTTAGGGGGCGGTTGTGGAGCACGCAAAGAGTGCGAAATTGGTGATGAGCACGCAAAGCGCAAAGCGTGCTCCCCATAGGGTGGGTGCAGGGAGGGCGAGTTTCCCCACTTCCGCGCGAAAGCTCCTAGGTTTTACAGCAAATTTGAGAGAAAGGTAACGGCTCGTAACACTTTTTTTTTGGCAGAAAGTTAGTTCGAAGCCCTGGCTGCTTTTCAGTTATTTTGGACGCAATATTGTACTATATGTAACAGGGTTAGGTGCAGGGAGTGCGAAGCGCGAAATCTCTGACGTTTTAGCCAAATTAAGAGAAAGATAAACGGCTCGTTGCAAACAATTTTTTAGGCGGAAAGTTATAGTTCGACGCCGGGACTGCTCTTCAATTTTTTGGACGCATCGTTTCACATGCGAGGGATCGAAGCCAGTGGCGTATCTAAAGTATTATGGCGCCCGGGGCAAACAATGAAGTTAGGCGCCCCCCCCCCCCTGCCCCCGAGTGCCCAAACTTTTCTACGTTATTGTACAAGCGAGGGCGCAAGGCGCCCGAACGGCAAATATTTCAATTTTAACCCTAAAAAACGCATTTTCTTGTGCATTTTACCCAGCTCGAATGTTATACATTGATAAACGGTTTTCTATTCACTCACTTCTACAATCGGGAGCAGAACTAACGAAAACCCTTTAGGCTTGAGAGTCCAGAAATTCAGCAAGGCGACCTGAAGTTGGGGACGCAATGTTTAGGAGGAGTCATATGAAACTTACATGATATAGCGAGCAAAGCAATTACATCTTTATTTTTTAAAACTATTTTAAAACTATATATCTGACCCTAGATACACCACTGAGCGAAGAGACCGAGCGGGTTGGGAGGGGGTATCCCCCTCCTACATCAGGGAATTTTCCCCAAATCTGTCTATAAAACTTGCATTTTAGAACATCCCAAAATGGTTTTAACGAAAAGAAGGAATGCACGGATCTACGCTAATGGACGGAACCCCTTAATTGAGAATAACAATGCAAGTGAACGAATATTCTTCGATATTTTCACATTGAAATTAAGGCATTTCTTATTTCCTTTCTTCTAATCTAAGAATGTGATGGTATTTCAAGATCAAACATCATGAGTTTGGATAATTATTAGTTTTAATTTAATGTATCATAGTTCTTATTTATTTTATCCAAAAATATTGGGGGTGATAATAAACTTCAAAATGTAGCTGTACGAATTGTCACCCTCACACCCAAGCATTGCCATATTACTCCTATTTTGGTTACCGGTAAAACAGCGCATTATTTTCAAAATTCTTCTTTTGGTCTTTCACTGTGTACATGGTACTGCCCCACAATATAACATTTATCTTTTACACAATTATACACCTATCCGTTCTTTACACTCTTCTAACTTGGGGCTATTACAAATTCCGAATTGAATTAAAAAAAATCATGGGGTGAACGTGCCTTTGCTCAAGCTGTGGAATTCTCTTCCATAGGGACTAAGGGACTTAACTTCCAGTGAATTGTTTAAGTCCAACACTAAAACTTATCTATTTGAGATGCCATAACTTGAAAACAGACATTATTTGATTGATTATCTTTACGAACGTTTGTAATTGTGTAGAATTTTTGTATGTTTGTATTCTATCATATCTTTCTTTCAGTCATTCTTTTTGTAAGCGCCCTGAGCATTTGATCAAAATGGATTTGGCGCTATATAAATTTTATATATTATTATTATTATTATTATCCCCCACCTCATTTTTTTTAATATATACCCCCATCCCCCGGGATCGAAACCCATGGTAACAGGTGCAGGGAGAGGAGAGTTTTTCCCCCTTCCCGCGCGAAGCGCGAAAACTTTGACGTTTTAGCAAATTTTGAGTGCCAGATAACGGCTTGTAGCTTTTTCGCTCTCGCTTTTTTTTTTTTTTTTAGTAGCTGAATGTCTAACTGCCAGTTAGAAACGCCAGTGCATGAAATAGAACCCGAGTGTGGAAAGGGCTGGGGCGGCTTTGGGGGCCAGAATAACAGATGGACCGCCATCAGGCAGTCCGGTCACTTTAGCACTCCTTTGGACGAAAATAATTCCGAAGCGCATATGTATTACACATTCGAAGAAAAAAAAAACATTATTAGAGTGACTTACTTTCCATGATTTGAACCTTTAAAACCCGGTCCTAGTGTGTAGTTGGTGTTCAGGCTTCCAGTCCAGTAATAAGGAGGTTTTACACCACCCATGGCCCTTTAAATATATGAAATGATAAAATATAGCTGTTTCAAATAAGGAAGAACCATGGTAAAATAAATATGATATTTGAAAGTGCTATACAAAAAGTTTTAGATTAAGGAGAAGTAAATGTGTCATTATCGTTGAACACTTGACCGGAGATGCCAAGGTCACGGGTTCGATCCCCGGTATGGCGCTGCTGCACTCTGGCAAACCATATCTCGACCAAAGTGAGGGTTTATACGTTTTTAACCGTCACTTGCCGAAACTAAAGGCCGAGTGAGTAACAATTTCCTATCTCTTCGGGTTAAAAAATAAAACAAAACAAAAACAAACTTTCGGTAGGAATTTTATTTTGTCTGTAAAGTGCACATCAATATCCCCAAAGGAAATAGTGGACTCATTATTCTTGTGTATTCTACCAAGCACCTACTTCCACTTGCCATGAGAATCGAGATCATATACCAATTATGTACCATTATAAAGGAAATGAACAACATGCACAGTTACTGTAGCGTAGCGTGGGTCCACGCATCGATGGGACACTGGCGTCATGAGGGGGGGGGGGGGGGGCACCAATCTCACTAAGCGCATGAAATGTAAATGAACAAAGCCACCAAACAGGGAGAATGTGTGAGAGGGGCGGTCCTATCGTTTCCTTACCTTATTGCATTTTTTTTCTCTCTCCCACTCCCCCTCTTTCCCTTTTCTCCCCTTTTTCGCAATGCGATGGGGGGGGGGGGGGGGGGGGGGGGGGTGGAGGAGGGATGTACCCGTGTGCTACAGTAGCTACGCCATTGCATGTATGTATAATCGGTGATAATGTTCTTCTTCCATACTAATGTTCTCCGTATTAATGTTATTCTTACTGTAATAGTTTTTCGGCGTCATTGAAACCGATCGGATGGACAGGTATCCGAGGCATATCGGTCTCATTAGGCGATACCCGGAAAGCAAAGTCTGATGGAAAGAAGTACAGAAAACATTAGTGTACATTCATTGGGGGGGGGGGGGGGGCAGGTCAATTGCCCCGAATCCCCCATAAGGTATTTTCGGCATCGTTTAGCACATCAGAAATTGTGTTGGTATATAATTATGAGCACATACACAGCATTCCAATTCAAATCAGCGGTACGTTAAATTGACCCCCCCAAAAAAAAAAACAAAACAAAACAAAACAAAACAAAAACACCAAAAAAAAATGGCTACGCTCATGACAGAAAAGCTTCTACAACATGAACATTGCTTTTATAAAACATATTCAATGCATTAGAATAAAACGACACAGTTTTCACTGTTCTTCTATCAATGTGTTCAACGCTTCTTTAATATTGCCCTTGCCATACCCCCCCCCCCCACACACACACACACACACACACACAGGTTTACATGGCTTTACTTCCGAGGACAACTATTGTTCCTCTATTGTTACTCGTCCTCGGACAGTCGACGGAATAAGGCATAAATTCATTGTTCGACGTTCGAGGACTATTGTCCGCCTTCCGAGGACCATTGTTGTCATGATTTTTTTTTTGTTCTCTGTCCGAAAATGTCCTCGGACATAATGCTAAACAAACGCACCCATACTCACACACGCGCGCACACACAAAAGCCCCTTAACGCCAGAGGCAATATAATTTGGCCTTGTCCGGTCCTACATTCTAGCATCATGTCCCATGGACACTTTGTGTTCTACAGTAACATTGTACAGCTTTAACAATTATTATCAACCTTCAAAATTAAATCCGGGGATTGCTTCCTTCCCATTCAAAACACAAACAAATCAATACACAGATCTGGCGAGGAAATCGACCTATAGCGATATAAAATACCTTTGGCTGGATAGCCTTGAGTTAGCGGATCACCGACTTCTGGAAGCAGGGATCCCCTTTGAGTGGCAGATCCAGGAAGGAACTTTCCATGGGGGTAGGGGAGACCCATGTCTTGTGGTACTGAGTAGTCATGGGGATCACTGTATAAGATGACTCCAATAATCCCGTAACGTTGAGCAATGGCAGCCTCAAGTAAGAACAGCAAATGAGTGATAAAGGCCCCATACAATGTATATCACCATTCTAAAGCTTAAAGCATAGAGTAAAAAGGGGTTTCACAAATAGCGATTGAGACACAATGTCCTTCCCCCTTTTTTACAACGCATACACTTATCAAAATAACGATTAACTCATACATGTCTTTGTCATGTTGTATGCATCTCCGTAATTTGAAAGAAAAATGTATTTATTATTTCAGATATTATCGACATGAATTGAAAACAGCTTGAGGGTAGGAAAAGTGAGACCATTTTAAATGAAATTATAAATGTCATTTTCGTGGGTGGAGTGGAGGAGGCCTCACATAAATATTTTATCAATCACTATCATTATGCAATGTTATTCTCAGCATATTCGGCGGGGGGGGGGGGGTATGGTCAATAATAACATGTTAATTTACATAAACAACAAACCAAAAAAACAAACAGACAAGTTATCATGAATTGCCTCGTTTTCAATCATCATGCACATGCTTTAATTATCACCTTATCGTAACGAGATGAACCCCCTTGTCGGCTGATAGCTATCTTCCCTGTGAAATTCATTGTTGGGTCAAGCTCATTCAATATCAGCTCATAGTCGTCTTCTGTTCCGTAATTAACATAAACTAGTTCACCCTGAATGGGAGAATAGAGTTGAGAAATATAGCATGAATATAATATTATGCATTAATCAAATATATATCAATTCATTTATTATATCGTACATAAGTCCTATTCTGTCCCATAGTTAAATAATAGATCACCCTAAGATGTGAATACAAGTGAGAAAAAATAAGATAAATATATTCATTAATCAAATATATATATTGTAAAGATTGTAATACTGGTCAGTCGCTGATGAACCTTCGGCTGAAACAGGCTGTACGACTCATAAGCTAAACTATCTAGCCATTAAAATTATATATATATATATATATATATATATATATATATATATATATATATATATTACATACATACTATAATTATTATTATTAGATTATTTTTAGAAGCAGATATACTTTCTACTCTGTAATTCTGAACAAAATTGATATCAATGATTGGCAAATTATCATAGCAGGTAATGTATGAAATATTTATTCGGTATTCCATTCCCATTTCCCCTGACAATCTCCTGCTCTCTAAATGTGCAGGAGTGCATGGATATCCCCTCGTTGTGGGTCATATTTACAGTCACTTCATTTTGGAGTGGAACTCCAGACTCAAAATAGTAGAATCGACTTTTAAAAGAGTAATTCAAACTACTACGTTGTCGTAGAATCCAACTGTTTAAGAGTGGATTCAACTCCAAAACAAAGTGATCCCTAATTTGACTCCTAAAAGAATGGATTTCCACTCTTTTGTGAGTGGATTAGAAGGATTACATACCACTACATCACCTGTCGCTGAATATGCGCTGTATGGAGGAGGTATACCAGGCTGGAGTAGTTCATCTTCATCATAAGGATCCGCTCTTAAGGCTGCGGTATAAATGACCTCACCATTGCTGCGATTTATCACTTGCACCTGTGTAAGAACGATGGTTAATCATAAGGAAAAAAAATCGAGTAATGAGTGCGTGTTTATTGATGGCAGTCAATGGAAGGGACTGATATTACGACATACTTAATTACGGTACTATCAATATTATCATATTTATTACTTTTCATTAATATAATTGTATTCGTACTTGTAGCAGTTGTCGCAGCACAAAAGTATCACAGTTTTCGGCACGTTTTATTTATCAGTTTACCCCCCCCAAAAAAAAAATAAATAAATAAATAAATAAATAAATAAATAAATAAAAAAAAAAATAAATAAATAAAAAAAAAAAAAAAATAAATAAATAAAAATAAAATTTAAAGAAATAAAAAAATCAATCAATCAATCAATCAATACGTCACAAAAATGCAAAAATAAATAAATAAATAAAAAATAAACCAAAAAATAAAGAAGGAAAACAAAAAAGAAAGCAAAAATAAAAACGACCGAAGAAGGTATTTTGCCTTACTTAATTATTACAAGTGGTATTTCTAAGAGAGCATTACATGTGCACCACTCTTGGGGTCAAACTTTTATTTAGTTCTGCGAAATCTTTATATCTTATTTAAAAAAGAAATTAATGGTTTGATACCTTTTGTTCTCTGATATTCTTAAAACTTTTATCCCATTATGAACCCCTTACCACATATCCCATCTAAATTTTATATTAACAAAAAATTAATTGCTGGCGTAATACCTTTCATTTTTTCACTCTCTCTACCTCCCCTCTCTCTTTGTTCTCCTCGCTCTCTCTCTCTGTCTGTCTTTCTGTCTCTCTCCTCCGCTACGACAACCCACCTCGTTTTCTCTGCCTCTCTGCGTCTCCTTACTTTTACCATAGTCTCTTTTTCTCACTCACTCGCTCTCTCTCTCTCTCTCTCTCTCTCTATCCCTCTATTCACGTCTACCGCTTTTCTTCCCTCTCTCTTCTTCCTGTGTCTATTTATCATTGTATTTTCTATTCAATCATTAGTTTCCCCTTGGAGATTATTAATCAATTACAGCATAATGCAGACAAATGTTTTCCTTTGTATAATATATCATATGTTGTTATCTAGATGTTTTATGAATTCGTTTCTTTTGTTTATGTTTGTAGCCTTAATTACCATGTAAATACAACAAATTTCCATCAATGCATGGATAATAAAAATGAACCTGTGACCAATGGTTCTTAGCCTACCTTGTTAGCCCTATCTTCATCATCCGAAGGTGGGGGATGTTGTAGGTAGACATTGTATGGGACCAGTTTAGCAGAGTCTAGGCCCTGGTCTAACCAAGTTTTTCGGATATCTTCAGCTCCTTCTCTGTCTGCAGCCGTTCCAGCAAGATGAGGTTTTCTTGCATAATATCTTGTTGTGAAGACACAGCATGAACATATACACGTAAAGTCTACACTAAACAAGTTTATCCCTGCTACCAATTATCATGGTGATCTCAAAATATAATAGTGATTCTAAAACAACTTCACTTACCAATAGCATAGCTAAAGGACATGCATTCAACAATATTTTGTCTTTACATACTTTGACTAATTAGTAGGAGGAGAAGAATCCGTGCTTGATTTTTTTTTCATTGTGGGCTTCAATATCATTTCTTTCTTCTTGTTGGATAAGCAGTCTAGAGCATTTCCTAAAAACATTTCCCACAAGGAGGAAGACGGTTGATGTTTCCGACCGTCAGGTCCACGTCATTGAAGGACATGAATAAAAACTGCAAAAACTATAGCAATCTACGATCAATTTGATTTTGTCACGTGGATTTGTTTAACACAAGTTCTGTCATTATATGTATTAAAACAAAACATAGACTACCGAGTGCAAACCTAAAAGGCACAAGGTCACTTCCGATACAGCTTCAGCTCAGCTAAGATTAAAAGTCAATGGGGCTTAGTAATATGAACTAGAAACTGTCCGTGGTTTGAAATACGATATGCCCTATCGTGCTATACAAAACCAAGTGCTCATCATTGTGCGGCAAAACAAATTGCGTTTGGTACAGACATCATAAAGTATTCATGCACATTGGCTTGTGAATATGTAGTTTACGAAGCTGGGGAAGGGCAAAGATGCATCGTAGACCGTCACCGGGAAGTTGTGGAAAATATCAGGGAAAAGTGTAATCTTTCAAGAAATTCATAAACAAAATGAAAACATGACAGAGGGTTCTGGCGGCTGCCATGCTGGAGGACCGTAAAAAAATTTGTGCATGCATCAGACTATGAAAAGTCATTGTTGTCATGGTCTAGTTCACAGGTTTTTATTCTTATGTCCTCCAGCATGGCTGCTTCTGGGAACCCTCCATACAAAGAAGAAGATACGAATTATAAGAAAAGGAGAATGAACGAATAAAGTAGAACTTTAGTAACAGAATACAAATATGAAATGTGTAAATAGAAGAGGAAGCATATTTTGCAAACAGACTGTAGTTTCAGATGAGAATTCAATCACATGCCAAGTTTAAAAGGACGAGGTTACTCAATGTTGTTTCCAAAGAAATATCACATATAATTGTAAACATACCTTTGATTCTTTACCAAATGTGGTTTTATATGATATTATTACCTACAAATTCCCGAATTCATACATATTTTCCCTAACACGGTTCTGATATAGCAATGGAACTTACACTAACCACTTTCATTTTGATGAAATAATGCACATTAGGAAAAATAAAAGAACTACAACCAAACAACATGGTAGGGCCTACTTACCGTAGGTTCTCTCGTATCTTTTCTCTGCTAATCTCATTTATGATCTTTTCTGCGATAGCTTCATCGGCAGGTCTTATCTCAGGGTTCGAATCCATGGTGCGGCTGAAGTAACCAATCAGTACCCCTACCCCTATGCCAACAGCCAGGGTACAAATGCCAACCATCAGAAGTAGAATGCGCAACTGCATTTTTGATCCTTGTAAATATTAAGCTTTATTTAAATGTTATCGAAGGATGACCATTTCACGTCCCTGATTTCATAGACCTGCTATCTGGCTACCGCTGTGTGATGTTGAATTTGAATAATGTCTTGGCAACAAATGGGCAAAGGGGGCGCTTTATTTCGAGTGAAAAGATGTATTTTTTGTGTGCTCTCTCTCTCTCTCTCTGTTTTTCTCTTTCTCAATCTCTCTCTCCATCCTCCCCTCTCACTTTATATCTTCCTCACGATCCCGTTCTGTCTCTGTCTCTGTCTCTGTCTGTCTGTCTGTCTCTCTCTCTCTCACACACCCACACCCACACACCCCACACACCTACCCCCCCCCCCCACACCCACACACCCCACACACCTACCCCCCCCCACACACACACACACACTCTGTCTCTCCACCTCTGTGTCTGTCTCTGTCTCTCCATCTTCCACTCTCATCCTCTCTTATAGTTCTCTCCATCAGCCTCCTACTTCTTTTTGTTTGTTTTGATGAATCTCTGCGTCTGTCAACTCTCCTCGGTCCTGTCCTATCGACACACCCCTCACCCAGTTCTCTGGAATGTTGGGCATCTTGATACCCTCACGCAGTGGTTAATGGTACATCAGAGTGTATTGCTTCAATAGAGTTACCAACCAGACAGGTGAAATATCAACCTAGCCTGAATTAGGACGCGAAAGAAATATTGGATTATGCAAACATCGTGCAAAGGCCATTGACAGTATGACATTATGAGCAACCGATAGCCCCGACCTCCTAGTGGAAAAAATACAAGAGGATGAGAGAGAGACAGAGAAAGGGAGAGGAGAGAGAGAGAGAGAGAGAGAGAGGCGGCCATGAGCGGAAAGATTGTAGGGTATTAAAAAAAGCATGTCATAGCCACCCCTTTTAAATGATAAATTTTGGAGTTGTAGGCCCCCCAGCCATAAAACCCATGATCCGCCACCGCCCCACACACAAATACTTCATATGGAAAAGCACATTAGTAACCGATATGGTTGCACGACACATGATCCGGCGAGAATTCCTCCACGTCAATTTGGGAAACTAACTGAATATTTAACCACAACCCAGGACCAAACACTATACCTATAAACCTAAACCTAAAATCCAATTGCAACCCTAACCCTAATCATATCTATTTGGAGCCAGAAGGGCGTTAACGTCTATACTTTAACACAGAGATAACGCCCTTCTGGCTCTCAACAGACGAATATCTTTGATGAATTCAACCCCCCCCCCCGAGCCATTGTCACCGGGGCAACAGTAGGTTCAATTACCGATATACATAGTCATCTCTTCATGTGAAAACTGGGGCAACATACATTAACAGTATCTATCAAGATTGACTGAGAACATCCTGTTAAATAGATCATGATGAGTATCATTTAGGAATCCATTATGTTTCTTCTTTCCTCTATACAGATGATTCATGACTCATGTAAATCAAATCTTCACAACAGTAAATAAGAGTATGTATAAGGGAAAAGACATTAACAGGCGCATTTATGTTGATAGACTTATAATCATTTTAAACACAAGCGATAATGCCTTTAACCTTTCGCCAAATAAAACGAACATTCACCTCAGCTCACATTTCCTCCCTATACACCTGTCGTCTGTCAAAGAAATCTCAATGATGAATGAAGAAGGATTTGAGCACCCCGCCATTATGAGCCCGATAAATATTGGTCTTCGTGATGGTTTTCCACATTCTCAAAATTAATTTAAATGATTAATGGGTATAGGACTATATAATTTCAGGTGAGGTTAAGCATATTACATTTAAAAAATGACGATTGAATGGAAATCATATATGACGTTCGTCATTTTCCGTAAGGAAGGAAGTAAAGTATTTCACTTATTTTACTTCTTTTTTTGATAAAAACTAATTAAACCACTCACGTATAGCCCGGCCCTCTACTTCCGAAAAATTGTATGAAACTGTCTTATAGTCTCTTTCTTTTTCTTTCATTTTCTACCCCATCTCTCTCTCTCTCTCTCTCTTCCCGCGTCCTCTTGTTTTCAATGAAAAATAATTATTCCCTCTTTTCCACTTTAAATGTGATATTCCTTTCATTTTGTCACATTTTTCTATTGCAAGTGAAAGATAAAGAAAATATGTAGTAGCTTATATTGATAAGAAAATAAATAATGGTTTATAAATGGGTAGCCATTTATATCTAATGGACTTGGTAATGAGGATATTTTAAAAACTAACGCCAGAATGTCTTGTTGCCCATATAATTGTTTTGAGACACTGATCACAAACAGATAGTGTAAATCAGAAAATGTAACTAATTTTAATATATGGCGCTGCTCATGGACGATAAACCCAATCGCCCGAATTCACAAAAGAGGTTTAAACCTAAAACCATGGTTTAAACCTCCGAAGCGTACTGAAATAGACGTAAATAAGCGCACATTGCCCATGCGCGCGCTCAAAGAAAATATATGATTGGATCGGATTCCGTGCGCACGTTAGCCTTTTGACAAGGCCCTCGTGACTTGGCTATTTTTCTCGGCAAGTAAGCTAGTAGTGGCTGCATAACAAGACTAGCCGCCCAGCCCGGTGAATGCGCGATCGAGCGACGTCGCGAGGGCCTTTTGGAACCTGGCCTGTATTTCTTATGCTATCCTTTGTTCCTAGCGAGGATCTGCTACCTTATAGGTAGGAGCCAATCAGCGAACGTATCTTCGCATGACGTCAGCATAAATTTGGTATGCAAATTCGCCTTCATCTCGAGCTAGCTCGCTCGGCACCCGGCGCCGCGGCCCGTGCAAGCTACATCAATCATGAACGAATCACATGGAAAGCAAGCCCCGCAGATACCGTTGTGATTGGTCGATAATCCTCGGTGTAGGCGTGTTAGCATACGAATGTCAACTCGTGAATAATTCATATCGGACGATGGAAACCCAGGTTCCAAAAGGCCTCGCGACTAAAGTCGCTCGATCGCGCGTTCACCCGGGCCGTGTTGAATCTTTTCGTCGCCGGCTAGTCTCATCTCAGGCACAGCATGACGAGGAAAATAGCCAAGTCACGAGGCCTTGTCAAAAGGCTATGTCCACGTACGCTAAAACTACCCCAGGAGGGGGTTTAAACCAAACCTCCTTTTTGAATTCGGGCCATGCACTCTCGATGGCCTATCTGCAGAATGTATCTTTGTACATTTGTGGAAAAATATCGATACGAAAAGATTTATATTTCTTTTCCATTCCGTCATTGCATAATACATGTGCAGTTAACAACAAAATTATTCACACTCCTTGTAGTTTTGAAGTCTTTTGTGTTTTTCTTAAGAATGAAACGTGGACTATATAATAGTACATGGCAAGTTGAAAGGTTACTTAAAATTTTCTGTAGAATCTGATTTTTTGTGCTATAATATCCCCTATTTTGGGGGTTGCTGAACATGAATTTACATGTTGCCATTTTTCTAAATGACGTATTCGGCCGTTCCCATGGTAACGAAATATTTTCTAAAAAATAACATATATCTCTTAACAAACAACATAAAAATATAATGTTAGTGATGAAGTGTATCAATTTCAAGCTACCCGTTTGATTAAAATCAAAGTCTCAGTTGTCAAAGGGCATGGTTACGCTCAAAAAGGGCCGTTGCTATGGTAACGCCTAAAATTTTTCAGAAAATAGCATGGTTCTGTAATGAAAAATCATAAACATAATATAAGTGTATAAATATATATATTTCATGCCAAAACTTTGATTTCCATCAAAGTCTTGGTCGTGCAAAGTCATAGTAATGCCACAACATGGTCGTTGCTATGGCAACAACATGGTAGAAATTGGTATTTTAAGAAAAAATATAGCTTTTTTGTATCAAACAAAAAACAAAACATAATAAAAATGTCTAAGTACACATACTTTCCACTTTCAAGTCTAGATGTAGATTTTGAGGTAACAGTCATGCCTGATTGGACAGTTGCTATGGCAACAAAATGATGCAAAAGTTAAAGTAGGTATGAATGGCTTATGAAACCAATAACAAAAGTGTATAGGCTAATATACCCAAAACGTACCCCATCCTCTTAGACACAGTTTCATCCATTCTGTTATTTTTTGGTTACCAAGATGAATCAGCTATCATTATGTGCCTATTTGCCATCAAATTGGTGGTGGATGAAAGTGCTAGAGACGTTGCCATGGTAACAAATTACTTTTCAGAAAATAACATATTTTTCATAAATATAAATACATACAACATAAATACATGTCGTTAATGTCTCAGAATATCTCTTTCAAGCTGCACCTTACCTTGCAGTTAACATCTGACTTATCCAAGGTCATGGTTATGCTCCAAATTGGCCGTTGCCATGGTAATATCTGAATTTCTAGAAAATGCCATATACTTGTGATGCAACAACGTATAAACATAACAAGTGTCTCCGTTTGTCCGTTTCATGCTCCAAATTTGATTGCCATCAAAATCTTGGTCATACAAAGTCTTACAATAATGTATTTATACCATCATATGGTCGTTACTATGGCAACGACCAGGTTGAGACTGATATTTTGAGAAAAAAATTAGGGTATTTCTCTATCTTAACACTTACACAAAAAAATTGTCTGAGTAGTAAAAATGTCAAAGTACACAAATTTCCAACATTCCAATTATGTTCAATAAAGATGTATTTTAGATATATTTTTAAGGTAACGGTCATATCTGATAGAATAGTTGCTATGACAACACATTGAGGTGAAAAAAATAAAGAAAGTATGCTCGACTTATGATATCAATAATAAAAGTGCATGGGCTAATATGTAGAAAGTGTACTCCCGCCAGTGACATAGTTTTGTCTAATGGGATCTACCAACAGACACTCTATCATAATCTTCCCTGATTGCTGTTAAACTGGTGGTGAGTGATAAATCCAAACATTCAAGAGACATTGCCATGGTAATCTATCAGTTAAATTTTGAAATTGTAAAAGAAAAAAAATGAAATATAGCCTATACATATATCTAAATATAACATGCAAATGCATAATACAAGTGTCCAAGAATATTATAATAATAATAATATATAGCATTTAAGGTACGCCTTCTATCTAGTTTCCTATTCAGAGGCGCAGAGGGATGTAATAGGGAAGGGGGGGGGGGGGGGTTCATTTGAAATATGACGAGAACAAATATGTTTTAAGACCGGACTTGAATGATTCTACAAAATTTGCATTGCGAACACTTGAAGAAAGTGCATTCCACAGAACAGGAGCGCTAGTAGCAAAAGCCGTTTCACCAAATGAACATTTGACTCTACGGGGGCCCAATCCCTGAAGATCTCAGATTTCTAGTGGGAACATATTCTGAAATCAGATCATCAAAATAGTGAGGAGGAGCCGTGTACTACCAGTGGAATTTGGGCATTGGGTGAATAATTGTCAGCTATAGGGTAACAATGATCGAGGTTTCGTAAAATTACCCCTGAACCATCAAAGCTTTAAATTGTATTGTGTAAAAATTCGAACAATTGTTTGTCGCATGCTCAAGTAATATAAACCAGGACAAACAAATTTTCAACAAACAAACAGAAAAAAAATCAAACTTGGTAAGGATATGAATAATTTTGCTGTTAACTGTATGTGAAATCAAAATCAGAATGCTGCCATCTATACTGATGAACAATGTCAAGGGGCCCTTGATTAGTACTTTTATTATTATTAATCAACATGATACTGGTCTCTGTGAAGCGTGTCAATAATTTGAGACGATTGAACATTTTATTTTCGTAGCAAGCCGATAATTATATCCCTACAAAATAAAAGAAAATTAAAAGCAAATTATATTTTGATATGTACGATAAAGAGAGACATCTCTTAAAAGAAGGGATTAAATTGAAAAATCCTAAAATGAAACAGTTATTGATGTCTAACCCAATTTTCACTTGTGAATTATTGAGTTATGCGATTAAATGATTAGTGTGGCTTAACCTACCAATATGACAGATTATTCGGAATACACGTTTTTAAAGTATTACAATTTATCCAACTAATAATTAAATGAATTTCCCCAACTAATAATTAAATGAATTTCCCCATGCGAGTATGCCATAGTTCAAATAGGATAAGGGTTCAGTATAAGCTATTCAAAATATGCTTAGGAAATGACCTGTTCTATTTATTAATTACCCCAACATTCCTTGCTAACGTCTTGCTTAAATATAAATTGTGTTGTTTCCAAGAAAGTTTATTGTCGATAGTGAGACCAAGGAATTTCAACAAGTCAACTATTATAGCGATTAATTACGAATAATGACGATCGACAGCTTTCTAACTTAGGAGATGGGATACTAACATCTCACCATACTAATTATTACCATTAATAACACCATTTTCTTCCCCAAAATAAATAAAAAAGGAGTCGCTCGTGGGGTTTCCGGAGCCTACGCCAAACCAGAGATCGATGGGCCAAACCTCCGAAAGTGACCGGCGCGAAGAATCTGAAGAAATTGAAGAGCGCCATCATACCAAGAACCAACCAACCAAACGTGTACTCCTTTGTGGAGCATAATTTATTGTTAAATGCAAGGCAAATATTGCAGAATAGAAACAAATTTTCTTTTGCTATATCATCCGTGAAAAAGAACGTAAAGGTATTTATTCACTGCATCAATCAAATGAGTGCCATGTATAGCAAGAGAGACTTCGATGATATTATTAAAGTGTTATTATTATTATTTTTCATTTTATTTGTCACATCAAAACCAAAGGTATAATGTTTGTCGAGAGCTGACAAAAGTGAATATAATCACTGTTGCCATCAGACATTCAGCTTCATCAAGTGTCTTGCTCCTCCACCCATCATAGATTCAGTCTTTTGACAGTGCTGACACGAATGATGGGATTGGGATTGGTATAGCTCTGCCGGGAAGAATAAATTATTATACACTTCATTCTCGTTCGATTAGAAACATTTTCGTTTGTGGAACTTGTAATAATGTTTCCACAGGGAATTACAGAGTGTAAGCACCTCTCTGTGCATTAGCGTAGCTATGAATGTAAAAAAAAAATCAGACAAATAAACAAAACACCTCCCCCCCCCCCCCCCAAGAAGATGATGATTAATACCCCCGCCTCGTGACAACAGCCTTTCTTGACTTTTGGTCGAAAACTGAGGAAGTAGTTCGATCCACAAGATTTTTCCCTGATTTACTGTACTGCCATAGATATGCCATTTCCATGGCAACGCAGCTTCCGACACATCCAAAAAATATGTCTTGCACATCTTCCCACCAAGACCAATGTGTGTACCAAATTTCTTGACTTTTGGTCGAAAACTGAGGAAGTAGTTCGATCCGCAAGATTTTTCCCTGATTTACTGCCATAGATATGCCGTTTCCATGGCAACGCAGCTTCCGACACATCAAAAAAATATATTGTACACATCTTCCCAGTAAGACCAATGTGTGTACCAAATTTCATGACTTTCGGTCAAAAACTGAGGAAGTAGTTCGATCCGCAAGGTGTTTCCTTGATTTTCTGCCATAAATATGCCGTTACCATGGCAACGCAGATTCCGACTCATCCGAAAAATATGTCTTGCACATCTTCCCACCAAGACCAATGTGTGTACCAAATTTCATGACTTTCGGTCAAAAACTGAGGAAGTAGTTCGATCCGCAAAGCGTTTCCTTGATTTTCTGCCATAAATATGCCGTTACCATGGCAACGCAGATTCCGACTCATCTGAAAAATATGTCTTGCACATCTTCCCACCAAGACCAATGTGTGTACCAAATTTCATGAGCTTTGGTCGAAAACTGAGAAAGTAGTTCGATCCCCAAGATTTGCAACGGACCGACCGACTGCCCGCCCAACCGTCGACTGATTCCTATATACCCCCTTCAAACTTCGTTTGGCGGGGGTATAAAAAGGGGGGGGGGGAAGGGGGAAAAAAAGAAGATGATGATTAATACCCCCGCCTCGTGACAACAGCCTTTCTTGACTTTTGGTCGAAAACTGAGGAAGTAGTTCGATCCACAAGATTTTTCCCTGATTTACTGTACTGCCATAGATATGCCATTTCCATGGCAACGCAGCTTCCGACACATCCAAAAAATATGTCTTGCACATCTTCCCACCAAGACCAATGTGTGTACCAAATTTCTTGACTTTTGGTCGAAAACTGAGGAAGTAGTTCGATCCGCAAGATTTTTCCCTGATTTACTGCCATAGATATGCCGTTTCCATGGCAACGCAGCTTCCGACACATCAAAAAAATATGTTGTACACATCTTCCCAGTAAGACCAATGTGTGTACCAAATTTCATGATTTTCGGTCAAAAACTGAGGAAGTAGTTCGATCCGCAAGGTGTTTCCTTGATTTTCTGCCATAAATATGCCGTTACCATGGCAACGCAGATTCCGACTCATCTGAAAAATATGTCTTGCACATCTTCCCACCAAGACCAATGTGTGTACCAAATTTCATGAGCTTTGGTCGAAAACTGAGAAAGTAGTTCGATCCGCAAGATTTGCAACGGACCGACCGACTGCCCGCCCAACCGTCGACTGATTCCTATATACCCCCTTCAAACTTCGTTTGGCGGGGGTATAAAAAAGGGGGGGGGGGGGGGGGGAAGGGGGAAAAAAGCAAAAGAGAGGAAATTTAGAGAGAGAGGGAGTTTGAATGTGAAAAAGACCATGGCCCGAATTCACAAAGGAAGTTTAAACCATGGGTAAGATTTAAACTTCCGGAAGCGTACTAAAAGAAGCGTAAATAAGCGCACATTGCCAAATTGAATGCGCGCGCTCAATGAAAATATATGATTGGATCCGATTCCGTGCGCACGTACGCTTAAAAAACCCAGGAGGGGGGTTTAAACCATGGTTTAAACAAAACCTCCTTTGTGAATTCGGGAACATATGTCACTCTCCCACACCCCCTAACCACCAACACCATTATCTAAATATAACTTGCTTTTTTTATTTTCTTGTAAGGATATATCGGCTTGCTACGAACCATCGTGTGATCACGTTCACGTCACGTCGTCACGCTACACGAAATAATTATTTTGAACACTGTATAGCCCTAAACTCACGAAGAGTAGAGTGTAACATTTCTGAAATACCTCCTTTTATTGGCGATGTGTCGGTACCCGACACGTTATACAAAAGTATTGCAAATCTACATACTTACGTTTCCAACCCGCCACTTCGTCAATAAGAGGGGGTATTTCACAAATGTTACACCCTACCCTTCGGGAATTTAGGGCTTAGTATTAACGAAAAGTCGTGTAACGTGACGACGTGACGTGAACATGATCACACGATGGTTCGTAGCAAGCCGATATACATGATATATCTGAATGAAAATATACACTGTTAAAGATAACGTGATAAGGAATGGCCGTTATTAATCACACTCAGAAATCTAGTCCAGTTTGTATCCTTCAGATGACCTCTTCAGTTGTTTCTATATTTTTCCTGCAACCATAAAATCATCATTTTTTTATTCGAGTGCCCTTATGCATTTCTAGATGTTGAGAGATAAGAAGATAGTCATCATAAACTGGGTGGTATTCTGAGATTTATTTTATCTTGATTTTAGTGAAATAATTTTAATTGTCATAACAAAATGTACGCTTATGGCGCATCATTGGTTAGTGACTGCGCAAAAGTGGCTTTGTACGCGGAATTCATCTACGCAAACACCAATGAAATGTTGCAATTTAAAAGTTGTTATGACAATTAAAATCTTTTCACTAAAATCAAGATAAAATAAATCTCAGAATACCACCCCTGCTTTTTAAGATGTGATTAGTCATACCTTTCAGAGAACGTTGTGAACTTAAATTGAAAATAGAGGTAAGTTGCCCTAAGTGTACGCTGAAGAATGCTGGATAGGAAAATATGCTTATAGATATCAATCTTTGAATAGAAATATGAAAAAGGTATCAGGACATTGTGAAATCAGTTTGTCTATAATTTACTTTATTTTATTTTTTGTTCCAAGTCACTTGCGGTATGTGCTCATTAATGTCATGAACGCGTTTTATGTCTTGTAAAATAGTTCTTTATACAATGTTTTATTTACTATATTCACACTTATAATGTATGTATAATAATTGTAAATACTTTTCTTTGTTTGTATTCTCATACCCCGTGATGGGATCGATAGAACCAATAAATCTTATCTTATCTTATCTTTATAAAGGTTCATTCGGTACACATCAGTACACATTGCCAAGGGCAAACGATTTTTACTGCTAATTTTATTGACTCCTATATGAATAAAGTCATCAATTTACAAATAAACACTATCATAAAATAAACATTATGATCTTATCTATAGCCTGTAAATGCATATCCTCATGGATGTGCAGGAAAGCACATTTTTAGGATGAGTTCCATTTTAGTAGGAGACAAACATTCATTTGATGACAATGAAAGGGTTAAAATGATGATATTGTCTCTTCCATATTATAATTTTCACTCTAAGTTTCATTCATTATTAGTTTGATTAATTCTTCCATTTAATTGACATCGCACTGATATAATGATATATGAGTTATTACCCTGGGGATATTACGTACGTTGTTTCATGGTTAAGGTCATATTGATAAAAAGGAAAGGGCTAAATTGAATTAAAAATGCTTTAACTGAAGTGAACGTCATGTTCACAGAATGCTTATTCACAGTGAAAGGGAGTAGAAATTTAGGAACATGTTGACATGATCTTCTTATGTAATTGAAGCATTATTTTCTGTTTTCTTTTAATTTGTTTAAGGACTAAGAAGTACGGAGAAGTTCTACGAAAAGAATTATTACTTTTATTAAAACATTTTACTTTCGACGGTCAGTTTCGAGTTGAAACTTGTTACGGACTGGATAAAGGCGAACAAGTTGCCTCTAAACCTAGATAAAACCTAAATAAGATTATAATCTGAACTCGTGTGTTAATGACTGCTTATCCTTTTTATTAGGGGCGTTCACTTTATTGCGGTTATTAATTTTCCATTTTATGGCATATCGTTAAATAAAATTTCGACATCGATATGCCATAAAATGGAAAATTAATAACCGCAATAAAGTGAACGCCCCTAATAAAAAGGATAAGCAGTCATTAACACACGATTTCAGATTTCTTGTTGATTTAAAGTTTTTTTGTCGCCACTCGAAATTTGATAAAGAAACATTTGCTGTACAAGAAAGAACACAAATATTGGAACTCATTGGATCAACTTTCCATTTCACTTTTTTACGTTTATGTAAAATTGCTGATTAAAATGAAAATCCTAAAGCGACCTACCATGTACAAGCTTTAATTTCTCAGTAGATCCCTCCACTTTTCCTTCTTTACAATGCTTTGCATTTGTATTTCCAGTGGCGGATCCAGGCAGGGGCGCCAAGGGAACGCGCCCCTCTAATTTTTCTGTTTTGTGATTTTTACGTGGGAGGGGTGGGGGATACCCGCTCCCACACCCTCAGCTCCCTCGCCGCTGGCGCCCCCTACTTCAAATTCCTGGATCTGCCACTAATAAACACAGAACTTAAACCATTAAAAAGTTGTATATCTGTACACTAAGGTGGAAACTATAATCACATTTAAAAAAAAAAAGATAGCTCTGCTGATTACAAAACTCGTAGGACAAGATTTCATATTATATTCAGGGGCGGATGCAAGCTTTAACGATTCAATTTTCAATTCAATTCAATTCAATTTTATTTTTCATTTCATCAAAATCATACAATATTGTATAAAGTATATAACAGAATAAAATACGAGAATGACTTTTTGTTGACATCACGAAATTCATTATGTAAAATTATTGTACAAGAAATCAAAAGATTGTACCCTGTTGAAAATTTTCTGAAGAAATGGAGGTGGTTGGGGTTGGGGGGGGGGGGGGGCGGAGTGGTAATTGAAAGAAGCCCAAGTTGTTGTCGTCATCCCAACAGAGGCAAAACGTTTAAACGCTTGCGGTGATCTGGGGGGGGGGGGGGGAGGACTTTTTCTTTTTGAGGGGGTCTATTTGGCCCGCACCTGGTTTTGCTTATCAATTTTTAAAATCAATTTCCCATCGTTTTCTTATCAGTTGTTTTTTTTTCATTACATAAAAATAAGCTTCAAATGTAAAAGTTCATAGACTGGCACATTAAAATTGGAAATTCCTGATTTCATCCAAAGAACCTTAAATGCCTATTAGGAGAACGCTTTTTATAGAAATCAGAATTAGAAGTCAAAGTAAATGAAAAATTAATATATACTTGTTTTTCATTTAGATTCCCAAGCTAATGCAACTTGGTAAGTCGTCATCTCGTCTTCTTGTCCCAAACAAATCGACTTGCAAAGTTGCATTAACTAGTCATCTCGTCTTCTTGTCCTCAACACGTCGACTTGCCGAATTCAAACAACTCGTCATCTCGTCTTCTAAAAAGGAAAAGGGAACGAAAGAAATAAAGGCAAAAATGGGCATATTTTATGCTCGCTCGCTTCGCTCGTTCGCAAAAACACTGGCAAGTTAACCTGTTGCCTGCTAAATTCTTTAACTCTCATAGGCTTTATACAGAAGCCACAAGGTTCCCCTAGTCTATGGATTAATATTCGGGCAAAAGGCGTCCTCTTGGCAATGGATGCAGTCCCCTCCCCCGAGGATTTTCAAAGTTCCGATATTCGGGCAACCACCACTTCATATTCGAGAAGCGAGTAGAAAGAATATCTACACATTTGGGCAGCGAGGCTCCGAGATAATATAACTTATGTATGTGACTTCTGTACATTTTTTCTACATTTTTTTTTAAAATTTGCTTGTTCGCTTTGCTCGCACGCAAAGATTTAAACGGGTAAACTTCTTAATAAAAATTCACATCTTCGTGTAGCCTTCGTGTGTGGGTTCGGGTACCGTCGTGTGACCTTCTGTAGGCATCGTACTTGCTGCGGCTGTTGATGGGATGTTGACCAAGATCGGGGGCAACTTCGAGCGAAATTGAAAATTCCATATTCGTATGGTCATCTTGTCTCAAGTTCGGGACAGTGTGACGCCAGCATCAAGAAGTGACATGTCTGCAACCAACTGACGAAATAAAAATAAATGACATGCCAATTTTATCACCTTACAGTCCTTTGCGTATTGTCTCGATGCGCAGAAGTATTTGATAACCCCAACTTGGAATCAAACAATAAGCCTAATATCACTTCTTCTTTTTTACTTTGTTTACCTTCTCTCTTGTTTGCTTTCGATACAAAACAATCTCGGGATACGTGTTATAGATATGATAAATCAAAGTTCTTTTCTTTCATAGATAAAGAAGACAGAACTATATTATAAAAAACTACATAAACAAATATGGCTTAAACATTAACCTAACGTTTGTCATTGCCATGTGATCGTTGCATTGATGACATGTAGAGGTGTCATAGTCGAGTGGTTTAAACACTTGACTGGAGATGGGAAGGTCTTGGGTTCGAACCCCGGCGCGGCACTACTGTTCTTTGGCAAGACATTAATCTACATTTGCCACTCTCCACCCAGGTGTTAAATGGGTACCGGCAGGAACTAATTCCTTGAATGCTGTGCATATGAGCACCGAAATCGGTAGCCTAGCTACAGCCGGAGTAATATTGGAGCGCCTTGAGCACCATTCATGGTGGATATGAGCGCTATATAAATATCCAATATTATTATTATAATTATTATTATTATGAGCAGCCATTTTAAAGGTTTCCTCAGTGCTACAGGATGTGTAATAATGAGAAATTACCTTGGACAAATCTCTTAGAAACATAATTAAGATACAATTCGATTGGGAAAAAACAACACACTTTATAAAGAGGGCACGGATGGGGTTTCCTTGCTTTTTAAAGAAAAACTGAATGAATAAATGAATAAATAAAAATAAAGGAATAAATAAATGAATGAATATGAATGAATGAATGAATAGAAAAATGAATATATTATACAAATATACCAAGCTGTGAGAAAGTATAGTGGAAAATTATTTATCTGAGGAGGGACTGGCATAGTACTATTTTTCCGAGGGGCAAAGCCCCGAGGAAAAAACAGTTATGCCAGTCCCTCCGAAGTTATATAATTTCAACTATAATTTCGAACTAAATGCTTGGTATATTTGTTTTATATCCCTTCTTTACAACTAATTTAAAAAAAGAAAAACATAAAACAATATTTTGACTAACCTTCATGACCTTATCCATATTACCGTACATGCAAGTTGTATAGACTCAAGTCTAAAGTTAGGCCTAGCTGTTTGATCTAAGACCTTCGAATTCTCGATAGACGAAAACATGCAGGGTGAAAGGTGAAAGTCTACAAATTATTGCTACATGTACCACATGTAGTACGATAATTTAATGGTCTATGCACGACGAATTTCTCATATTTCACTTTCTTCGTATTTGAACTGTCAGTGGAAGCAAAATTCGTCGATCATGATTTGTTTTTTGTTAAGAGGTCAAAGCGAACTTCCTCGGAGGCCGCCATGTTTGTTTACATATCCAATCCGAACCGATTAGCCAGTAGATGATTCGGATCCAGGCGCGGGGTGAAAGTACCGGTGACTTGAGCCGATACTGCAGGCTGCAAGGTTATGAGCAGTCCGTACAAGGTCAAGGACTTGCTTAGCGGGTCGTCTGAGCGTTCGAAAATTTTGTCAATGAACAGTGACTGAGTGAGCATGCGCAGTAGCGCCTTGGAAGAAAATATTAAATAGAGCATGCGCAGTTCTGCCCATGAAAAAATAGTTAAAGATATTCGGAGCTCTGACAGAGATTTGTTTTTCCTATTGAAATTATATTTTATCACGTGATCATCAATTGACCAATCATGTATTAAGTATACTCATGAATATTCATAGAAGGGATATAAGTTTCGATATAAAATATTATGACGTCACTTTTTTTGTTTTTCTGGATATTTCGAAGCTATCGATATCGCGACAATATATCGCGATAATGTTTCTGCGTGAGCTGAGAGATGGCTGAGAGAGCCGCTAGCTCATGTTCAATTTACGTACGTGTGTGTATGCGCGTAGTGAAGTGCAGATGACCCTACATGCACGTTGATCTCCGCTAGTCCAGCGCTAGCGTTGGATTAGTGCCATGATAACGAAGCTTTTCGACCTGCACTCATCAGGTTATCACGCAGGTATATAACAAATTACTTGAAATCAACTATATTATACACGGTGAACCCGGACGCAACCTAGACGCCGTAATTTCAGAACAATCGCAAAGCTTGGACGAACTCCTTTTGTCTGCACAGAAGAGGTTCATGCGATTGAATGTAAGCAGCTTCCAGAAAGCGTAAATGCGCTGAGCTTCTGGCCCGGGACATAATTGAGAATTGATCGTCGCCATAGCTTTGTGCGCAAGCTGGATTGTTCAGCAAGTGGAGACCAATCGCCGAATCGCATTTGGCTATCTTTGGTTTGTTAGCGTGCATTTCAGATTTGCAGGCACGAACGGGCTGCGTGCGCTGATTGGCTGTACGGTTCCGAATAGTCGAGGGGATGTGTTGTTTAATGCGATCAGCCAACCGCTGAGAAGTACGGCCCACGTACCTGGCATCGCACCGGCACTGAAATTGGTAAATAACATTACTCAAGTGGGGGGTGGGTAGTACATCCTTGCTAGTTGACGGTAGCATCCTGTGTGTAGAAAACACAATGCGTGTCGAAACCGCGTAATAGCAACGTGACACTGCGTGTTTGATCTGACTGGCGTATTTGTCAGATACCTTACCCCTCCAGGGTAGTTTGAGATACACGGGGCATTTGGCAGGTCCAAATCTGGTGTCAGATTTGGATTGTGCCTCCAGCGTCCGTGTTATGGTGCGAGATATAACATGCTCAGGGTAACCATTGTCAAGGAGAATAGTTTTGATTTTCGCGATTTCGGGAGCTAATTTGCACGCAGAGCAAATCCTAAGGGCGCGGCACACTAAGTTTCTAATGAGCCCAATCTTGTATGAAGTTGCACTGTACGAGTCCCATCTCGTGTATTGCCCGGTGAATGTGGGCTTGCGGTAGACGGAAGTGATAAATTTCCCATCACTTCTCTCCACGAGAACGTCGAGAAATGGGAGCGCATTGGACAGTTCAATTTCACATGTGAATTTTAGCGCGGGATGGAGCCGGTTCAGTTGTGTAAGGAAAACCTCACACGCTGCGCGGTTGTCAAAAATTGCAAACGTATCATCAACATACCGACAGTACACATGCGGGACTATATTAAGATCGGTGGCGTTCTGTAGCAGGCGCATTTCATGAAAGCCAACAAAAATGTTAGCGAGCGCGGGGCCTAATGGGGATCCCATAGCCACACCATCTATCTGTGAATACATCGTATCATTGAAACTAAACTCAACCGCGCGAGTGGCCAAGTTCATGAGATCAATGAATACGGGCTCAGGAACAGGTGGTGAGTCTAAGTCGCCATGATAGAGATAAGAAGCACAGATGTCAATAGCTTCTTTCAGTGGCACGTTGGTAAATAGGCTAGAGATATCGAATGAACACATAACACAATTCCTATTATCAAGGGGCAGATCGCGGACGAGTTTAGCAAACGTAAACGAATCTCTAACAGTATGAACAGACAAACAATCTAAGACTGGCTGAAGTTGCTCGCTTAGCCATTTTGCCAGTTCATGCTGCGCTGACCCAACCATCGATAGAATAGGACGAAGTGGAACGTTGGTTTTGTGGGTTTTGGGGAGGCCGTACATGCGGGGTCTTAGCGAGCCATGTGGTCGAATTCTATCATAAACTTGCTTAGACAAATCGCCGCGTTTACATAAATCTAATAAATGTCGTTGGAGCTTGGTTTCCAAAGTGGCTGTGCGATCATGTTCTGGGACAGCACCTATGCGACAAAACTTTGATTCATCATGAAGAATGTCAGACATTTTGTTAACATAGTCACTTTTATTTAGAATGACGACACCGGTGCCCTTATCGGGTTTGCATATATGAATATCAGGATTGGCTTTAAGTCCGCGTAGTGCCACCAAGCATTCGCGAGTCATGTGAAAATCTGACATATCATTGGGAATGCCACAATACGCATGCGCAAGATCTGATAAGCGCGCTTTGAGTGACTCTCCGTCTTCCTTGGAAGTAGGAATGTGTCTAAACAACTGAGAGTACAACAACTCAAATTCTGCGAATACCTCTTCTCGATTGATTTTCGACTTGGGCACGCCGAAATTAAAGCCATGTGCTAACACAAATGCCTCTGTGTCGGAAAGCACGTGATCAGAGAGGTTGGTGATATGTACTCTCTTATCCTGGATTGTACTGCCGAACCGATAGCGTTTCAACGATGCAATAGTATTGGCATGCTTATTGCGTGTTTTCCTTTCCATTTGCTCATCGATGGAAGCTATGTAGCGCGTGAGCCGAAACAAATCGAAGAACGAAATAAATTCTCGAACTTTGCGCCAGGCGCGACTGAGATTGCGATGCACACACGATACGTGGATCTGTAGTTTGTGAATTTCATCCGTCATGAAGGCACGTTCCATTGTGTTTCTACACACAGGATGCTACAGTCAACTAGCAAGGATATACTACCCCCTCCCCCCCCCCCCCCCCACACTTGAGTAATGTTATTTACCAATTTCAGTGCCGGTGCGATGCCAGGTACGTGGGCCGTACTTCTCAGCGGTTGGCTGATCGCATTAAACAACACATCCCCTCGACTATTCGGAACCGTACAGCCAATCAGCGCACGCAGCCCGTTCGTGCCTGCAAATCTGAAATGCACGCTAACAAACCAAAGATAGCCAAATGCGATTCGGCGATTGGTCTCCACTTGCTGAACAATCCAGCTTGCGCACAAAGCTATGGCGACGATCAATTCTCAATTATGTCCCGGTCCAGAAGCTCAGCGCATTTACGCTTTCTGGAAGCTGCTTACATTCAATCGCATGAACCTCTTCTGTGCAGACAAAAGGAGTTCGTCCAAGCTTTGCGATTGTTCTGAAATTACGGCGTCTAGGTTGCGTCCGGGTTCACCGTGTATAATATAGTTGATTTCAAGTAATTTGTTATATACCTGCGTGATAACCTGATGAGTGCAGGTCGAAAAGCTTCGTTATCATGTCTCTTTTTCGTGCCATATTGAAAACGGTTATCTTTGTAAAGGTACCGTTGGAAATAGGGCATATCCAGGAGTTCGACTTTGGCACATCTAAATGGCTGAATTTCCTAGTATCTCCCTTACCGTGTACACTATTGCCTCTTTTGTATGAAAGAAATATATGTTTTATTAAAGTTTTCGTGCATTAAAAAGGGGAACTTTCCTCCCATATGCCCAAAGCAAAACCATTACTACAAACTATACAATATCATGAAAATTCTTTCCAAAATAAGGAAAGACATACAAAAATATTGTTGAAAGCGGGATGGCAATTAAGGGAGACTGAATATTTTTTTCACGGCCGACATCCCCCCCCCCCCCCCCCGGGACTTTTGAAGAAAAAAAAAAGAAGATAAATAGTGTGAATGATTCAACTCACTTTTTAGGCTCTGAACTGAAATGCTTTGAAATGCACAAATTTCACTATTCCAAAGAGGGAATTTTCGCTCAGTCGCTACGGTTCCACGTATAATATCAAATAATTGACGAACCAAAAAAATGGACAGGTATGACATAACGTTGTTCTGCGAAATAAGAAAGCTGCCGAAAATTGTACGAATCGTGATTTCATGCTGCATATTCTGTAAACGAAGATTTTAAATTGCGTTTTTGCCAAGGAAACTGATTTCATTCTAAATTTGAAAACATATCAATATTTTTGGTCTCATGAATACTCGAAATCTGATTATATATTTGATGTCCATTAAATATTCAATATTTTACTAATAGTCATATTTTGATCATATCTAAGATTGGATATTTGTAAAATATCAGTAAGGATATAGTTTCAACATTACCAACTGAAGTACAGGAATTAGACAGTGGATAGAATGAATAGAATTTTTTCTTGTACTCAACATGTTGACTTTAGTACTCATACTCACGGTCATACTCTAGATTTGGTTATATCTCGTAAGACAGATGACATAATTGTGGGCCGACTCTGGTCTGGTTCTTTGATTTCAGATCATTTTCCTGTTATGTGTCAGCTGAATTCATGCAAATCACCTTTGATTTCTAAAAAAAATTCTTTTCGCAAATTCGGTTGTGTAGACATGGATTCACTGAAGAGTGACGTTGCTAATAGTTCCCTTTGCACAAACACTCCTGATGATTTTATGGACTTGGTTTCTTCATACAATAATACTCTCAGTTCAATTTTAAACAAACATGCACCTTTGATAACCAAGACTGTAACTCCTCGTCCACAGGTACCTTGGTTTACGGATGATGTTAGGACAGAAAAAAGAAAAAAAAGGAAAGCAGAGGAAAGATGGTTGAGAACAAGAACCCTCCCGATTACGATAAGTTAAAAGCTGCTCGTAACACGACATTATTTGTTATGAATAGGGCCCGTCGTATATATTACTCTGAAATGATAAAGGAAAACAGTTCTGATCAAAGAAGTCGTTTTAATGTCACTAAGTCTTTGTTGAATATGACCAGGCTTAATCCTATGATACCTCCTCATGTTGATAGAAGACAATTTGCAAATGATTTAGGAAACTTTTTCTGTGATAAGATAGTGAGAATCCACTCTGACATTAAGACAACTGTAGATAACAGAACTTGTACTCTAGATGATACTCTTTTGGAGTGTGCAGATCTTCAGATTTTTTTTTCTTTCTTTCAAAACATTATCTGAAAATGAGGTTGAGAAATTAGTCAAAGGCTTGAGTAAAAATCATGTTCTCTTGACCCAATGCCTACAAAGCTTTTATTGAATTGCACTGAATCACTGCTCCCAGTCTTTACAAAAATTGTTAACTTGTCTCTGTCAAAGGGCCTTTTCCTTTCGGATTGGAAAGTAGTTTAGTTAAGCCACTTCTTAAGAAACCTGGTATGGAGTTGAATTTCAATAATCTTAGACCAATCAGTAATTTACAGTACATATCAAAATTAGTTGAAGGAGCTGTTACACAGCAAATTCAACAACACCTTATAGGAGACTCTGTCATAATTCATTGTTCCCATGTATGCAGTCAGCATACAGACAGTTTCATAGCACAGAAACAGCCTTGATCAGAATAAAAAATGATCTTCTCTTGGTCATTGACAATCAAAAAGTAACATTGTTGGTACTTTTGGATCTAAGTGCCGCGTTCGATACTACACTGTAAAAACTTAAGTGCTGTATATAGCACTTTTAGAGGGCATGCATAGGGACTGCACTCAGAGTGCTATTGAATGCACTCAGCGTGCTATTTCAGCACTTTCACGGGAGCTGGACCGGCTCCTTAAACTGCTAAACATTCATTTAAAAAAAATCGTGATTTTGGCGAGCCTCGAACCAGGGTCCGCTGATCGAGAATTGATGGCATTACCGCTAGACTAACTCACATCGTACGATTTAGAGCAGATCATATTGTTACAAAGTGAATTTACGACACCACATAGTTCATGTTATCTACTTGACTCCCATGACTAAACTGGATTGCAAGAAGCATTCGTTAGTCCATCGGCCTCTCAATCAGCGGAACTTGGTTCGAGGCTCGCCACGGTCACATTTTTTTTTGCTGGTTTTTGCTATAAACAGCATTTCAGGTGCAGTCACTATACATGCCCCTAAAAGTAGCACTTTAGTTTTTACAGTGTATTGATCATGTAATATTGTTGAATATACTGCATTCTTCCTTTGGTTTAAGTGACTCTGTTCTTTCATGGATTGAATCCTATCTTACAAACAGACAACAAAAAGTAGTATTTAATGATGTCGAATCGCAGAATTTTCCTGTTCCAAATGGGGTTCCACAAGGGTCACGTCTCGGCCCCCTTCTCTTTACACTGTATAGTAGTAACCTGATCAATCTTGTTCGAAGGCGTTTTCCAAACTTATCTTGTCATTAATATGCTGATGACACGCAGTTGTACATTTCTTTTAACCCTGATAAGGATCAACAAGAGCATAATATTTCAATTTCGGAAACTTGTATAGGATACATTCGTTCTTGGATGCTCCAACATAAGCTCATGCTTAATGACAAAAAAACTGAGTTTCTCATTGTAGGAACATCCAGACAAGTCACAGTTGGAGATGCAGAAGTGAAACCGACAAGCACTGTGAGAAATCGGTGCCAGGTAAAAATGCCAGAGGTAAAAATGCCAGAGGTAAAAATGCCAGAGGTAAAATTGCCAGAGGTAAAAATGCCAGAGGTAAAAATGCCAGAGGAAAAAGATGCCAGAGGTAAAGATGCCAGAGCAAAAAATGTCAGAGCAAAAAATTCCAGAGATAAAATTGCCAGAGGTAAAATGACAGAGATAGACCCGCGATGGGTGATGTCAGGAACAAAAAGTAAAGAGGCAAAATACGCAGCTGCATATTAGGAGAATATAGGTGAAAAATCAAGAGGTGAAATATAAAGAAGGTCAAGAAGCAGACCTGACATCTGTTTGTATTTTACTTTTTAGACTATTTGGTTTGACCGCGTTTTTCTTGTCGAACTGTTGGACTCTGGACTCCAGATCGTAGACCCGGCTTTTTTAAATCGACGATTCATTATCCCGAATGGAATTTGGAACGAGAAGGAAGTCTGCAACTGAATTTTAGGTTTAGAGAAGGGAAAGGAGGTATGCAAAAATGACATCACCCTAATGTGGGACAGTCCTTTTGTGGGTAAATATGAACCTTTTCGAAATTATGAACCTTTGGATAAACGAACCTTCGGAATAATACAACAAATGTTCGGAATTTTGAACCCCCAGGCATGGGAAATTAGTGTTTCGGAAATACGAACCTTCGGAAAAACGAGATGCCCCCCGCATCATAGCCTTTTGACAAGGCCTCGTGACTTGGCTATTTTCCTCGTCATGCTGTGCCTGAGATGAGACTAGCCGGCGACGAAAAGAATCAACACGGCCCGGGTGAACGCGCGATCGAGCGACTTTAGTCGCGAGGCCTTTTGGAACCTGGGTTTCCATCGTCCGATATGAATTATTCACGAGTTGACATTCGTATGCTAACACGCCTACCGAGAATTATCGACCAATCACAACGGTATCTGCGGGGCTTGCTTTCCATGATTGATGTACTAGTAGCTTGCACGGGCCGCGCTAGCTCGAGATGAAGGCGAATTTGCATACCAAATGTATGCTGACGTCATGCAAAGATACGTTTGCTGATTGGCTCCTACCTATAAGGTAGCAGATCCTCGCTAGGAACAAAGGATAACATAAGAAATACAGGCCAGGTTCCAAAAGGCCCTCGGACTCACGTCGCTCGATCGCGCATTCACCGGGCTGGGCGGCTAGTCTTGTTATGCAGCCACTACTAGCTTACTTGCTACGTGCTCATGCACATTAAGTTATAAACAAGATGCAGATATATTCAAACTGAATTAAAAGAATATAAGAAAAAAGAATATAATATTGAAGTGTTTAACAAAAAAGGGTCGTCAACTGAAAGCGAATGGCAGACAATACATGCATGCATCCTATATCCAGGCCGGGGGGGGGGGGGGGGGGGGGTGTATTAGCATTTTTTACCTCTGGCATTTTTACCTCTGGCATTTTTTCTTCTGGCATTTTTACCTCTGGCATTTTTTCTTCTGGCATTTTTTCCTCTGGCATTTTTTCCTCTGGCATTTTTACCTCTGGCATTTATTCCTCTGGCATTTTTACCACTGGCATTTTTACCTCTGGCATTTTTACCTCTGGCATTTTTACACCGAACCGAGAAATCTTGGTGTATGGCTAGATTCTCGTTTAAACATGGAGACACAGATATCCAACACATGCAAATCTGCTTTTTATATGTTATATAATTTGCGTCACATCCGTAAATACTTAGATCAGAAAAACACTGAAAGCCTTGTCCATGCATTTATTAGTAGTAAACCTGACTATTGTAATGGATTATTGATTGGCTTGTCAGATTCACAGACCATGAAGTTGCAGCGAGTTCAGAATCCCTGTGCAAGACTTGTGACCAATTCCTCAAAATTTTTCCACATCACTCCTGTTTTGAAGAAGTTACATTGGTTGCCAATAAAGTACAGAATCACATTCAAGTTACTTTTGCTTATTTACAAAGCTTTGAATGGTCAAGCCCCAAATTACTTGTCTGAATTATTATCTTTTAAATTGCATCCATATACACATAACTTACGAAGTTCACAAGACAAACTGCTTCTAAAGTTGCCTCATGTCAAAACGAAAGCAACTCTTGGTGCATTTAGCTGTGCTGCTCCAAAACTCTGGAACCAACTTCCTCTTGCAATAAGGAAAGCACAATCAGTCCCCATTTTTAAATCTCTACTGAAGACCCATCTGTTTTCAGAGGCTTTTAAGTAGATTAGTTCTGTTGAGATAGTGTAAGCATATAGGAGTCTCCAGCAAAGCGCAGTAGAGTATATTCAAATAGTAGCTGCGCTATAATGGATCTTATTATAATGAATGCTGGTTCCCATAATACAAAATAAAACTTTGTCCTTTCCCATCACATTCTCTACATACCTTCTTCTTTCTGTCTTTAAAGGGGAATTGACCTCATAATATAAATGTGTTTATATTCAAAGATGTAATCTATTCCTTCTTGTTGTCCTACGTAGTTTTGCACTAAAATATACGTGATGGGTATAAATCAAGATTTTCTCAGCAAGATCTATTGTCTGCTAGCGATACCCGGGGGCTGCCATTTTCTTGATGTGTACATAAAGATATTTTTAATCCGAATGCAAAATTGTCTTTCTTCCTGATACAAAATCCCATTTGAGATTTAAAATATTTCACAGATATATACGTATATTCTGAAAACGAAAATGTGTTTTATATTTCTTTCAAAATTACGATTTTACTAAATATAAATCTATTTTCTTGATACTATGACGTACGCGACGGAGCAAATTAATTCAAATTTATGGATGATGACTTTCCCGAGCGTCAATAGTGATAAACTATACCTGCAAATGCTCCACCTCCGTCGGCAAAAATGAGGGGGGAAGGGAGAGGGAAGAGGAAATGAGAAAAGAGAAAGGAGAAGAAAAAAAAAAAGAGAAGAATAAAAGGGAAAGGAAAGGAAAAAAAACAGAAAGAAAAAAGGGAAAGGAAAAGGTAACGAAAGAAATAAAGGCAAAAATGGGCATATTTTTTGCTCATATATGTTATTTCCTATCTTATTACCATGGTAAGAGCCCGAGTGGTCGCCCAACATCCAACTTTGTGGCAGTCAGGGAGGATATGATATCCAGGGTCCTAGCTAACGTACAGGGGAAAAAACATCATTTCATGTTATGGAGACCCTTACTTTATAAAGTGCATTGAATACTTACAGATTTTTTCATCAATATTTATTAATTCACCATAATATTTCTATAGTAACAACCATGTTTTGACATGACGGTGACTTCCAATGACTCAGATTTTGCTTGCAATCAAACGGGCACCCCAAAATACATATAGTTAGATGGTTACAATTTGTTTTTGTGATATTGAATTACAGATATACATTATTTTCTAAAATCCTAGACCCTAGTGGTCACGCCCACTACCAACTTTATGTAAATTAGGAAAAATATGAGAGCTGAGGGTCCTAGCTAACAGAAAAAAACATGATTCAAGATTGTTCAGACAGTTGTTTTCTATTTTGTATTGATAAATCATAGATATTTTCCACAAATATCATTTTGTGGGACCGTTTCCATAGCAACGGCCCTTTTCTACAAGCCCATGACTTCAAACGACTCTGATTGTGGTTGGAATCAGTGGGGCAGCTTGAAAAAACATATATTATTGTCTTTACCATATATTTTATGCTGTTAAATGACAACTATACGGTATTTTCTAAATTCCAGTATTTCGTTATGTGTTACCATGGTAACGGCCCTAGCGGCCACGCCCACCATGAACTCTATGGAAAACAGGCAGATTATGATAGCTGAGGGTCCTAGCTAATAGAAAAATCTAATCTAAGATTGTGTAGACACCTCTCTGTCGATTTCATACTGATAAGTTTAGATTTTTTTATAAAATATCTACTTTTTATGGTACTGTTTCCATAGTAACGACTTCAAATGACCTAGATTTTGGTTTCAATCAATCAGGAAACTCAAAATACATATATTTAGATGCTTACCAGTCATTTTTCAAATTTCTGAATTAGAATTATTAGGTATTTTAGTAAATTCCTATATTTCCTTGATGCGTTGCCATGGTAACGGCCCTGGTGGCCACACCCACCACTAACTCTATGGCAAACAGGCAGATCCTGATAGCCGAGGGTCCTAAGCTACCAGGAAAACATCACTAAAAAATTGTGCCTAAGGGGGGAGGGGGGGGGGGGGGGTCTACGTTGGCCCATAGACTACTAGGGGAGCGAGGTGCCCGAATTTGTAATTTCAGTAAATTTTCAATACGGAAAAGTGTAAAAAATTTGCGCTCTAGCTTCGCTCGCGCTCACAAAGTCAATGGATAGTAATCATGCTTCAGATATTGCATTATTTCTGTTTAATGAAAAATTTTAAACCTCGCACTTTTGAAACATCAAGAGATGTAAGAAAGGGCTGCTTGTTCGAGGAGGGAGTAGGGCTGTAAGCAGGTAGTAAGCGTTTGAGGCGCCTCAGAGTCTGCAGTGGCGTATCTAGGGATTATGGCGCCTGGGGCAAACAACAAACAAAGCGACCGAGCTTTGGAAAATTTTCACATTTTAAACACTAAAAAAACTAGATTTCTAGTGCATTTACCCTGAGGATTTGGGGCGCATAATCCGTAAGGATTATGATTTTTCTTAATTTCCCCCTTTTTGCTTCTCTCCTTTGCGTTTTTTGCGCCCCATCCAAGTGCTGCCCGGAGCACATGCCCCCTGCCGCCTAGATACGCCACTGCCTCAGAGTGTTCCCCCCAAAAGCATGAACCCTTCCGGTGCACCTGTTACGCGCTATATAAGTTGAACGCCAATATTTTCGATGTTCCCGTTGGACAAATAATGTCAAATTTGGTTCGCAAAGCGTTGAGGATCCTTTTATCATAATTTTAAAAACGCCATTCAATTATGATATTCATTGTGTGCAGAGGGTAGAAACGCTCCCACACTCAACCCCGTTAGATATGATGTATGCATATATATTGGACCACATCGTTGTCAGGGTAAAATATAGCAAGTATTAGCTACATCAGTCCTGGGGCCTCAATCTCTTTCTTATTATGCCCGTTATTGTGAACATTTGCTAACACATTAAACAGAAAATACAAGACCACAAGCGAACGAATTCCTATGACAGGAGTGGGCTTCAGTGACAATAGAAAATATGCAAAAAGTTTGGCTTTGTCAAATTTGGAACATTTTTAGTTTGAAAATAGTAAACTATCTGAAATCACAACCGACAGACCTTGACTGGGCGACGTTTTGTGTCGTTTGTGTTAAGAAGACGATAAATTGTGGTGTACAGTACCTGTCAGAAAGACTTTTTTGACCAAAATTTCACTCTGTGAGGAAGCGACTTTTTCGCAAAGTGCAAGAATGGTTAAGAAATTATAATGCAGGCCCTAGATTTAAATCTGTATTAAAAAGAATAATTCAATTATAAAAAGATTAAACTTTCCTTTTCAGACATTTACACAGAATTTTCGTTTGCGAAAAAGGAGCTGAAGATCCTTGAAAACACACATAGTTGTTTTGGACATGCCTATCATCAATATAAAATACATGTAGGGTAACACAATTCATGATAACATTTTAAAAAAGTATCGGCAGGAGATAAAAAGGAGAAGTTTCAAAGTTTCAAAGTTTAATTATCTTGCCACAAACATATATCTTTTATAATTTTTTAAGCAGTACATATGAAAATTAAGAACAGGAAAATAACAAAAATATGAATTGGAACATATTACATATAACAGAACATCATTCAATGGACTTACACTGATAAAGCAATAATTAGTATAATGTAAATATTGTAATTATAAAGGAAAACATAAGTGGAGGAGTATATTAAGTAAGCATGGATTGTATTTCATGTACCCCTCTTTGAAAAAAGTCTTTAAATTAAAAGGAAAAAAGAAAGAAACGGGCTAATTTGAGCAACATTGGCAAGTTTTTTTAAAAGAAAAAAGAAAACAAAAACAAAAAGAAGGGGGTGTGAACAGTACCTGGGGGTGAGAGAGATAGACAAAAAAGACAAACAAGACATAAAAGTTGTAACAAGCAATACAGGGGCGGGGGAGATAAGGAGGCAGGGATAACTAGAAGGAGAGGTGGAGGAATAGAAAAAGATAGAGGGAACACATGAAGAAAGAGGCCGTCTAATACATTGGTTTTAAATCTGCGAGTATACATTTACGTTTCTTGATTTTCGCAGCTATCCTACCAGCACAATTTATATTTACGTTTAAATGTGTTAAATGTTGGGTTTGATTTATTAATTAATAAATCTTAATCTTAGGAGTGAATAATCATTATCAATATATTTTCTACAAGATCAGCAAACACTTTTGCCAAAATATACAGCTCTTGTTTTGTTTTTAACTTATTTTTTGAACAATGTTCTCATCCATCTGAGCTTGCCGAACGAAAGTTTTGCATTGGTCTTAAACGTTTTATGCGTCTGTTTGTACATTGTACTACGCATCTTTCGTACGGCAGTTACTATGTTCCCCTCGTACATAGCGACTGGTGAACGCTTTTGTTTTGTTTATTTCACTTACGGCTTTTTGTTTTACTTATATAGAACGGTAGTACTGACTTAGAGTTTGGCTGAATTCGAGTAACTTATATAGAGAGATGAAAAGTGACCGGATTCCGAGTTGGAGGACTTTTTTGAGCCATGCAGATACGAATTCTGATTTATCAGATGATTTATCAGATCCCGATGGCAAAGAAGTTCGAGTTGCAAGGGGAATTCGACCATATTATGTTTGAACCCCTCGCAGAATACGCGTCGGGGCCTGGTGAAGTAACTTCAGGGAGCTCCAACGCGTTGCTCCCTGGAGTTACGGGTGAAGTAGACCGAAAATTCTGTCTTTAAGGGGGCGCCCACTGATCTTAAATTTAGGGGCGACAAATCGAGATGTAACTTAGGGAGGGGCGCCAAAGTAAGGGTGTACCAGTGGCAAAAATAACGGAATTAATTTAAAAGCTCTTCACTTAGCTAACGAACGAGAGACAGAATTTTCGGTCTACGGGTGAAGCTGCTGCCGCTACTGGAGATGATGTCGTTGAAAAACAGATTGGAAGACTTGACTCCAAGTCTGATCGTTGGAATAGCTGAATCTTTTAGCTAGCTTATCCTTTTCTTCATTGATGCCAAATTCGGAATACAGACCAGGATCCTCAAAATCATCTTCGGCAAAGTGATCACTGCAGATTGTACTCCACTCACTTGGCCGGTGTAGCGGCAGATACGGGGATCGACAGATACCGTTCTAAAAACGACCAAGAACACTATCTGCCGGCGGATCGTGTTCCAACCCCGGCAGATACCGTACCTATTTCTCTTCGGCAGATATCGTTCTTGCTATCGTTTCTCTGTACGTACGTAGTAAGTAGTACGTACGTGCACACTTGCCCCGAATTATGAAGGGTAGTGCTACTAACTATGAACAAGGACTCTGTTACTAAAGTTCGAAAAAGAGGTAGCTTTATTTGAATACCTTTTTTCACCCCTAAAAATACTTGAATTCGTTTTATGAGGTTGGCATCCCTGTTAATGAAGGAATAGATTAATCACATACAGGGGTTGTCTAGAATATATGTTTCATAATGAAGTGTATTGTGTCTAATTAATTATTTTCTTAAGAGAAAATATTTTGGAATCTTTTTAAGTAAATATCTAATGGGAAAGGAGCTCATATGATACATAATC
The DNA here is from genome assembly GCA_025617745.1 of Heliocidaris erythrogramma. Lineage (NCBI taxonomy): Eukaryota > Metazoa > Echinodermata > Echinoidea > Camarodonta > Echinometridae > Heliocidaris > Heliocidaris erythrogramma. The sequence goes on from CM046858.1 coordinate 1,273,221, forward strand.
GCAAGTTGCCATTCTGCCAATTTCTATCTGATTAATTTTAATTAGGCCTACTTTCATATTAATAGTGAACATTCGCCAAATTTATTTATTTATTTATTTATTTATTTCGGTATGAAAAACATTGTGCATGGCAGCTTTAGGGCTGAATTAAGTACAATTTACATCAATCATGACTGAAACAAGAGTACTACACACCACAAACAAAACTCTGCTTTAGATACCGTATTCAAAGACTACTAATAGTAGGATTAAGAAATTGAATTTAACAAATAAAGATTTTGTAACATGGTTTCAGCAATCTGTCAGGGAGAATATTTGTTTCCTAAATTATGATTATAGCAAAGGAAATGAATTGTTTTGCAGGCTTCCAAGGTATTGTGCGGTGTAAATAATTCACACACCGGAGGGGGGCGATCTGATTTTTGGCGCCCCTACGTTAAAGATCAATTTGACATCCCCTAACATTATGGTCAATTTGGCGCCCCTAAGCTTCAAAATAAATTTGGTGCCTCCTAATTGTAAAATCAATATGGTGCCCCTTACTTTAAGAACAACTTGGTGTCCCTCCCATTATTTTTCTTTCCCCTCTCTTTTCCTTTATTCCTCTCCCCTTTCTTTCTTTTCCTCGCTTTTTTCTATTTTCTCTCACTATCTCCCCTTTCTCTTTTTTTCCTCCTCCTTTTTGGAGCACCATCAACCCTAACCGGTTACCACTCACACAGATATATATATAAAATGGCCACTGAGTAAGCGCGAAGGGGCACACAAAAAGGGTAGAAAAATTGAGAAAAAGAGGAGGGAAAGAAGAGTGAGAAAAGAGAAAGATAAAGGGAAAAGGCAACAAAAAGAAAAAAGAGAAGGAGAGAACAGAGGAAGGGGATATAATAAGAAAAGACAAAAGAAAGGAAAGAAAAATTAGTGAGAGGGGCGCCAAATTTACCTTAAACTTATGGGCGCCATATTGATCTTAAAATTAGGTGACTGAGAGGTGTCATATTTATCTTAAAATTAGGGGGCGCCAAATGGATCGGCCCCGATTTAGATCTTAAATTTATGGGGGCACCAAATGCATCTTACACTTAGGGAGGGGCGCCAAAATTGATATTAAAATTAGGGGCGCCAAATCGATCTTTGGGGGCACCAAACTGACCTGAAACTAAGGGGGCGCCCACTGATCTTAAATTTAGGGGCGACAAATCGAGATGTAACTTAGGGAGGGGCGCCAAAGTAAGGGTGTACCAGTGGCAAAAATAACGGAATTAATTTAAAAGATATTGTATGTTCAAAGGAACATTGCCTTAATTAACCCCTCCTAAAAATAATAAAAATGACAGGGTTCAATTAATTCTGGGTATTTTTATGGATTTTCAATAATGCACATTTTTATTTAATCTGAATTTTAAATAATTCCTAATAATTTATTATTTTCATTAAAGTTGCTGATATTTGACAGATGTACATACCTCAGGAATGGGGGGGGGGGCTTAGGGACGCAATTCCAAATTAGGTATCCCTTTCCTTCGAAATTACCCTTTTTATTTATTTATTTTTATATCCTTATATAAGGCAAAATCAGGTTAGCTTTATCAACCTTTTTATAACTCTAATTTTGATGTTATTGGGACGAATCCCATCAAGTTTGCTCACAGCCCAGTTGCATTTCATGGAGAAAAAAAATATTGCCCCAGGGGCACTTTGAGGAACTTCCTCTACATGCTACTTAATTGATTTTAACAATCTGAAATTTGACATTATTTATGATCCGTATGATACATACGCACTTTCCGCTCGAATTGCCTGTTGAGTGAGATGATAATGTCATGATGTACTCAGGAGTATTACATGGGGTTTAAAATATCCCGTTTGCAAATCAATATAGACCTACAAACAAAATATTCTGCTCGCGCTTCACGCTCGCATTAATCGTTACATACGCATCTTCTTCATGATTACAAAAACTGCTTAGAATATTCAATTTTCGGGTCTAAATACATGAAATATCAACACATTTCAGCTTGCGCTTCGCGCTCGCATTATTTACTTAGGCCTTATGAGAATTATTATCTTGTTTGTAAGAATAAAGCTAGGAGGTACTTAAAACTTCAGTGTTTAGGACTACCCCCTAAAAACAACAACAACAAAAATTAGCTTTTAATAATGGCCGATTGTGGAAAGGTAGATGAAAATATTTTTTCGCCGCCCCCCATTGGCGAAAGCTGGATCCACACTTAAAAATGACCATAATGGGTCCGTCCGTATTATATCCCCCGGGATTTACAACTGGGCGTTGTGGCGTGCGCCTGTAAACCAAGCTGACGGGGCAGTTACAAATTGACTTGGGGTGCGGGTTCGAGCCCCGGTCACGTCTTTCGGATGGTGACGTTAAAGGTCGGTCCACACAGACGTAAATAATCATATCTGATTGATACACGTCTTAAAACCTAACTATTCATTCATTCATTTTCGCCAGTGCCACCAATTAGACACGAGAGTGTCTCGTACAAATCTGCCAATATACAATACACCTTATCTGCAGCGCCGTGGAACCAAATCCGCCGGGGAACCAAATCTGCAAACGTCAAACCCGGCAGATATGGTTCCGAGGTAGAACGATATCTGCCGTTAGGAACGATATCCGCCGGAAGAACCGTATATTGTGCTGCTACACAGGCCCTTGCCACTCTGCCCGCGTGAGCTTTACCTTTGCGACCCACAATTTCCGTAGATTTTCATCTTTAGGAAAAAGATGTACGCTTACATCCCCTTACATCATCTTTAGGGGTCTTGCTACAGCCCGCAACTATACACCGATTCGGCATTATTGGTGAAACTGTGTCCCCAAATCAACGTTATTGTGAGGAATTAAACACGAAAATATGCAATGCAAAATTAATGGTCGATGCGGTGAATATCATGCTCACGCTTGGCACCGTACGGGGCTGGGCCTGACAGGCATGAGGGCATGCACGGCATACAGGTGGGTGGAATATTTTCCTTTAATTTTCGTACGTCACAGATCACGTGATCACAATGTCGCTTGGATGTTTTTTTTTTTAGGGGCGGGGCTTATGACTGTGTAAATTAGCAAAAATGTACTTTTCAAATGATTATGACATACGACTGAATGCATAAAAAAGTGTGTGATAGATATTTTTTGGCTCCTGATGACTCCTTCCTACGAAAAAATTAATTTTAGTAACCCTTTTAAAGAATCATTTTCTATTCAATTCAGTTCAGTTCTATTTATTTCAATCATAAACACAATATAAAAGTAAAATACAAAAGTAACATGAATCAATCATAATCATGCATTTGGAAATTATGAAATGAGGGACTATAAGGAAGTTTGGAAAACTTGTAAACAATAGTCCCCTGACGAACGTAAATAACTAAATTACATGGTTGTACACGTTACTCAGAAAAAGGCATTCATTCTATGCAATATTAACACGTTAGAAATGCACACTGATTAACACACACACACACACACACACACGGTACATACATGTTACATGGTAAAATATATATAGTTATATATAAAACAGTGAATAGATTTGAAAGAGTTAAGTAGAATATGAAGAGATCAATTATCTCTTCAAGTGAGCCTACTTTGAAGAAAAAGTAGTGCTTAACCTTAATTCAGCAGTTAAGTCATTCCAAACCGGTGGTAGAAACCTTTTGATATTGGTATTTGAAACAGGAGCGAGTATTGTATGAGTGAACAGATTTATTAAGAATAAACATTTGGGAGATTTTTTAGGTGAATTATTAATAGAAACATCGTACATCATGAATTTAAGGTATATCATAAATATTGAGGGTTTCAAGCGAAAAACAAGGGACTTGAATGGGCTTGGTAATGGGAGTTGGTACAAATGCTTAATGCTTTCTTTTGGAGATTATACAGAGGTTCTAATATTGTTGTCCCCACACCAGCCCAGGTGATATTACAATTACAGCTAGATTTAAAGATAGATTTAAAGGTAAAATTAAGCAATTGTATAACATAAACAATACTTTTTCCAGGTAAGGTTACATGTAATTTACAAAGGTCACCAATATTTCTAGTTATTTTTTGTGATATATAAGCGAAGATCCTGAACGGATGGAGTGTCATTTAAGAGGATACCAATAAATTTAACTGTATAGTAGACATTCAAATTAACACCATTTATACTTACTTTAACATTAACATTATAAAGATTACCTTTACTATGAAAATAAAGTACACTTGTTTTGTCATGATTTATAATCAATTCGTTACCATTAAAACAGTCAGCAACTTTTTCTAATTCTTTATTTACTTCTGTCACTAATTTACCAAAATCATTATGAGATGCAATCATGTTTAGTGTCGTCGGCAAAGAAACTAGAATGGAAAAATGAGGAAACAAAACTAAGATCATTGAAATAAATAAAAAAAGGAAAGGGCCAGGTAGGGAGCCCTGTGGGACTCCACACTGGATACTCTCCCTCTCTCTGTGAGAAAGAGAGTTATTGTATGTTGTAAATTGATAACGATCACTTAAGTAATCCCTAAACCAATCCCAATCAATACCACGTATACCATAATTATTTAATTTTGTAAGGAGAATATCGTGGTTAATAACATCAAAAGCCTCAGATAGATCAAGAAACATCTTGCCTAAAGCTCATGGCACGATTGAATATACATGTACAATATGTAAGTTAGCATCCCACCTTAAGTTAAATCACATCATCATTAACACTTTCTCAAAGAATTTCTTTTAAAACATTCATGCTCTTCATTGGCAATGCAAACCTAGTTTGAAAATCATTTACGTTCCTTGTATATTGAGGATTGGAAATATGCGTCCGTAATGAACGATTACCATGGCTTATGGGTCTCGGCGTTTCTTTAAAGAAATCAAGCATACTGAATATATCCATTCTCATGATCACAGCAAGAATTGCAAATGCATTTGACAACGAAGAAACTAATTATTATAAGCACTAGTACAAGAGAAATACTACCCACGATTAAGGCAGCGCTTACCCGAGAATCGTGGTTTTCTTCGTTCGCCGGAGTGGTTGAAATGTTTTGGTAAAATATAGATTCGTCACACTTCGCATCATCAAAGCCTTCGTTCGTCATGTTCGCACTGCTGCAACATTGGAAAGGAACATTTAACATCACCCACATTTGTTGATACAATGTGGTATAATTACTAAACAGGTCCGTTATGGTTAAGACGGGTCGATCATTTTGGATACAGTAAATGTAGCCTTGAATGATATATCCTGATTGTGCAGAACATTCTATTGCAACAAATGGATGTACTATTGACATGATTGATGGTATCATATCACAACGCACTTTGCCTGGTGAGTAATGAACAATCAAATCAATATCCTTGATAAGGACGGTATCAATTAGACACCGATATGTCCCAGCATCATAGCGTGAAACATTGTGTATAGTAAGATACAGGTTATGCCAACTATCAACTATTATTACTTCCACGAAAAATCGTGATCGCTGATCTGGCCTAAGCTGCGAATAGTCAATGTGATAATTTGTGTAGAATGGTGGATTTTCTTCATATTGCAACTCAAAGTTTACATTAGTTGTTGATTCTTTATTGAAAACTAACTTCACTTCTTCTCCTTCTGTCGCTACCAGTTGAGAGAAAATAACTTGTGATTTGATTAGAACTAATAATATAAATATAGAAACATTGTAGATCCGTAAATATTCCATCGAACTAATAGGGGAATAAAAACTGAATATCATGAATTTTGGCTTCCTCTGTATAGGATATAAAAGTAAAGGTGCGTCTTATACTCAATTGTTATAATTTATGCTTTATTTGATCAACACATATGAAACACAAGGATCACAGTGGGAACAAAATCATGATAATTTTACATAAGAAACCTGATGGAGTTCCAGATGTTGAACTTTTAGTAATCAACTTAGTTGGCTCTTCAGCTACAACGGGTATTTGAGATGTCGAGATTTAATGGTCGCCAGCTTTCCGACCTTGGGTTTGAGGAGAAACAGTCTCTGAGGTTGAATGAAAATCACGACACTCGCTGTGGTGCTTTGGATACCTATATGACTCGCAGAGCAGCACGAAACATCTTCTTCTCGCGAAATCATGAATTCAGCTAAGATTTCTTCTTGGGAGACGGATTCTATTGGTGGAAAATGTGCTAACGATTGTTCACGTTCATAGGTAAAACATAAAACAGTTCCTTGTGGGTTACCTGACTCTGCTCTGCACTGTAGTGTAAATTCTGAAATAGATGTGTGTGCCTTTTGCCACGTACATATAGCTGGTTCGGGAGGATATATGATATCAAGTTTATAGCTCTGGTAATGAATATCAGTAGGACAATTAAATACACAAACATATAAACCTTTGTCCCTTCGAAGCAAAGATCTTATAGAGACATGCACAATAATAACATCATTGTGGATCTTTTCCACTGTAACCGACGCGCGGTTTTCAAGTTCACTGATGTAAATTTCAGAATCACTCAGGGTTCCATTGCTATAGATTAGTATCAAATTATGTTCTATATCAAACGAACAGTCTTCACTGAATCGTTCTGAGAGAAAAACTCAGTATGATACTGTCACCCTCGCACTTCTTTTTGTGATCCGAGACCGCACCGTCAAACAGAAGAGGAGAACGACGAAAAAATCAAGTATTCTTCTTTTCATAGCTAGTGCTTTAAGAGGAATTTACGTTGAATCACAATGATTGGAAGTAACGTTGACATTGTGTCTACAATGTAAGGTGATCTAAAATAATACAAATACATGTATAAAAATTACGTTAAGACCGTCGTATGTATTTTCAAGATTTTTGAAGTAAATACACATTTCATAAAATAATAAGGTTATAATAAAATAGTTAAGTTTCATGTTTTGCCATGTGAAGACAATGTGGATTTTCAAAGTGAAATGGCTTGGAGAATAATGAAGCTTGTGTATCACCTTTAGTAATACATTATTTATCTATTCTCGCAAATAAATTTCTAGGATATAAGTGATTTTAGATTTTTAGAGGACTATGACGATGTTTACTCTTCTAGAAAGCATATTTACCGAAGCAATTTGGAAGTTTGCATAGAACCAGCACCACAAAAAAGAAGGAAATAGCAGCTGAATTGGTTAAAAATATGCTCGCGTCTTTACAAACATAATTTCTCAGAGTGGACGTGAAAAATGCACCAAAGATGAAGGCATGAGTTAAGGCATCTTTACATACATAAGTTCCAAGTGGAAAAAAGAGAAAAAGCCATTGCTATTTTTGTTTCCATTCGGCTCTTTTTTTGTAAACCTACGGTGTATGCAGCGGTGTATCTAGGGATTATGGCACCCCAGCCCTCCCAAACCTGCCAGCTCTAATATTAAAAATCAGATTAATCGAGAAATTATGGCACTACCAGGAAATAATTTGTATGCACTTAGGGATAGGTAACCAAAGTTTGGGAAATAACTACACAATCAAAGAAGCAAAGTAAAACGGCCCAGCAATTGATTTTCTTTTCATTTTCACCGGCCTCCTAACACAATTCCTTATGCATTTTATCCTCACTAACAATTTGGGAGCATCAAAACGAGCGTCAAAATTTCTTTGAACTTTTTAACATTGAAAAACGATATTCACTTTATTCTATACTCTGGGCGCAAAATTAACCACAAACTTGAATTTATCAAGGCAATCGAAAAATATTTCTTTCGATTGTTTAACCTTTGAAAATGCCATTTTATGAAATTCATCCTAAACAGGGAGGGCAAACATGAAAAAAAATCATGAGGTATATGCCAAGGAGCTACACGAGAGTGAATTAGAATTTTTCCAAATTTTGAACCCTTTAAACCCCTTAAAAAGAATATATCTTGTACATTTTATCCTAGACTAAGATGCATGCAATCCTTAAGGATCCTATTTTTCTTCCTCTTCTCCACCTCTCTTTCTCTTTTCATTTTTCGCTCTTTTGTGTTTTTGCACCCCTTCAAGCACCGCCAGGGGACGTCCCATCTGCCTTCCCCAGTACGCCACTGGGTCTATGCCAATTTCAAGATTCATGCTACACGTAATTATAAGCGTAGGCCCATGAATTATTAGGACAATTTTCAGCGACGCAATCTCGTTCCATAATTCACATTCTATTACACATAACCGAAATAAATAAATACAACTCAGATCTCAATTAAAGTTGCTTATTTTTCTACTTATCTTAAATTGTGTTTATTTGCGACCGAGCATGTTAATGAATATTTCCAACCAAATTAACATCTGCGTTTTAGGAGGAAAGTAAATATCAGAAGAAAGTCGATTCTTTCCTTTAGGAAAATCTTTATGATAATGAATCAATGAAATTCATCGATTCTGATTAATCTTGATTACAAATGACTCACATAAGTACTCTCACCTGCAATGAATATCAGAGCTCTTCGAGTATGTTCAACGGCGACTGATTAATGAATAGCTGAAATGGTGTGCATCCTGCTCCTGACTTTTATCGAGCCAATAAATTTTTAATGAATATATTAGTATCACATACGGGCCTCTACATATGTTATTTACTTTAATTTCTTTCTCTCGACAAATATGAATGATTAAAAAGGATTACGACGTATAACACAGGCTTTTGAAGGGGCGGGGCAATAATGGTACGTCATCATAAACTTTGGTATTGACAATATAAGATACGAACAGTGATCGTCATAAACAGTTACTATTGGCTCACGAAAACCAATTCTATAGATCTTTATCTTAATTTACTGTGCAAATCTATATAACAACTAATTTCTTAATATTTAACATGGATTATTTTATGTTATGAATATTATTATCTGAAAGTTCAAAACTTCAGTCGAAAAAAACACGTGATTTCATCTCATGTTCGACATGCGTAGACTATGCGAAAACTGTATGCTTAACGAGTGCGCAGATTTGAGCAACTTATTCGTGAACTAGTCGTGAGCTAGTCCGGAACATGCGTGCCACTTTGCCGATGGCACGCACTGGCACGCACTGACGCGGCTAGGCTGCGACTAGGTTGCATAAAGTTCACGGGGTGTTCACGAATTTTGCCCAAGCCCAAAAATTTAAACATGTTTGATTTTCTGTCACGTATTTCAAGTACTGGCCCGCATCCTCCAGCATTTTCCCGCACGCTCCACGAATGATTCCTGCACCGACACGAACGATGCGCAAACTATGCGAAAACAAAATTCGGGAAAGTGTAAATGGGGCATAATGCTGCATTAATGCCCCATTTGCACTTGCCCGCATTTTGGTCCCGCACAGGGCCGCATTATTGTGTACCAGTGAGTGCCATGGGGTCAAGTCTGATTCACGACCAATTTACGACATGTTTACGCCAAAGTTAATGATTGTTCACGCATCAATTCGTCATTCATTTTCACCAATGTCTCCTTTTCATGAGGTTTTTGGAAATCTCTTGATAGAGACTGCAAGGAATGACAAATTATACATGAGCAGAAGGATAAAAAACCCAGATATTATTTTCACTGCAGTACATTGTGCCATTAATGATCGGATCTATTTTATTGACACTATAATCATTACAGTCTTAGAATTGGGAACGCAGTGTAAAATATATAGGCCCAATCATTGTACAAATTGGGAAATTTTCTGTTAGATTTTGAAATTTTCATTCACACTGGTTCATTTAATAAAACATTTTTTCTTATTTTCATTTTTTCCGTCTATGTAGGAGTGAAATAATATTAACTGCAGCTATTTTAAGGAGGGAAAGCTAATTAAGTCTTCTTACGTAGATATCAATCGAAAAGTCCACGTGTTTGATCACATGTTCGACATGCGTAGACTATGCGCATGTTATGCGAAAGCTGTATGCATAACGAATGCGCAGATTTGAGCAGCTTATTCGTGAACTAGTCGTGAGCTAGTCCGGAACATGCGTGCCACTTTGCCGATGGCACGCACTGACATGGCTAGGCTGCGACTAGGTTGCGTAAAGTTCACGGGATATTCACGAATAATATTATTGCCCAAAAAAAATTGTCGCCCCAAAAATTTAAACATGTTTGATTTTCTGTCACGTATTTCAAGTACTGGCCCGCATCCTCCAGCATTTTCCCGCACGCTCCACGAATGATTCCTGCACCGACACGAACGATGCGCAAACTATGCGAGAAAAAAAAATTCGGGAAAGTATAAATGGGGCATATTTTGCCTCATTTACATTGGCCCGCATTTTGGTCCCGCACAGGGCCGCATTACTGCGTACCAGTGCGTGCCATGGGGTCAAGTCTGATTCACGACCAATTTACGAATTTTCATTCACACTGGTTCATTTAATAAACATTTTTTTTTTGGGTACAACTATGTAGGAGTGAAATAAGATTAACTGCTGCCAATTTAAAGGAAAAATAAAACTAGAATATAGATGGACCTATCTTCAAACGTGTTATATAGTCTTAATCATTGACCTGTATCACTTTAGAAATCAAATATCAGAAAAGGTTTAAATCAATACATTCTAGCTCACAGTATCATCTGCTGACACTTTACATGGGGGCTGCAGTTTTCTTGATGACATGGAATTGTACATGAACCATTGGAAACCGTTCTGGTCAGGGAGATATTTTAATCCTCGAGCTAAATTGCTTCTCTTCATTATAACAAATCCCCATATATGATGGAACTGTATGCGTAACGAGTGCGCAGCCGTGAGCTAGTTCGGAACATGCGTGCCACTTTGCCCATGGCACGCATTGGCACGCACTGACACGGCTAGGCTGCGACTATTTTGCGTAAAGTTCACGGGGTGTTCACGAATGTTGCCAAAACAACTTGTCATGCCAAACAATTAAACATGTTTGATTTTCTGTCACGCATTTCCAGCACTGGCCCGCATCCTCCAGCATCCTCCCGCACGTTGCCACGAATGATTCCCGCACTTACACGAACGATGCGCAAACTATGAGAAAACAAAATTCGGGAAAGTGTAAAGCCTAGGTCACAACCAGCAGTGCGTTTTTTTAGTCCGTACGTGTTCTACGGAGGCCACGTCCGCCACGTTTTCCTGAAAACGTGAGGAGGGAGTAGCAAGAGCAGGGAAGGAGTACGTCAACGCACTTCACACGCACTACAACGCAAGGTGTAAGTACGTGGCCACGTCTGGACGTGAGTGGTTGCGTGCATCGTACGTTGCGCACCTGGTAAGTGAGTATTACGTGCTTACAACGTGCTTACAACGTACGATCGCCGTGCGGTTGCCTCGTTATCGTACGGAGGCCGTACTTTCTTGCAGGGAGTAAGTGCGTGCAAGTGCGATAAACGTGAGTTTTTCCTCATCTGTTCGTCGCCTGCCTTTACATAATCTACGGCCCGTTTCTGTTTGGCCTCTCTGGCCCTTTTATATATCCTTTTATATATCCTGCAGAAATCAGCGCGCACAACGTGCGTTGTAAGTGCTTAGCACGTACTTCCTCGATGCGGCTCACTGGACAATTGAACTGGAGAAGCGCCGAATAAGCACGGACCCCGCACTTATCACGTGCGGAGCACGCACGTGCTAGGTGCGTTGTTCGTAGAGCAAGTAACTGTGGGAAAAAGTTTCAAAAACTCACGGAGTCCGTGCGTTGTGTGCTCGTTAGCAGCAGAGGGCACGCACGTCAACGAACGTCACCCGTACCGGGGGTGAATCCGTAGACCGCCCGCAGCCTGAACGCAGCGAAAGTTCCTCCTGCACTAAAAATTCTACGTCTTGTCTGCGTGCTCCAAATCCGTACAGACGCAGTACTCACCACGTACGGATCCACAAATTTTGCCCACGTTTTTGCACGCAGACAGCACGCACTTGCAAGTACGGCGGGTTGTGACCTAGGCTTAAATGGGGCATACGTTGTGAGAATTAACTACCCAAAAACTGCGCAATAATGGTTTACGGCTCCGTTGGCGCGAAATATTCGGAGAATAACTTCTCCCAATGTTGGACTTGACCATTTTTTCGACATTCGCATCCTTTGCGAATCGTTCGCTTGCCCCGTGAAAAACCATGTAGTCATAGATCTAGATCAGATAGATCAGAGTAACAACCGCTGCATGCAGGACTGTGTGACATCTACTCATGCATAAAAGATCAAGAGTTGTCTACTATTTTCAAGGGAGGTTGAAACTGGAGTTTCAGAAAAAGGATTTGTTGGCATTATTTGCGTTTGCCCAGATATTTTCAAAACTGGCATGTGAATGATATGTTTAATGGATTTCAGATATTTTTTTAGATTTATATAACAAATGTTTCCCTCTCAAAGACAAAATTTGTATAAAAAGTTTATTTTAAACCGATCACCAACTGATGAAAAAAATAACAAAACTTTCCGTAATAAATGCACTAAGGCTATTACAAAAACGAAACAACAATATTTCCAATCTAAGTTTTCTGCTATGAAAGGGAATTCCAAGGCCACTTGGAAAGAAATAAATTTTGTTTTGAACAGAACAAGGAACAGTAACATCCCTTCCAAAATTGTGTATAATGATAATATTATAACTGATACGAAAGAAATAGCCCATGAATTTAACAAATACTTCATTTCGATTGGTCCCAATTTACAAAAACAACTACATAATACCACGTAATACATCGAGTAAACCATACTTGAAATATCTTTTAAACCCTTGTTCCTTTTCAATATTCTTTCAACCAATTTCTGAAGGTGAAATTATATCTGTTGTTGAAAAATTAAAAAATGATACTTCTTCTGGGTTTGATAACATAGATATCAAAGTTATCAAGAAAGTTATTCCATTTATATGTAAGCCACTATGTCACATTTTTAACAAATCCATTTCCTCAGGTATTGTACCAGATGAACTCAAGGTAGCTAAGGTTATACCCGTTTTTAAATCAGGATCAAAAGATATTATGACAAATTATAGACCCATATCTGTCCTTACCGTTTTCTCAAAGATTATTGAAAAATGTGTCTATTCTAGAATTTCCCGTTTTTCATCTTCTCACAACATATTAAATAATACTCAATATGGATTTAGGGAGGGTCTTTCAACATCATTGGCTATTACAAAATTCATCCAAGATATTACCAATTCCCTTGAAAATAAAAAAACAACAGTAGGTGTTTTTCTCGATATGTCAAAAGCATTTGACACGATAGACCATTGTATTTTAATGCAAAAACTTTATTATTGCGGTATACGGGGAATTCCTTATAAATGGATTGAGAACTATTTAAGCAATAGAAAGCAATATGTCACAGTTGATTCAGCAAATTCAAATATGTTAAATGTTGTTTGCGGGGTTCCACAAGGTTCAATTCTGGGTCCTTTGTTATTTATAATTTACATAAACGATATCCAGTGTTCATCAAATATTCTAAGCTTTATACAGTTTGCTGACGATACAAGTATTTTTTTCACTCATAATGATATTTCTTTTATTGATGCTGGTCGGCGGAGGCGATGCGCCCATGCCCAATAGAGTCACGTCATCTTCGTTCATGTTTGAGACGCGAGTGCGCCTTTAGGCCTGCCTTTCCCTTGCAGGGACGGCCACACATCTGGCCGCTTAGGCCAGTTTGAGCTGCCAATTCCGGGTTTCTTCTTCGTAGCCTCTTCTGCCTCCTCTCCTCTGATCTCTCCTTTTCCCATGCTGCTGTGGTTTCGTGGACAGTTGCTCTCCATTTCGAACGATTCTGTGTCAAGGTTTCCCAGTCATCGATGCCGCAGTGTTTGATGCAGTCTTTGAGGGTGTCCTTGTATCGAAGCATTGGTCTGCCCCGGTCCCGTTTTCCAGCTGCAAGCTCGCAATATAGGACTTGCTTAGGAAGTCTCTCATTTGGCATACGGAGTATATGTCCGGTCCAGCGTAGCTGTCTGCGTTTAAGGATGATTAGCATTTCGGAGCAGTTGGACCGCTGACATACCTCATCATTTGTTACGTGATCTGTCCACTTGATGTGTAGTATGGAGCGCAAGCACCTTTGATGGAAGGCATCAAGCATTTTTATGTGCCTTGAGTACAGTGTGCATGCTTCGGAGCCATAAAGAAGTGTCGATAGCACAACAGCTTTGTACAGAGCTAGCTTTGTTTGGAGAGTGATGTTGTGGCTACTCCACACTCGTTGTCGAAGCCTACCGAACGACTGTGATGCATTGCATATTCTGTGTTGGACGTCCTTGTCGATCTGTGCATCGCTCGTAATGATGCTACCTAAGTAGGTGAAGGAGTCAGTTGTGCGCAGTTCCTTATTTTCAATCAAGATTTTGGGCGAGTCGACCACATCACCAGGTGAGCGCTGATGCAGCACTTCAGTCTTCCTAATGCTGATAGTGAGACCGAAACTACTAGCTGACGTTGCAAAAACATTCATCAGTCGCTGGAGAGCCTCTTCCGAGTGTGCGAAAAGTCCACAGTCATCAGCGAACAGCAGGTCACGTAGAAGGGCGTCTCGGACTTTCGTCTTGGCTCTGAGTCGTGAAAGATTGAAACAGGCCACCATCTGTACGGAACTTGATGAAAATTCCGTCCGTGTTGTTTGACAGGGCATGATTCAGCATCGCAGCAAAGAATAGGACAAAGAGTATCGGGGCGATGACACAGCCTTGCTTTACGCCTGTAGACACTGCAAATTATCTCATAATTATATTTCTTTTATTACTATTACACTAAATAATGAATTAGATAATGTGTTTCAATGGTTAAGATTGAACAAGTTAGTTATAAATATGTCCAAAACTAATTTCATGGTCTTTAGTAATATGAATTATAATAGTTTAATATTACAGAGATATAGCTCTGGGAAATGTTATACGACGCTAAAATCACGATCACGGTCATGCTTTCATGCTCCTGGAATATCTGGTTTCTCACCACTTTTCAACAACTTTTGAGTACTTAGTATCTCTAAACTTGGATTTTGTTATTTTGAATGTCTTCTCCCGATGATACTTTTGGACAAATTGGACAAGAAATCTCTGGTAAGACATTAACTTTGATTACATCTTGAGCTTAGGTAATCTTCATTGGCTAGGTGTTGTAATCCTTGCCATGAATATCATTAGATCTTTGAGATAACGGGCGTCCACCCTCCAACGGCTACCACTAGTTGAAGATCAAGCTACGGATTTTCAATACAACCAGCGAGCAAACACAAAGAGGACTCCTCACGATCGCGTATTCCCACGAGATTGGATGGATTCATTCATGAAAGCAAGAATGGATTCGCTTGAATTACAGCACGAAAACTATTAAACAATTAGATAATACAGCCCAATTTATAAGAATCATAAACAGAAACAATGAAAATACAAACCTCTCCTTTTCTGATGATGTGTCATCTGAAATAACTCCTAAAAGACAGGTTAATGAATCGACTGTTCCTACACAAGTGAATGACTCGGTGACTGCTAGTTCCACTGCCAATCTGAATATAAACGCATATGAGATGTGTGCCAGTAAATTGAATGGAGTAAAAGGTTTAAAATGTGCTCACATTAACGCTAGAAGCTTAATTCCCAAACTAGATGAAATACGGTATCTTGTCAATACATTAGAGTTGAATATTCTTTGTATTTCTGAATCGTGGTTAAAAGATGATGTTGCTGATAAAGAAATATTTATCCATGGTTATGCCTTATTTAAGGCGCTGTCACACTCTAGCGTATAGAGCCAGCGTATGAGGAACGTATGGACTTTTTGGGCATACGCTGACATACGCTGAAACACGCTACGGGTACCCTGGAATACGTTTGTAGTACGCCGGGGTACGTCGGTGTACGCTGATGTACGCTGACGGCAAAAAAAAAATTGAACATGCACAAAATTTTCAGCGTATGCCGACGTATGAATTTTAAGCTCCTCATACGTTTCTCATACGCTGAACACGCTAGAGGTACGCTGAAGGTACGTTACTCATACGTCGAGTACGCTTCTCATACGTTGAAATTGAGTGGGTCAGGAAACCTAGCGTTAGAGGAGCGTATAATGAACGTGTGTCTGACGTGTGTCTAACGAATGGCTAACGTTATGATGGTAGTTCTAACGACAGTCTAACGTACTCAACTTATGCCTAACGTGTTCTGAGCGTACAGCAAACTTATCCCATTTGTATTACATGGGTATTTGCAGCGCATGGGGGTATATAAAGTCTCACATTTCCAAATCTGTATCAGGTGGAGAAGGAGGAGGAACATCAGCTGGCTTGACTTTCTTGGCACGGCGTTTTGGCATCTTGACAGCTTGAAGTCTACTGGCGGAATGACGAAATTCGCGTGCTGCCACCTTTTATACCCCCCGCTGTGTACGCTCCTCATACGTTAGGCTGACGTTCCGCATACGTTTCTCATACGTCGGAGGTACGCTGATATATGTTACTCATACGTCGGTATACGTCCAACTCAAATACACATCACATCACATACGCTCACATACGCTGACATACGCTATGCGTACGCTACTCAACCGCTACTCATACGCTGACGGTATGCTAGGCTCACGTTACTCTTGTAGGAACGTTACGTACAGATGTTGATGCCAGGTTGAAGGAAATAATACGCTGAAAAGTTGTGCGTAGGATATTTGTCTTATGCATTTTATTTTTCCTACACTCTAACGGTCATTAACCGAAAATCGACCTCATACGCTGAAAAGTTGTGCGTATAAACAATTTTTCGAAATATTCGATACGTTCCTCATACGCTTGCTCTATACGCCAGAGTGTGACAGCGCCTTAAGACGAGATAGAATATCAAAACGTGGAGGAGTTTGTATTTATGTTAAAGATAAATCTCTATTTCTTCTTGGTTCGTGTTAAAAATAGGTTTAATCCTTGGATAAATAGTGATATTTTAGAACTCATGTATCAGAGAGACTATTTAAAGGATAAAGCGGGTACGAATGGCGAATACAATGAAGCTTATCGTAAGGCAAGAAATTTGGTTACCAATTCTATCCGTGATCTAAAACAGAATTATTTTAATGAGATCACTTTTAAATTTAGGAATAATCCAAAAAGACTTTGGAGGAATGTAAATATGACAACTGGCAATTTAAAATTTAGTAACTCTGTCCACCATGATTTAGCCCCCGAAACATTGAATGACCATTTTTCAAGTGTAGGTTGCATCATCGCCAGTTCTTTTGAAAACAAACCTTAGGTTTGGAGAAATCTTGAGTGTATTCATAGATTTGTAATTGAAACTATTCCTAAGAGTGCAGTTTTACGGGTTTCCTTTCCAGCTGATCTAGCTCATTTTTTTGACCACTTTGTGACCTAGAACATGCCAGACGGTCAATTCGTTATATCGGACTATGCGATCTTTACATTCATGCACATGAAAATTGGTTTCCTTTCCAGCTAGGTTGACCCCCCCCCCCCCCCGGCTCCCGGACTATTGTACACACAATGCGGTATTTGACCCCTCTGTTCAACGGAAAATTTATGAAAAAAGGAAATTAATCAATATAATCTTAGGAGTGAATAATCATTATCAATATAATTTCTACAAGATCAGCAAACACTTTTGCCCAAATATACAGCTCTTGTTTTGTTTTAAACTTATTTTTTTAACAATGTTCTCATCCATCTGAGCTTGCCGAACGAAAGTTTTGCATTGGTCTTAACGCGTGCACAGCCGTTTTATGCGTCTGTATGTACAATGTACACATCTTTCGTACGGCAGTTATTATGTTCCCTTCGTACATAGCGACTGGTGAACGCTTTTGTTTTGATTATTTCGGTTCTAGGACACCTACCCCCTGGACAACCACCCCCCGGATAACCACCCCTAGGATAACCACCCTCTAGGACAACTACCCCCTAGGGCAACCACCCTCTAGGACGACTACCCCCCGGGACAATTACCCTCTAGGATGATTACCCCCGACTAACTACCCCCTAGGGCAACCACCCTCTAGGACAACTACCCCCGGACAACTACCCCCTAGGACAACCACCCTCTAGGACAACTACCCCCGGACAACTACCCTCTAGGACAACTACCCGGACAACTATCCCCTGGACAACTACCCCCGGACAACTACCCCCTAGGACAACCACCCTCTAGGACAACTACCCCCCCCCCCTCCGACAACTACCCCCAGGACAACCACCCTCTAGGACAATTACCCCCAGATGCGTTTTTTTCTGTCAGGATTTGCGCCAGTGACAAGAGAGGCAGTATTTGAGCGTCAAGAATAGTGTCCCTGTATTAAAGAGTTCCGACATGGACGTCTCACTTTTCCTAAATTCTAATACCGCTTACCTTGCCGAGACTCGAACTCGTGATTCCTTCATGACGAGCACAACCTGAATACGAATGCGCCACACAAGGAACTGCGAGACTGGTTCGCTCATTTTATTATATCCCTACAATTTGCTTTTCATGAATATTCATGCAGACTGGACGGAATAAACCGTTTTGTCACCCCTCTTGACGCTCAAATACTGCCCTCTCTCGTCGGGTGGCTCAAGTCCTGAGAAAAGAAAATATATAGCCCCCCGGACAACTACCCCCTAGGGCAACCACCCTCTAGGACAACTACCCCCTGGACAACTACCCCCCGGGCAACTACCCCAGGACAACTACCCCCCGGACAATTACCCCCTGGACAACTACCCCCAGACAACTACCCTCTAGGACAACCACCCTTTAGGACAACTACCCCTCGGACAACTATCCCCTGGACAACTACCCCCTAGGACAACCACCCTCTAGGACAACCACCCCTCGGACAACTACCCCCCCTCCGGACAACTACCCCTAGGACAACCACCCTCTAGGACAATTACCCCAGATGCGTTTTTTTCTGTCAGGATTTGCGCCAGTGACAAGAGAGGGCAGTATTTGAGCATCAAAAATAGTGTCCCTGTATTAAAGAGTTCCGACATGGACGTCTCACTTTTCTGGAAACAAAATGGCGTTCGAATTCTTTCTATTGCATTGAGAACAACCAGGTGCTCATCATAATTGAATAAAACTGTTACGTAATAGTGGAAACAAAATGGCGTTCAAATCCCCAGTTGTCGCAACTCTTTAATACAGGCCATGGACACTAGTCAAGAAGCCCCGTTTTGGAGACTTTGAGAGAGACTACAACTTTAAGACTTGTATTTTCTCTCAGTTTCACCTTACTTTATTTCAGCAAAAGAAAATTTTGTCAATGATAATTTCCTAAATTCTAACACCCCTTACCCTGCCGAGACTCGAACTCGTGATTCCTTCATGACGAGCACAACGTGAATCCGAATGCGCCACACAAGGAACTGCGAGACTGGTTCGCTCATTTTATTATACCCCTACAATTTGTTTTTCATGAATATTCATGCGGACTAGTCTTGACGGAATAAACCGTATTGTCACCCCTCTTGACGCAAGGAAAACTACCCCAAATTGGACTTAACATCACATAGCATCCAAGAAAAGGCCGGTACATATTCGCTATACATCAGTTCCATATCCTGTTCATACACTGTGGATGTGCTGTAGCTATCCTGTAAATACGTGAATCCGAATGCGCCACACAAGGAACTGCGAGACTGGTTCGCTAATTTTATTATATCCCTACAATTTGTTTTTCATGAATATTCATGCCGACTAGTCTTGACGGAATAAACCGTATTGTCACCCCTCTTGACGCTCAAATACTGCCCTCTCTCGTCGGGTGGCCTAAGTCCTGACAAAAGAAAATATATAGCCCCCCCCGGACAACTACCCCCTAGGGGAACCACCCTCTAGGACAACTAACTATCCCCCCCCCCCAGAAAACTACCCCAGGACAACCACCCTCTAGGAAAACTACTCCAAATTGGACTTAACATCACATTGAACAAGATTGTGCTCGTTCGCTACGCTCGCTCGCCAAAATAGAATTAATATGGCCTTTAGCAAAATTTCTGCCCCGACCTGCAACAATAAAGCCCAGATAATATACCAAATTTTATTAAAAGAGAAGTGTTTGTTTTCGCTCATGCTTGCTCGTTTAATTGTTCCTACTCCAACTTCCAACAATAAAACTTAGTTTATCACATTAAAAAAAAAAAAAAAATAGTTTATATATACTATCATTTTAAAAAAAAATTGTTTTTTTTTTTTTTTTTTTTTTTTTGGGGGGGGGGGGGGGGGTTTCTTCAATGCATGAAGGCAGGTATTCCCATGTGCAATATCAACTCTCTATTGGATGTTTTGCATGATCAACAATTAGGGGGGGGGAAGGAAAACAATTATTCCAGCCGTTTGTCACACCCCCTCCCACCCCTCTCCCTCACGCACTCTACAATTATGCAACTCGTTACAAAGCTACCAGCCAATCGAGTATTAATTTATGCCGTTTCACCATTAAGAAATTTTTGAATACTAGCATAATGACTTTTGAAACATTTATTCCCTCAAAAACGCTATCATAATCACGGAGAGAATAATCAGATCTTCACACTTTTGAGACACTTAAGATTATTATGAAACAACACAATTTTGACACGCTCATTTCATTGGCATTTGGGGCCCCCTATTTTTGGAAGAAAAAAATTTGGGCAAAGTTCTGGCAAATTTCGGCAAAAATTTCAATACATTTGGGCAAAATTCGACAAAATCCTGTATTAAAATACCTGACACTAAGAAAAAAATTGGGAAAATTAATTGAAAAAGAAAGAAAATCATGTATACACACGACATAATTTCCCGGAATTAATCTTTTTTGTATGTTTCACTTTCTGTGTATTATTTCAGTAACTATTATTATTAAGAGGAATCAAAGACATATTTGTTGGTATTGTAATAATCTTGGATAGCTCTAAAGCGCATACAGCAGTTTTAATTGATTATGCGCTATACAAGTTACAGTTATAATTATCATTTGGGGCCATAGATTCTGTCTGAATTTTACTCGCAGACCGTTGTAGATTGTTATTTTAAGTTCGCCTTTTTAGTAGGAAACACGGCAAGATATTGGATTTATTATTCGTAAAATTGCATAGGCCTACTTATACTCACTCAAACCCTTGGTTGTAACCCCCAAATTTCCAGAAGATCTTACTCTGGGAGAGCAACCTTTTATACCCTTCCCAATTGTTACTTAATATTGAATATATCATAGAAATTCTCAGAACGTTACAGAATTTTTCGCCCAAATTTGATGGAAAAAATCAACTGTACAATGCACCATCAAACACCGAGTTTAAACACCCAACTTTAAAAACAAAAATGTAATACCAGGGGAAATTTCCCCCACCCCCGGTGCTCATGGGTTTAGACACATTTAACTAACGTGGTGAGGTGAATTTTATCATTATAATGCACAAAAATCCTTCTATTTATAACCAGATTTCCAAAAAGTTCTTACCGTGGGAGGTAGATACCCCTCCTCTGGATACTCATTATATCCTTACTGATTGTTGGTCACCCACACCCCCCCCCCCCCCCTCCACGTCCTCCCCTGGCCGAAATCAGTTTAAATGCCATCGAGTACCTGGGAGTTGTAACTGTTTGGGGGATAGTTGAACTACATGCCATGGGTGAGAGTATGTTGGTTGTTGTCCGATTAATTACCCTAAGTCGTTAATGTCCCGGTGGTAGTTACCTTAGGTGGTATTTGTCAAGAAGATGTCCTAAAGAGTGGATGCCCTAAGGGGTAGTTGTCTCGGGGTAGTTGTCCGGGGGCGTGTTTTCGTTTTACACCGTAGCGTAGGCAATTTCGCGAAAAAATCATACAAGTGCTCTGGTGAAAGAGTCTAAGTCGTCAGCGCACATCCCTGTTGTAACTACTCTATGCACTACACATATTATTGTGCACGATACAACCAGCCTGCATGGGAAGTTGGTAGAAAGGGGAAAAGTGAAATACATTTAAAAAGAGCAGCTAGAGATAGATGGAAGGAAAAACAAAGAAATACATAAGGAAGGAGAATAGGATAGATGGAAGGAAAAAACAAAGAAATAAATAAGGAAAGAGAACAGGATAGATGGAAGGTAAAACAAAGAAATGCATAAGGAAAGAGAAGATGATGGATGGAAGGAAAGAGAAGAGGATAGATGAAAGGAAAACAAAGAAATACGTAAGGAAAGAAAAGATAATAGATGGAAGGAAAGAAGAGGTTAGATGGAAGTTAAAACAAAGAAATACAAAAGGAAAAGAGAAGAGGATAGATGCAAGGAAAACAAAGAAATGCATAAGAAATGAGAAGATGATGGATGGAAGGAAAACAAAGAAATACATAAGGATCTATCCTCTTCTCTTTCCTTATGTATTACTTTGCTCTTCCTTCCATTTATCCTCTTCTCTTTCCTGATGTATTTCTTTGTTTTTCCTTTCATCTTTCCTCTTCCTTTTCTTTATGTATTTCTTTATTTTCCTTAATCTATCCTCTTCTCTTTCCTTATGTATTTCTTTGTTTTTTCCTTACATCTATCCGCTTCTCTTTCCTTATGTATTTCTTTGTTTTTCCATCCATCTATCCTCTTCTCTTTCCTTCCACCCATCCTCTTCTCATTCCTTATGTATTTCTTAATTTTTTTCCTTCCATCTATCCTCTCCTCTTTAATTATGTATTTCTTTGTTTTTCCTCTTCTATATCCTCTCCACTATCCTAATGTATTTCTTTGTTTTTCTTTCCATCTATCCTCTTCTCTTTCCTTCCATACATCCTCTTCTCATTCCTTATGTATTTCTTTGTTTTTCCTTCCATCTGTCCTCTCCCCTTTCATTATTTATTTCTTTGTTTTACCTTCCATCTATCCTATTCTCTTTCCTCATGTATTTCTTTGTTTTTCCTTCCATCTACAGTGGAAACTCAGTATAAAAAGGTCTGATATAACAATATTCCTGATATGACAAGGTTAATCATGATACGAGATTCCTCCTATAACGAGGCAATTTCGATGGTCCCAAGGACCTTTGTTATACTGAGTTTCCACTGTATCTCTAGCTTCTCTTTTCTTATGTATTTCATTTCCCCCCTTTCTCAGCTTCCCAGGCTGGCTGTATGATCGTGCACAACTTGCACAGAGTAGTTACAACAAGGATGTGCGCTGACGACTTAGACTCTTTCACCAGAGCACTTGCATGATTTTTTTTCGCGAAATTGCCTACGCTACGGTGTAAAACGAAAACACGGGTAGGTGTCCAGGGGGTAGTTGTCCAGGGGCAGTTGCCCTAGAGGGTAGTTGTCCGGGGGTAGTTGTCCTAGAGGGTGGTTGTCCTAGGGGGTAGTTGTCCAGGGGGTAGTTGTCCGGGGGGTAGTTGTCATCGAGGGTGGTTGCCCTAGGGGTAGTTAGTCGGGGGTAATCATCCTAGAGGGTAATTGTCCCGGGGGGTAGTCGTCCTAGGGGGTGCTTGCCCTAGGGGGTAGTTGTCCTAGGGGCCAGTTGTCCTAGAGGGTGGTTATCCTAGGGGTGGTTATCCGGGGGTGGTTGTCCAGGGGGTAGGTGTCCGGATACGAATTATTTCACTTACGGCTTTTTGTTTTACTTCGCTTTACATATATTACGGTAGTACTGACTTAGACTTTGGCTGAATTCGAGTAACTTATATAGAGAGATGAAAAGTGACCGCGATTCCGAGTTGGAGGACTTTTTTGAGCCATGCAGATACGAACTCTGATTTATCAGATGATTTATCAGATCCCGAAGGCAAAGAAGTTCGAGTGGCAAGGGGAATTCGACCATTATGCTTGAACCCCTCGCAGAATACGCGCCGGGGCCTGGTGAAGTAATACCAGGGAGCTCCAACGCGTTGGAGCTCCCTGGAATTACGGGTGAAGTAGACCGAAAATTCTGTCTCACGTTCGTTAGCTCTTCACTTAGCTAACGAACGAGAAACAGAATTTTCGGTCTACGGGTGAAGCTGTCTTCCAATCTGTTTTTCAACGACATCATCTCCAGCAGCTGGAGATGATGTGGTTGAAAAACAGATTGGAAGACTTGACTCCAAGTCTGATCGTTGGAATAGCTGAATCTTTTAGCTAACTTATCCTTTCCTTCATGCCACATTCGGAATACAGGCCAGGATCCTCAAAATCATCTTCGGCAAAGTGATCACTGCAGATTGTACTCCACTCACTTGGCCGGCCCTTGCCACTCTGCTCGCGTGAGCTTTACATTTGCGACCCACAATTTCCGTAGATTTTCATCTTTAGGAAAAAGATGTATAGGCTTATACATCCCCTTACATCATCTTTAGGGGGTCTTCCCTGATAGCAGAAAGTGTTAAAAAATGACGTGATATTTACGTCGTGGTTTTCGTCTTTTTTACGTCCTTTAATTACGTCAATAAGACGACAACTTGCACCAACGCAAGACGTCAAGAGAACGTCTTATTTTGACGTCATCTCTACGTCTTCATTCCTCTTCCCTGATAGCAGAAAGTGTTAAAAATTACGTGATATTTACGTCGCGGTTTTCGTCTTTTTTACGTCCTGTAATTACGTCAATAAGACGACAACTTACACCAACGCAAGACGTCAAGAGGACGTCTTATTTTGACGTCATATCTACGTCTTGTACACCTTAAAAACTAAAGTGCTACTTTTAGGGGCATGTATAGTGACTGCACCTGAATTGCTGTTTATAGCACTTGTAGTGTGCTAATTTACCAGCAAAAAAAAATGTGACCGTGGCGAGCCTCGAACCAGGTTCCGCTGATTGGGAGGCGCTGACGTTACCGATGGACTAACAAATGCTTCTTGCAATCCAGTTTAGTCATGGGAGTCAAATAGATAACATGAACTATGTGGTGTCGTAAATTCACTATGTAACAATATGATCTGCTCTAAATCGTACAATGTGAGTTAGTCTAGCGGTAATGCCAGCAATTCTCGATCAGCGGACCCTGGTTCGAAGCTCGCCCAAATCATTTTTTTGTGAATGTTTAGCAGTTTAAGGAGCCTGTCCAGCTCCCGTGAAAGTGCTGAAATAGCACGCTGTGTGCATTCAATAGCATTCTGAGTGCAGTCCCTATGCATGCCCTCAAAAAGTGCTCAGCACTTCAGTTTTTGCAGTGTACAGATGACGTCAAAATAAGACGTCCTCTTGACGTCTTGCGTTGGTGCAAGTTGTCGTCTTATTGACGTAATTACAGGACGTAAAAAAGACGAAAACCACGACGTAAATATCACGTAATTTTTACCACTTTCTGCTATCAGGGTTGCTACAGCCCGCAACTATACGCCGATTCGGCATTATTGATGAAACTGTGTCTCCAAATCAACGTTATTATGAGGAATTAAACACGAAAATATGCAATATGCAAATGGTCGATGGGGAATATCATGCTCACGCTCGGCACCGTAGGGGGCTGGGTCTGCCAGGCCTGCGGGCATGCACGGTATATACAGGTGGGTGGAATATTTTCCTTTACTTTTCGTACGTCACAGATCACGTGATCACGATGTCGCTTGGATGTTTTTTTAGGGGCGGGGCTTATGACTGTGTAAATTAGCAAAAAAGTACTTTTCAAATGATTATGAAATACGACTGAATGCATAAAAAAGTGTGTGATAGATATTTTTTGGCTCCTGATGACTCCTTCCTACGAAAAATGGGCCATTAATTTTCTATTTTATTAACCCTTTAACAGAATAATTTTCTATTCAATTCAGTTCAGTTCTATTTATTTCAATCATAAACACAATATAAAAATAAAATACAAAGGTAACATGAGTCAATCATAATCATGCATTTGGAAATTATGATGAAATGAGAGACTATAAGGAAGTTTGGAAAACTTGTAAACAATAGTCCCCTGACGAACGTAAATAACTAAATTACATGGTTGTACACGTTACTCAGAAAAAGGCATTCATTCTATGCAATATTAACACGTAAGAAATACACACTGATGAACACACACACACACACACACACGGTACATACATGTTACATGGTGGTAAAATATATATAGTTATATATAACACAAATAATTTCTTGGTACTACAAAATTTCAATATTGCACGAAAAAGAGACATGATAACGAAGCTTTTCGACCTGCACTCATCAGGTTATCACGCAGGTATATAACAAATTACTCGAAATCAACTATATTATACTCTATGAACCCGGACGCAACCCAGACGCCGTAATTTCAGAACAATCGCAAAGCTTGGACGAACTCCTTTTATCTGCACAGAAGGGGATCGTGCGATTGAATGTAGGTGGCTTCCAGAAAGCGTAAATGCGCTGCGCTTCTGGCCCGGGACATAATTGAGAATTGATCGTCATAATGGTTAGTAGCGCGCATTTGGGTGTCCGAAAGTTGACACACACGCTTCAACACACGAATATCACCACAAAATGAATTTAAGTTTGCAAAGAATTGGACGTATATTCAAAACAAGTGAATGGATCACTCTGGGGTGATCGGTTTATGAAAATTCATTTCAATAGCTTTCATTTGATGTATATATTGTCAAATTTGCTTCAGTATCCAGTGATCATTTTTTCTTGAAAGTTAGTAATGTTCAATATTTTGTCTATGGCAATCCATCAAAAACCCACATAAATTATAGACACTGCCACCATTATTCTTCGACTGAAAAAATTCCAAGGGTCAATGATGTCAAGGGTGATTGGTTTCAGAAGCTTGGATAAATTACCTATATCCTGATATAAGACATGATGTGATTGGTCCAAAATCCAGTGATCATTTTTTTGTCAAAGTTTTAGATCAATCAATCAGTCAAGAGTCACGTGACCAGCGTTCGCCTTCCGCGCCCAACTACAAAACGAGCTTTTCTTGCGGGAGATGGTGAGATTAAAACAAATTTTGAAGTGCGTTGTATCGCCTGAAATCTTTTGAATGTGACGACATTACTTCTTGATAATTATTCTTACCAGTGTTAAGGTCCATAATAAATAAAATATCTGATTTAGGTAATTGTAGATGTCTTTTTGAAGGAGTGCATTCTGCTGGCGTATATGATATCATTCGAATCATCCGTTTGGGACCTACCACTATCATTATAGGTGCGTACATAATGTGATGTGAATAAGCAACTAACAATGACAATGTAAGTGTGATAGAGAGAGAGAGAGAGAGAGAATGCGAGATGAGTGAATGTTTACATAAAGGGTCAATTATTGCGGAATGTAGAAAGTACCGACAACAAACATAATCTTTGTGCACACAAAAGAATAAGGAGTGATGTGCGAAAATGTGAGCGTACGATGTCAGAGGAGAGAAAGACGTGAAATAACACTAGCTGATCCCTCTGTGCATGATTTCCCCCGCTCACTTGAAATGTTTTAGCCCGCACCGATCTCTCACACAAGCCACGTGATGTTCGCTCATGCGTTTCGCTATACACACAGAGAAAGCAAATCATCGTTTCACCCCAAAATGACCATTATGCGGCATAGCTTTGTGCGCAAGCTGGATTGTTCAGCAAATGGAGACCAATCGCTGAATCGCATTTGGCTATCTTTGGTCTGTTAGCGTGCATTTCAGATTTGCAGGCACGGACGGGCTGCGTGCGCTGATTGGTTGTACGGTTCCGAATAGTCGAGGGGACGTGTTGTTTAATGCGATCAGCCAACCGCTGAGAAGTACGGCCCACGTACCTGGCATCGCACCGGCAGCGTCTTTTTTTCCGTAACCTTAACGCGTCAGAAACCCCTTTTTGAAGATTTTGAAAGAGACTACAAGTATCGGACTTGTATTTTCTCACTCAGTCACCTTATTTTTAAATCAGCAAAAGAAAACTACGCGATATAAACCTCTGTCGGGATTCGAACTCGTGGACTTTTCACCAAGAGAGCACCGGATTATCCGAATGCGCCACACAGAAGAGCTGCTCGATGCTATATTGCTCGTTTTATTATATCGCTACAATTCGTTTTCATGAATATTCATGCCGACTAGTCTTGACGGAATAAACCGTATTATGAGCAATTTGACGCATTAGTATTACGGTAAAAAATACACGCGCACCGGCACTGAAATTGGTAAATAACATTACTCAAGTTGGGGGGTGGGTAGAACATCCTTGCTAGTTGACGGTAGCATCCTGTTTGTAGAAAACACAATGCGTGTCGAAACCGCGTAATAGCAACGTGACACTAAATTATGTCCCGGGCCAGAAGCTCAGCGCATTTACGCTTTCTGGAAGCCGCCTATATCGCACGAACCCCTTCTGTGCAGACAAACGGAGTTCGTCCAAGCTTTGCGATTGTTCTGAAATTACGAGTAATTTGTTATATACCTGCGTGATAACCTCATGAGTGCAGGTCGAAAAGCTTCGTTATCATGTCTCTTTTTCGTGCCATATTATATATAACAGTAAATACATTTGAAAGAGTTAAGTAGAATATGAAGAGATCAATTATCTCTTCAAGTGAGCTTACTTTGAAGAAAAAGTAGTGCTTAACCTTAATTCCAAACCGGGGTAGAAACCTTTTGATATTGGTATTTGAAACAGGAGCGAGTATTATATGAGTGAACAGATTTATTAAGAATAAACATTTGGGAGATTTTTTAGGTGAATTATTAATAGAAACATCGTACATCATGAATTTAATGTATATCATAAATATTGAGGGTTTGAAGCGAAAAACAAGGGACTTGAATGAGCTGGGTAATGGGAGTTGGTACGAATTCGTAATGCTTTCTTTTGGAGTTTATACAGAGGTTCTAATATTGTTGTCCCCACTCTGTGAGAAACAAAGTTATTGTATGACGTAAATTGATAACGATCACTTAAGTAGTCCCTAAACCAATCCCAATCAATACCACGTATACCATAATTATTTAATTTTGTAAGGAGAATATCGTGGTTAATAACATCAAAAAGCCTTAGATAGATCAAGAAAAATCTTGCCTGAAGCTCATGGCATGATTGAATATACACTATGTAAGTTAGCATCCCACCTTAAGTTAAATCACATCATTTCTTTTAAAACATTCATGCTCTTCATTGGCAATGCAAACCAGGTTTGAAAATCATTTACGTTCTTTGTATATTGAGGATTGGAAATATGCGTCCGTAATGAACGATTACCCATGGCTTATGGGTCTTGACGTTTCTTTAAAGAAATCAACGATACTGAACATATCCATTCTCATGATCACAGCAAGAATTGCAAATGCATTTGACAACGAAGAAACTAATTATTATAAGCACTAGTACAAGAGAAATACTACCCACGATTAAAGCAGCGCTTAACCGAGAATCGTGGTTTTCTTCGTTCGCCGGAGTGGTTGAAATGTTTTGGTAAAATATAGATTCGTCACACTTCGCATCATCAAAGCCTTCGTTCGTCATGTTCGCACTGCTGCAACATTGGAAAGGAACATTTAACATCACCCACATTTGTTGATACAATGTGGTATAATTACTAAACAGGTCCGTTATGGTTAAGACGGGTCGATCATTTTGGATACAGTAAATGTAGCCTTGAATGATATATCCTGATTGTGCAGAACATTCTATTGCAACAAATGGATGTACTATTGACATGATTGATGGTATCATATCACAACGCACTTTGCCTGGTGAGTAATGAACAATCAAATCAATATCCTTGATAAGGACGGTATCAATTAGACACCGATATGTCCCAGCATCATAGCGTGAAACATTGTGTATAGTAAGATACAGGTTATGCCAACTATCAACTATTATTACTTCCACGAAAAATCGTGATCGCTGATCTGGCCTAAGCTGCGAATAGTCAATGTGATAATTTGTGTAGAATGGTGGATTTTCTTCATATTGCAACTCAAAGTTTACATTAGTTGTTGATTCTTTATTGAAAACTAACTTCACTTCTTCTCCTTCTGTCGCTACCAGTTGAGAGAAAATAACTTGTGATTTGATTAGAACTAATAATATAAATATAGAAACATTGTAGATCCGTAAATATTCCATCGAACTAATAGGGGAATAAAAACTGAATATCATGAATTTTGGCTTCCTCTGTATAGGATATAAAAGTAAAGGTGCGTCTTATACTCAATTGTTATAATTTATGCTTTATTTGATCAACACATATGAAACACAAGGATCACAGTGGGCACAAAAAACATGTTAATTTTATATAAGAAACTTGATGGAGTTCCAGATGTTGAACTTTTAGTTTAGTTGGGTTTGAGGAGAAACAGTCTCTGAGGTTGAATGAAAATCACGACACTCGCTGTGGTGCTTTGGATACATATGACTCACAGAGCAGCACGAAACATCTTCTTCTCGCGAAATCATGAATTCAGCTAAGATTTCTTCTTGGGAGACGGATTCTATTGGTGGAAAATGTGCTAACGATTGTTCACGTTCATAGGTAAAACATAAAACAGTTCCTTGTGGGTTACCTGACTCTGCTCTGCACTGTAGTGTAAATTCTGAAATAGATGTGTGTGCCTTTTGCCACGTACATATAGCTGGTTCGGGAGGATATATGATATCAAGTTTATAGCTCTGGTAATGAATATCAGTAGGACAATTAAATACACAAACATATAAACCTTTGTCCCTTCGAAGCAAAGATCTTATAGAGACATGCACAATAATAACATCATTGTGGATCTTTTCCACTGTAACCGACGCGCGGTTTTCAAGTTCACTGATGTAAATTTCAGAATCACTCAGGGTTCCATTGCTATAGATTAGTATCAAATTATGTTCTATATCAAACGAACAGTCTTCACTGAATCGTTCTGAGAGAAAAACTCAGTATGATACTGTCACCCTCGCATTCTTTTTGTGATCCGAGACCGCACCGTCAAACAGAAGAGGAGAACGACGAAAAAATCAAGTATTCTTCTTTTCATAGCTAGTGCTTTAAGAGGAATTTACGTTGAATCACAATGATTGGAAGTAACGTTGACATTGTGTCTACAATGTAAGGTGATCTAAAATAATGCAAATACATGTATAAAAATTACGTTAAGACATGTATGTATTTTCAAGATTTTTGAAGTAAATACACATTTCATAAAAGAATACGGTTATAATAACATAGTCAAGTTTCAAGTTTTGCCGTGTGAAGACAATGTGCATTTTCAAAGTGAAATTGCTTGAAGAATAATGAAGCTTGTGTATCACCTTTAGTAATATATTATTTCTAGGATATAAGTGATTTTAGATTTTTAGAGGAGTATGATGATGTTTACTCCTCTAGAAAGCATGTTTACCGAAGCAATTTGGAAGTTTGCATAGAACCAGCACCACAAAAAAGAAGGAAATAGCAGTTGAATTGGTTAAAAATATGCTCGCGTCTTTACAAACATAATTTCTCAGAGTGGAAGTGAAAAATGCACCAAAAACGAAGGCATGAGTTAAGGCATCTTTACATACATAAGTTGCAAGGGGAAAAGGAGAAAAAGCCATTGCTGTTTTTTGTTTAAATACAACTCAGATCTCAATTAAAGTTGCTTATTTTTCTACTCATCTTAAATTGTGTTTATTTGCGACCGCGCATATTAATGAATATTTCCAACCAAATTAACATCTGCGTTTTAAGAGGAAAGTAAATATCAGAAGAAAGTCGATTCTTTCTATCATTTAGGAAAATCTTTATGATAATGAATCAATGAAATTCATCGATTCTGATTAATCTTGATTACAAATGACTCACATAAGTAGTCTCACCTGTAATGAATATCAGAGCTCTTCGAGTATGTTCAACGGCGACTGAATAATGAATAGCTGAAATGGTGTGCATCCCGCTCCTGACTTTTATCGAGCCAATAAATTGTTAATGAATATATTAGTACCACATACGGGCCTCTACATTATGTTTTTTACGTTAATTTCTTTCTCTAGACAAATATTAATGATTAACAAGGATTACGACGTATAACGCATGCTTTTGAAGGGGCGGGGCAATAATGGTACGTCATCAAAAACTTTGGTATTGACAATATAAAATACGAACAGTGATCGTCATAAACAGTTACTATTGGCTCACGAAAACCAATTCTATAGACCTTTATCTTATTTTACTATGCATATCTATATAACAACTAATTTGTTAATATTTAACATGGATTATTTTATGTAATGAATATTATTATCTGAAAGTTCAAAACTTCAGTCAAAAAGACCACGTGATTTGATCTCATGTTCGACATGCGTAGACAATGCGAAAACTGTATGCTTAACGAGTGCGCAGATTTGAGCAACTTATTCGTGAACTAGTCGTGAGCTAGTCCGGAACATGCAAGCCACTTCGCCGATGGCACGCACTGGCACGCACTGACGCGGCTAGGCTGCGACTAGGTTGCATAAAGTTCACGGGGTGTTCACGAATTTTGCCCAAGCCCAAAAATTAAACATGTTTGATTTTTCTGTCACGCATTTCAACCACTGGTCCGCATCCTCCAGAATCCTCCTGCATGTTGCCACAAATGATTCCCGTATACTGACACGAACGATGCGCAAACTATGCGAAAACAAAATTCGGGAAAAATGTAAATGGGGCATAATGCAGCATTAATGCCCCATTTGCACTTGCCGCATTTTTGTCCCGCACAGGGCCGCATTATTAGAGAGTTTTCGATTTGCACGGTCACTAGTGGACTGCGACGTACGTGGTCATTTCTTGAAGTAGGGTTGACGAGGCACGCAGATGTTATTTATTACCTTTCGATTTCACACGACGACATACACTCAGCTATAGTGACGTCATCTAAATGCATACTGTATATGCTGCAACAGATTGCCGATGCATAAATAAAATGTGTTCATTTTATGGATTATTCAGCAACAATTTAGATTTAAGGGAAATCACAGACAAGAGAATGTGTTAGTTTTAGACAACTCTCTCCGCTTGCAGAATCAAGTCACTTGATTTTGTGACTTCTAATGTGGTGTTTTGTATAGTGCTTACCAAAGATCGCGTCAACGTCGTCACAGTTTCTGAACGACGGCAAAACAAGGGTGAACACGTTCTAGAAATGTGCAACGAACGATGAGCTCGTCGATGCGCATGCGCACTGCTTTAAAAATGACCGCTTACGTCGCAGTCCATGACCAGTGAACGTGAAAATCGAAAACGTGTACCAGTGCGTGCCATGGGGTCAAGTCTGATTCACGACCAATTTACGACATGTTTACGCCAAAGTTAATGATTGTTCACGCATCAATTCGTCATTCATTTTCACCAATGTCTCCTTTTCGTGAAGTTTTTCGAAATCTCTTGATAGAGACTGGAAGGAATTACAGATTATACACGCATAAAAAAACCAGATATTATTTTCACTGCAGTACATTGTGCCATTAATGATCGGATCTATTTTATTGACACTATATTCATTACAGTCTTAGAATTGGCAACGCAGTGTATATAGGCCCAATCACTATTCTGGTGTACAAATTGGGATTTATTTTTTTCTGTTAGATTTTGAAATTTTCATTCACACTGGTTCATTTAATAAACATTTTTTCTTATTTTTATTTTTTCCGTCTATGTAGGAGTGAAATAATATTAACTGCAGCTATTTTAAGGAGGGAAAGCTAATTAAGACTTCTTACGTAGATATCAATCGAAAAGACCGCGTGTTTGATCACATGTTCGACATACGTAGACTATGCGCATGTTATGCGAGAACTGTATGCGTAACGAGTGCGCAGTCGTGAGCTAGTCCGGAACATGCGTGCCACTTTGCCGATGGCACGCACTGGCACGCACTGACACGGCTAGGCTGCGACTAGGTTGCGCAAAGTTAACGGGATGTTCACGAATAATATTAAAATTTGTCGCACCAAAAATATGTTTGATTTTCTGTCACGCATTTCAAGCACTGGCCCACATCCTCCAGCATCCTCCCGCACGCTTCCACGAATGATTCCTGCACCGACACGAACGATGCGCAAACTATGCGAAGAAAAAAAATTCGGGAAAGTATAAATTGGGCATAAATGCCTCATTTACATTGGCCCGCATTTTGGTCCCGCACAGGGCCGCATTATTGCGTACCATGGGGTCAAGTCTAAGACCACGTTTACACAGAGTGAACTCGAGTTCAAATTCGACAGCGAATTCAATTGCGACCTTGGATTAGCATAAATTATTTTTCGGTGGGCTGTTTACACCAAGCGTTGGACGAACTCGAATTCAGAAGGAAAGTGAATTCGACTTGATTACGGCCTCGCTTGGTGGGAATATCGTGATTATCAACTTCCGGGTTAAATTTGTGAAAACCCCGCGAGTGAGTTCAAAATGGCGGTAGCGAGTATTGTAAGCGCAGTCATTTTGATCTGGTTTCGTATGATTTTACGTCGGAATAGGAATATCCTGATCAGTAATTATATGTGACAGCAACGTGTCAGATCTGCTCGTCCGTTTAAGAAGATGGCGGGAAGATTTTTTTCTTCAATCCAGCCGCTTCTTTTTTTTTGGGGGGGGGGGGGGGGGGGGGGGGGCGAAAGACTGCAAAAGGTAGAATTTACAAGATACTTCAGTGATTTACTAGTTAAATATTGTTTAACATTAAAATAGTTTGAGCTATGCTACGCAATGCTTCATTCATAGTGTAATTTTCCAATATCTTTGCCTGAATAAACCTATAAACTTGACAACTCTGTTAAGCCTCCATGTCAGTTTTTCACACATTTACCTTTTGTACATGGGTCAGAATCGATATGTGACCCGCTCCCACAAACCTGCCGTAATGGATAAAAAATTATTTTAAAGATTTGCTTGTAGCTAAATTGCTCAAATAGCCAGCTTTTTCTATTTATTTGGATGTATTGTCTGAATTGTCCTGGTGACTTCGGCGGGTTTTGTAGGATCGTTCGTGCGTTGTGGTTCACTTGTTGGATGACGCTTTAATATTTACTGACGCGTTGCTTAGCAATACCGGAAGTGACGTATGACGGGGTCACTGGCTGGATATTTGCTAGTCGACTTTCAATTACGTGTCCGTTCACACAGCAAATAGCGAATTTAAATTCGATAAAAGTCGAGTTTGAATTCGATAAATGTTGCTCTGGGTCGTCATTCGAATTCGAGTTTTGAACTCGAGTTCTAATTGCGACTACCCTGTTTACACACAAATGAACTCGAGTTCAAATTCGACTAAAGTCGACTTCAGTCTCTGTGTAAACGGGGTCTAATTCACGACCAATTTACGAATTTTCATGCACACTGGTTCATTTAATAAACTTTTTTTTTTTGAAATTTTTTACAACTATGTAGGAGTGAAATAAAATTAACTGCTGCCAATTTAAAGGAGAAATAAAACCAGAATGTAAATGGACGTATCTTCAAACGTGTAATATAGTCTTAATCATTGACCTGTATCACTTTAGAAATAAAATATCAGAAAAGGGTTTAAATCAAGACATTCTAACTCATGGTATCATCTGCTGACACTTTACATGGGGGCTGTCATTTTCTTGATGACATGAAGTTGTACATGAACCATTGGAAACCGTTACGGTCAGGAAGATATTTTTAATCCACGAGCTAAATTGCTTCTCTTCATTATAAAAAATCCCCATATATGATGGAAAATACATAACAGGTGTATTGTCGTGTTGTGGGGATCGTGTTTGTTGTGCTAGTCCATACAGTTAACAATGACGAGTCGATGAGAGGTATATTGTGCAGTTGTACATATAGTTTATTACAGTCAGAGACATATATATATCATCAGTAGCATACAACATATATTATCTTGGGAATATGTCTAGCAGGAGTTGAGCATGTCTCTGTGATGGTCAGTCCTGACTCCCCTCCCCTGAACTATATGGGGTGTTCCATTTATATCTCCAGGAGTATAGGGGGTACAGTCTATCATGTGAACAAAATGTGGAGTTCACATGAAGAGGGGGTGAATTCTGCTGGTATCTTACAAAGTATAGATTAATCAAGAAGTTGTCTAAAGGACTAAGGAGGCTTATAAACAAAAGGGAAATTATGAACAATTGGTGTATTATGACGAAGGATTAAAATAACATCATAAAATTTGGGAGTGTGGGAACTGGAGTTGGAGGGGGCTTGTATTGAGAACTATTACATAACAGTATACATATATTCTAAAATTTGAAATGTATAGATTTCTTTTTAAATTCTCTGATTTGGTAACTAGAAATCGATTTCCTGGGCTTGCCTGGCAGAGCAGAATATAATTTATACAACGCGCAATCTGACCTTTGAAGTCCATTATCTCAAAGCAGGTGAATGCATAGTTTGTCACTATTGACGCTCGGGAAAGTCATCATCCATAAATTTGTATTAATTCGCTCCGTCGCGTACGTCATGGTATCAAGAAAATAGATTTATATTGAGTAAAATCGTAATTTTCAAAGAAATATAAAGCACATTTTCGTTTTTAGAATATATGGAGATATTTTAAATCTTAAATGGAATTTTGTACCAGGAAGAAAGACAATTTTGCATTCGGATTAAAAATATATTTATGTACACATCAAGAAAATGGCAGCCCCCGGGTATCGCTAGCAGATAATAAATCTTGCTGAGAAAATCTTGATTTATGTACCCATCTCGCAAAACTACGTAGGACAACAAGAAGGAATAGATTACATCTAAATATGAGCACATTTATATTTTGAGGTTAATTCCCCTTTAAGGAGGGAAAGCTAAGTAAGATTTCTTACGTAGATATCAGTCGAAAAGGCCACGTGTTTTGATCACATATTCGACATGGTAGACTATGCGCATGTTATGCGAAAACTGTACGCTTAACGAGTGCGCAGATTTGAGCAACTTATTCGTGAACTAGCCGTGAGCTAGTCCGGAACATGCATGCCACTTTACCGATGGCACGCATTGGCACGCACTGACACGGCTAGGCTGCGACTAGGTTGCGTAAAGTTCACGGGGTGTTCACGAATGTTGCCAAAAAACAATTAAACATGTTTGATTTTCTGTCACGCATTTCAAGCACTGGCCCGCATCCTCCAGCATCCTCCCGCACGTTGCCGCGAATGATTCCCGCACTTACACTAACTAAACTATGCGAAAACAAAATTCGGGAAAGTGTAAATGGGGCATACGTTGTGAGAATTAACTACCCCAAAACTGCGCAATAATGGTTTACGGCTCCGTTGTCGCGAAATATTCGGAGAATAACTTCTCCCAATGTTGGACTTGACCATTTTTTTCGACATTCGCATCGTTCGCGTGCCCCGTGAAAAACCATGTAGTCATAGATCTACATACAGTCGAATGTACATGATATACACTTAACTGAGTATAAGATTTTCTTATACTGAGGTGAGGTTGTTAATTGGAACTAGAAGTTAGCACAAGTGCTAGTCTAGCCTAGTTCCATTCTTTTGGCCAGATTTGTTTAACTTCTTTTTTTCGATATTCCCATGTACAGTTTTTATTTTGTATGTACAATTATATAGAAATAATATATTTTATTAATGTCTTACATTTCTTACAGAGAAAGAAACATCATTTGAAAGCGATGATTTTTTTTTCCAAACAATTATTACAATAATGGTTTATATTTAAAAAAAAAAGGAAAGAAAAACAACAGAAATCACTATTATGTGCATGAAGAAGTGTAACAGTGAAGGGAAAATGGAACAGGCATAACAATAATAATAATGCAGATATGTGTATTACAAATAGTAAAGAACACAAACAGAAAATAAAAGATAAGTAAATAAAAGTAGATGCAAATATTCAATTGTTAAAAGCCTTAAGCCTTAGCTATAAACAGGGGCGTAGATAGCGGGGGATGGGGATGCATTCCCCCAGGTTGTACGATAGAAAAGTAATTTTTTTTTAATGATATATAGTACATGAATATGAATATGCATTCATGATTATGGTGATGATGATGATGATTATTATTCTTCTTCTTATTAATATTATCATTATTGTTGTGGTTTTGAAAATATAAGATCCAATATTATAATTCAGTTAATTAGTCTCCTATATATATTCTTTCTTTATAGGCCATTCAGGATAACATTTAACATTATGCCATATTTCGAGAAAAAAAATATTATGATAACGTGACTGGAATATGAAAGATGATAATTATCTTTGTTGTTTCTACCAATGTGTTTTTGCCCATTATTGATGCTCAACTGCAGCGTAACGAGGGAGAGCGGGTGAAATTCACTTTTTGCGGAAGGTTAAAGAGAATCCAGAATTGTTCAATTGAAATAAGAAGACAATAGGTACGTTCACACGTAGAGCGATAGCATCGATTCTATCGAGGTGTCGATGCTATTTTGGTGAAGACCAGATAGTGTCGAGACCAAACGCTGTCTAGTCACGAGATAGAAGCGAGTTTCCAAACTATTCTTGCAGCGAGTTTAGGAGGAGTAAATCTCAGGATCCAGCGACATAGCATCGACGCTTTGGGGTAGACCACCCACCGCGCTTGTGACTATTTGTAATGTGAGCGCAATCGCTGCTATCTTCACTCGCTGCTATTGTAATTCTGTCTGTTTCATGTGGTGCTATAATATAATACAATGTATGTATTCATGTGATGTACCCTCTTCCCTACTTTTTTCTATTATCATTCTGTCTGTTTCATCTGGTATTGTAATGTAATGTGATGTATATAGGGGTACGTAGGCTAATGTGTATACTGTGTGGTAAGGAAGGGGGTTGTTTTGTTGTTTGCTTGTTTTGGGGGGGTTCCTTCTTTTTATCTTTTTCTTTTTTATATATTATGACCAGGCACCACAAAACCACCCAAAAGTCGCACTGTGTGATTTTCAGTTAGAGCTCAATCAATGTGTTTTGGTTTGCATGCATGGTCAAATTTTAGTTTTGGGTATTTCCTGAAAGAGTATACTTTTTTCTAAGTAATCTAAAATGTGGAGGCACCAAACAATCTAGAAGTGGTATTTTTACAGCTTTTTATCAGACTTATGTGTGTCTTCTCTGGATTTTCTTTTTCACGACCCTGAATACTTGTCTTATTTTAATCTCCCATAAATCTCCTGGAGTAAGTTTTTGCATTGATACTTGTGCACTATGATAAACAGGATATGTCTATGTAGTATGCCAAGTTTTAGGACAATTTGATAATCCCTTCATAGAAATTTTCATTGAGTTCTAATCCTCCATTTGTCACCTTACCACAACACTTTGCAAGTCAGAGTGCTTCAATAGACTGCAAACTTTAAACCCTTATTAAGAAGTAACATTATGAGGGACTGTGCAAGTTCTCTTTGTACATTGAGTTATGAACATCCAATGAGTTATATGTCATTTTAAAGCTGAGAATCTGCTCTTTCAGAATCAGACCTTAACTAAAGTATGATGTGGTCTTTAGATATTGATTTACATGTGCTTACCAGAGAATATAGTGTGCATGCATGTGTTTTATTTTGGCATAAGATTGGAGTTCAGTCAATTTTGACATGTACAAGGTTTATTTAAAATTAAGTATGATAACACATGTATTTGCTACTTGATTGTATTATCGATATTACAAATGAATTGTTATTGTGTTATTATGTTGATTTATGAAGACAAATAAAATATTATTCAAAACAAAAGCTTCGCATCATATGACCCCTGTACACAAACTTCCGCGCGTTTGACCATGCATACCAATTATACTCGGGTCACTCTGTGTGGCGCCAGTAATTATTGTTTTGACAGCGGGTGAGCGATGAATAGTCACGAGTGGGTGATAGAAGCAAGTCGATCACGGCCTGTCTGAACGTACTGGAAATATTTTTGAAACTTACATAGCATCGATGCTATGTACTACGTGTGAACATAACTAATATAACAAACCTTTCTATCAAAATGGAGCTCCAGGTACAAATAACCAAAGTCGACCTCGCCCATTAGTATCGCTAGTCGCATCGCTTAATTTCGGCAGGTA
Organism: Heliocidaris erythrogramma; assembly: GCA_025617745.1. Classification (NCBI taxonomy): domain Eukaryota; kingdom Metazoa; phylum Echinodermata; class Echinoidea; order Camarodonta; family Echinometridae; genus Heliocidaris; species Heliocidaris erythrogramma. The sequence goes on from CM046858.1 coordinate 1,312,977, forward strand.
AGATAGAAATTTGTACTTGCATTTCAAGAGAATCACTGTAACTATCTAGGAGGCTCTTTGAATTTACGATTTAACGATTATTTCGATGAAAAAAAATGGAATTTCCTCGCCGAGCCGATCTTTCCCCGTACTGTAGGCCCTACCGTCGATTCAAATGACTCGATCGCACTGTGTGCTCGAGTCATCAGCGACGGTATACGGTACACATTTCGCACCGTGCGATCGAGTCATTTGAATCGACGGTACAGTACGGGGAAAGATCGGCTCGGCGAGGAAATTCCATTTTTTCATCGAAATAATAGTTAAATCGTAAATCAAAGAGCCTCCTAGATAGTTACAGTAATTCTCTTGAAATGTAAGTACAAATTTCTATCTTACCTGCCGAAATTAAGCGATGCGACTAGCCATACTAATGGGCGAGGTCGACTTAGGTTATTTGTACCTGGAGCTCCAACGCCATAATATGTTATATATCTTGATGTATGTAGTTTTGAATTATCTACACATGTTTAGTAACTCCCTGGATTTAGTTTAAACAACTCCTTGGTTTAAACCATGGTTTAAGCCCCCTCCTGGGTTTTTTAAGCGTACGTGCGCACGGAATCCGATCCAATCATCTATTTTCTTTGAGCGCGCATAGTCAGGAAAGAATTTTCTACCAATAGAAAACAATGATGTTGTGTCAATGATGTCACTGACATTGCAGATCTCAGATGTTGATTTCTCACTGTATATACAAATACATTTTAGGCTTTGGCTACAGCTTTATTTTCTGAACCCTCACAAACCACTGTTACATTGAATTTTCATGCATTTTTTCTTGCAAATTGAACAAATATATTATGTTATATATCTTGATGCATGTAGTTTTGAATTATCTACACATGTTTAGTATGCCTATATGCCTATATGTCTTTATTTCATATAAAGAAAAACACCAAATCAAGCGATTTGTCTCGTGCTTTATTGGGCAGTAAATGACCAGCTTGGAAAGTTAAAAAAGGCAGTGGGCAGTGGCGGATCCGGGGGGCACTTCTGGCCCGTGCCCCCCCTCCATTTGTATGAAAAGTACGCATTTTGACCACAAAGGATCCGACCTTTTGTCGATTGTGCCCCCCCCCCCTCTTTTAGAATTATGGAGGGAAACTGGACCCCCATAACACCCCCCCCCCCCACACACACACACACTTAGCGAAATTTGGAGGTCTGGCGAAAAAAAAATTGTCGCCATCCCCCGAAAAGCTGGCAATACCTATAAAATGCGGGTGCCCCCCCCCCTTTATGCTAAATCCTGGATCCGCCCCTGGCGGGGGTAATGGGTCTCTTATAAGAATCCCCATCACATTAGAAAGTGTAACTAGTCAATGATAAGCTCAATCCCGACCATTCCTGTTATATATCCCCCGTCCCTTTAAGACAATTTTCAAGGGGGCTGACGCCTCTTACCTGAATATCAACGAAGGATAAATTAAGATAAATCAAGATGATACAATTGATGTGTCTAAATTCCAACTAAAATGGAGTGGCCATACCACCAGTGCTATAGCAACGATGATTAGTATTGCTTTAGTTGTGTCTCTGCTATAATTACAAAATTAATAAAGAATAAGAATACAAACATAAAACTGAATTACTAGATTGTTGGGTTTATTCTTTTGTAGAAATATAGAACCATAGATAATAATTTACCATACATTTGTGATGCATGTTACTTTGTAATTTGTACAAAGATGAAAAAATTTGTAGATTAAACCTCTGCACATTAAAAAATTGCTTCCAATACAGTATGTTAACAAATACTTCAAATTTTGAAAAGGGTTCATTGGGAGAAAAGTCGGTATCGATATCAACATGAACAATAAGAGGCTATTACCATGATTGTACAGTATAGATGTTCAAATATTTAACATTTCGGTTTAATTTTATTTGTCTGTTATCTCGATTTTCAAAGAAATCATGATCTTACAACTTAAACAGAAAATTAGTTTACTTCAAGGTTTCAAGGTTTCAAGGTTTCTTTATTTTTTCCACATGTTTTTTCAGTATTTTACATATACACAAATTTATATTACATAATATCAAACAAAATTACGATAAGAAGTGTTTACATGAATGGAAAATTTTTAAAACAATTATACTATCATAATTTCGGTGATATCAGGCATAGTAAAGAAACAAAAGTGGAGGAGTCTATTAAAAAGCACAGCTTGTATTTTATAGACCCCTTTGTGAGAAAAAATATACTTACAAATGCTCTAAGTTTATGGAAATAATTACGAAATATATATACTTTGCACTACCCCCCCCCCTTACACTACAAAACAGAATAATTGTGACAGTAGTATGTATAGAAATAAATATATTGGAAATGATAACAGGCGATGACTTCAGTAGGAGAGAAGAAAGAGAGAGAGAGACAGACAGATAGAGAAGGAAGATGAAGAAGGAAGATGAAGGATGGGGACGTTATACATTTTAATCCTTTCTGCAATGATGTTCTTTTCATTCCAGCTCAATTTTTGGTTAGAAATGAATTTTCCCTGTTATTTTTTACCATTTAGCAGTTACATGTATATCTATTCAGCAGGAATTTTTTTAGTCTACGTTTAAATGAAAAAATGGTGGGAGCTGATTTAATAGTATTATTTAAGGAGTTCCAGAACTGTGGTCCGGTATATATAAAAGTCTTTTGTGCAGTAGCTGTCCTGGTCATTGGTAGACGTAGCATATTTGATTGTCTCGTGGGGTATTTGTGTACTTCATTATTTTTCAAAAATATTTGCAATAAATTTTCTGGTAACTGATTTTTTTCCAATTGGTACATCAGACAACCGAGATTGTACAAGTATAATTCATCAATTTTTAAGACCTTGTTATTATAAAAGAGAATGTTAGTTTGAGAACGATAGCTTTTATTGCAAATGATTCTCATTAGCCTCTTTTGTAGTAACATAACTTTATTGAGATTTTGTTTAATAGAGTAGCCCCATGCGAGTATACCATAATTCATTTACATCCCCGGTGGAAAATACAAAAAAAAATCACTATGTTCCGTAAACACTTTCGAGTTTCGAATCATCAGGGCACTGAGTAAATAAGATCAAGTCTAACGTAATATTTGATTTCCTTTGATGTGATGAAATTTCAAATGTATTCAACAAATATTGCATGTAGCTTATCAACCAATCTCTTCATAATCCAAGTCAATAAAAGCTAAAGGTTATTAGCATGTGGAGATTATATTTGATATAACTCCAAATAAACAAGTTTAGATACAATACCATAATTATAGTTCACTGCCATTAAGAAATTCACATTTGTTTATTGATGGGGCTATATCATGTTCAAATAAAACTTAATCAACTCAAATATTAATCAATAAACAAGATTCCGTGTACTTTATCTGCATTTATATTGTCATAAAACTAACTATTAACACGTTTTCATTTACATTTTAGAGGATACTAATACTCTTTAAAATGTTTGTGCAGATAGAGTTGAGTTAAGGGACGCCTACAACACATCTGATGTCGTCATGAAGGGGGGGGGGTGCGATTTCCACGTATATTTCAATATATAACTGTGAAATTTCAAATAGTATCATACTAGAAAAATGTCGAATACTCTCATTCATTTCTTTCCCTAAATTATAACTCTTTCTATTTAATTACTACAAATGGAAAAAAGTAAAGCTCTTTCGTATTAGTGAATTGACATCGTGGGTTTTTATTTGTTTGTTTCACTTAACTTTCACTTCTTTATTTTTGTAGTGTATTTTAATTCCCCGTCATATATTTCATTGAATTATACTCGTCTTGTTCATTTTGCAAAATTTTATGTATATATTCTCTCCACCAGCTCTCTATTTCTCTCTCTCACTTTTTCTCTCTCTCCCGCTTTCCCTTACTTTCCACCTCCCTGTTCTCTCTCTCTCTCTCTCTCTCTCTGCCTTTCACCCACACACACACACACACTTATACACAACCCTTTCTCTTTCTTTGTGATTGCTCTTGCTCTTATTATGTCCTTACTGCTATAATTATCAATGTCGGTTTCATAATTTACACTATTTGAAATGATAACTCTTGGTTCAACGGCTTTTGATTCAGAGCTCTAGAAAACATACCAGATGCATGAGTAGAAAGAGCAAAAATTTCTACACACACTATGTCCATTTTTATTGTATGACCATATTGCATCAGATGACATAAATTTTAAAAACAAAAATAAGCTTTAAAATCGTTAAATTGGCAACACATTGAGAGGTTCAAAATAATCATTGTTTTTCAGAAAAATTTGCAATTTTTTTCAACTGTCGACAAATTCCTAACCATGTATATTGTATTCAAACACATTGTACCTTATTATTAACCATGTAGCACTGAAAGAGAAATATTGTTGTTGCCAATTTGAAGAACAGAATGTGATCATTTTAACCCTCAAATAATTCCTGTCCTGAAAGGGTTAAGACATATATATATATGTGTTCACATTGTTTATACAACACTCATTACTTACCTCTCTCCCTCACAGACCACGTTTAATGCTGCCTTTACTCTGTTTCCTTTAAATTTCCCCTATTAAAAAGTTACATTGCATTTATACAATACTATTTGTTATCTGGTTATTATCGTCCGTTCTTTCTGTTGATTTATTGTATTCTTCCTTGTTCCATACTATGTAATTATCATTATACTTCTGTTCATCTTCCACCTTTTCCTTTCTTTCTCACTCGCTCATTCGACTTCTATATACCTTTGTTTGATTACAATTGAATATGTTGTTCATGTTTGTTCCCGTTCTCACTTCTATGCCTTTATTCTGTTCACTATATCTGCTTACAAACTTCATTTAAGTATTAAGGTATGCATTCCAAGTGTTTATACCAAACTATATGTCACCTTTGATGTTATTGAAATCATGATTGTAAACTTTCGTAATTCGGCTTTGACGCGAAGAAAGTAGTTTCAATAAACCATTTTGAATTGAATTTAATTGAATTGACTAATTTGTTTCATTAATGCTCTTGGTAATGAGTCATGCTCAAACTCTAAATCATACTTCTAAATAATATACAGGGTAGTCATGCTTGAAAGAGCGATAAATTTGCATATGACGGCTTCTAGCTCATAAGTCAGCTTTTTTGACAAATGCATGACTGCTCTCGCTTTAAAACCAGAGACAACATGAATGAAATGGAGATTGTATATAGAATGCCGTCATGCTCAAATTTATAGCTGCTTCAAGCATGAATGCTATACGGTTGCAAAAGTAGCATATTATGAAAATGACATTGCTTCACAAAACTAACCGTATAATCAAAACCAAAATTGATGATCTTGGTGTCATTTTACTCGAAAAAAATTCTACCTAAGAAAACAAAAACTTATGATTGTGTAAATGATGTCGTTGAATTTGCAGATCTCAGGTGTTGCAATCTTGATAACAGTCGTGTATTTGGGGCCAGGATGATTCCGGACAGTTGGGTCATTTCGAAATGCTAATCATGTAATAGATCTACGAGTCATCAAAATAATAAATCTTGACATGAATGTGTGGAATATAATACATTAGTTTCATTATTACAACACATCTTCATATACGTATCATTTACAATCTTGATAACATTTATCAAACTACTGGCCATTAATCAACGTTATATTGGTCAATTTTTATACTGTGCTGCTTTTATGATACACTGTTGATAAACTATGTCATTGTTTTGAACTCCCCAAACTCAGTTATAGTTATACCATGAAGCTAGCTTCATGGTTATACGTTAAGTTCCTTCTTCTAGCAAGAGGAGGCGCGAGAAGAGGGTGTGATGCCGGTATTTTATCATTTTCATTTTCTCAATTCCCATATTCTTCGTGGAAATGTAAACACACACCTTTAGCATGAGACGTAGAAATTTATGGTCACAAAACATTCATAAGCTTCATAATTATACAGGAGTAAATATAAGCCATGGAACATTTTGTCTCCCTCTAACGCCTATACAATGTTGAAACAACGCTGAAACTATGTCGGAATGAGACCATATCGCTTGCCAAGAATCCATGAAACTTCAAGAAAAATCAAATTTCTGAATATTACTAAGTAAACCCACCCAACTGTAAACAACAGAAATATAAAATATGCCAGATCAATAGTATCAAATGTCAACTAGAAATGTTATTTAGGTCTACCAACAGCTTTTACAAATTATGTTAGATCTGTATTTACAAAATAAAGAAGATAGACTTTAAATATGTACATATCTACAATAACCGTTAACGTTCTCAATTTGCTCTCAGAAGATTGATTTATATTACTCAGGAGTATACACCACATTCTTGAAATTTCATGAGGGTTCTATATAATGTAAAAATATTTATACATAAATTTCTAGAAAACTGATTTGTGACACTTGTCCCCTCATGAAAACTCTGAACTATCAGCATGATCAAGGATCTATGTCCCTGTTTTCTTTTGTGAATCGAGAATTTGCACATTTTAAAAGTTAAACAAATAGAATATACTTTGAAGTTTATGTCTACTTTCTTCTGTTTACGAAATGCAGTCCTTTTTTGATCCACAACAGTATATTTTAAATATTGTTTAAACGACAAGAGATCCTTCACCATACACAGTTTTATCTCTCACGTTTTCACTATGTACACTTCTTTTAACTATTATAGGTTTTCCCGCCCATTTTCGTCACCTATTCAAGCGATTTCATCAGCTTTTAATTCAATTTCGTCTGGCGAAGCGTACCGCGCTCAAACACGAGGATCAATTTCGTCCAAATGTCATTTAATTTCGTCTTTGGTCAACCAAATTCAACAATTTAGCATTCACATTCGTCAATTGTCACTGGATTTCGTCCCCACCGGCAAGCGAGTAAAAATGTTCAGATCAAATTCGTCGTCTTTTCAAACAAATTCACTTTATTGCTGTTCAAATTCGTCTTAAGTTTTTTTATTCCTCTCTATAGAGGATAAAAATGATTTGAAATTCAAAAAGGACTCTTCATTTTTGCATATATTCATATATTTATATTGATGTTTAGCTACATGTAAGCATGATAAGCATTCTTTTTTTAAATTCCAATCTGTGATTGCATCATCAAGTGGATGTATCGATGCATTTTATGTTTACAGAACTTTATTAGGTTTTCCCGCCCATTTTCGTCACCTATTCAAGCGATTTCATCAGCTTTTAATTCAATTTCGTCTGGCGAAGCGTACCGCGCTCAAACACGAGGATCAATTTCGTCCAAATGTCATTTAATTTCGTCTTTGGTCAACCAAATTCAACAATTTAGCATTCACATTCGTCAATTGTCACTGGATTTCGTCCCCACCGGCAAGCGAGTAAAAATGTTCAGATCAAATTCGTCTTTTCAAACAAATTCACTTTATTGCTGTTCAAATTCGTCATAAGATTTTTATTCCTCTCTATAGAAGATACATACAACCTTTAACCATTTTTTCTTAACTTTTACGTGATTCATATAATTATATTGATGTTCAGCTACATGTAAGCATGATAAGCATTCTTATTTTATTCCAATCTGCGATTGCATCATCAAGTGGATGTATCGATGCACTTTATGTTTACAGAACCTTATTATTCGACAATGAATATTGAAAATTTGTCAATATATCTATTTAGAAGTTTATTTATATCCCGAAAAAAACTTGTTTCAACTGCATCTTTTCTTTATCTTTATTTTGTTGTATTGTGTTGTTCATGCCAGAGTATTTCATCTGTGTGAAGTTAGATGATGTGATTTATTGACTGTTGCGAATTGAAATATGTTTTATCTACGAAGAAAGTGGCATAATTGTGATCATGTAGGTGGTGCGTAAACGATATGATGAGCAAATGTAGATGCATCTTGCTGCAGTGTAGTATAGAGGACGATTTTGCCTGAAAGTTTGACGAAAACGAATGCCAAAAGACGAATTTGATCTTGTTGTTTTGCGCCCAACTACCGTGACCGACGAAATTGAATCGAAAGTGACGAAAGTCAGCGACAAATGACGAAATTGAATGGTAATGTTTTTAAATGGAATGATCAAAGACGAAATTGAAACAAGCATTCGCAAATTCCTGCGGGCCGGCGACGAAATTAAAAGATCATTGTTTGAAATTGATTGAAAAGGTGACGAAAATGGGCGGGAAAACCTATATTAGAATCTGCTTTTTCAGAAACTTAGCTCTTTCTTTCATTGCTTTCAAAAGACGGTAGAAATAAAGAGATTTTTATCTCCAAGATCATTACCTCCTTTTTCTTCATATTGGCCCTATTCTCCTTACTCAACCAGCCTATATACAGATACATAATTTTGACCATGTATTGATGGTTTTGGATACAAACTGCTGTCAATGATTCATCATTCATATAACTGCCTCAAACTGCATGACCTTGTAGCAATAAAAGTAATATCGTTAGAGCATTTTTTCCCTATTTTCTCATTACTTCACCTTTACCATGTTTAGGAAAAAATGTCATCGTTCCATCTCACAAAAAAAATGTAAGGAGTATAGCAATCTGTATCCTTTTCAAGAAAAGTATCAAACTAAATCACAAATTACCTTGTTCGTCCAAAAAGAGGACGGTTTGGACGGATTGACATAAAATAATGACATGAAACTTTGCTTCAAAAGTGTTTCGCTAAATCATAACAGTAATGATAAATATAGGAAATTTAGTTAATTATCAGTTGTCGCACTAAGAAAATAAAGGTTAATATTTGTACCCCAAACGGTACAATAGCAGCACCCCTACAATAAGGTGCAAATTTGAAGCTTAAAAGATGCCAATCTGAACTCTGGACGAAAAACACTGAACAGAAAAAGACGCAGATAAGTACCTTTTATGGTGAATGATGTAAAAGTTGAATCCTAAAAGGTTCAACATTACACCTTCAGGGCCTTGCTGTTGTACCGTTTTAGCCATGTTAGGGGTGCATTCTTATATAATTTCTCAGTTTATGTAGTCGAATATTCAGCGTCAAACTATCTTAACAACTCTAACAATGATCAAAGGAAATGCTGGTCTATCGGTCTTAACCATAATGCCTAGTTTACATTTGCTACGGTCATCGTACGATGGATTAGTCTACGATTTTCCTTGCGATTTGGGGGACATCGTAGGTGGCTACGGGCTACGATTTTTTATGTTTACATTATTTACGGTCATCGTGCGATGTAGAGGGGCCAAAGACAAAGCCGTACAGAGGTCGTAGGGAGATCGTGCGATTTCTGCACGATGCTTTTTTGCTCCCCTGTTGAAAAAAATCGTACGCTCTCTGCATGATCAGCGCAAGGCCTCCACACAATGACCCTGCGCTGATCGTACGATGCCACCTACAATGTTTTTAAGGCTACGATTCTACGATTTTCAAAAATTTGTATAACTCCGCGCTAAACAAAATCGTAGAGGCTACGGAGACCGTGAATCCGTACGAAAATCGTACGATCGTCGTATGCCACCCCAGGGAGATCGTGCGATTAGAGGGATACGATTAGTTTAAATGTAAATGGGGCATAAACTATGAGTGTTTTTATTCATAGTAGCTTGTTAATTGTCAATTAAATTAACGTCCTGCTTTTATCTTTGTCCCGTGCAACCAAGTATCACAAGTGAGCCAGATTAGTGTGGCGGTAGGATTGTTTGTAATACCCGTTGAACACGAGGCGTCATTTCGATGGCAATATCCTTGGCTAATCAAGTCCATGAGGGTAATTAGTGCATGCGCTGGAAATTTAACGCAATGTTTTCACTGTTCATTTTGTATTCACTCTTTGTACGACGTCACTGTAACGAGGCGTCATGTCCTGACGTTAGGACAGCGTCAGTGAATTGTACGGTCTTTTGCATGTCAGGAAAAGAGTGCGTCAGTCGCTGACGCAGTCCTAAGTCATAACATGACGTTTCGTGTCCAATATCGCTATGAACCAGAAGCAACACCTGTGCTTACCGTGATGTGACATCTTTAAGCACAGCGGATGCGGCCTCTACCGCATGCGTAAAAATGGCGACTTGTTGCGCCACAACTTTCCAACGCCCTTGTTGGTCTGCATCTTGGAAGGTTTTATGCAATACCAAGGAAAGGTCCAACCTTGGTGTCGCTGGACTCAGTGAACCTTGAGAACAAGACGTGACTGTTGAAATTTAAAGATGGACATAAAATCATGGAAATTGGAAGTTTAACCCATTTTCCTAAGTATGGGATATAATTCTTCATTTACTCTTTTTTTTTACTCTACAATTAAGGATCGTTTGGAAAATTTATTCACAACAATACTGTCGAATACTGTCGCCCATTCACACGGTATTGAATTAATTGAATGAAAGAAATTAGTCATTTTGAAGTTTAAAGAGGCTCCTCAGAATATGTCTTCAAGAGGAACAACGGAAGTATACATACCGATCAAGCCTATCGTTTGGAAGCTCCTAATGCCTTTTCTAGTTGCATCATCTGGTCATTTATCTGTTGCACTGCTGATGGACTAACAAGTTAAAAAAGGAAATCAAACAAAATCAAAACAAATTACTAGAAGAGTTGTCACGGAGAATAAAATCATACCCTTATCTTAGTGATACGAGTGTTATTGAAGGGCAAATGGGTATGCTAGAAATTTGAGTGATACAAACTGCCTAACATAAATCAAAATCAGTATGGACACTACTCCATTGTTGTCTTTATTTGGTCTTGACCGAACTTCTTATGCGAAAAGATCTTGAAAGATTATGACATGTATGAGTTCTCAAGATGAAAACCAAGCATAAAAATGACACTGAAGGAGGGTTGCTACTGTTACTTAATACATTTGGGAAGATTGATATTCGACTTGAAGTTGATTATGCATGTAATTTATAAGCGACACATACTTCACGTAAACAAATTACAAACATTTACATAATGCATTTCATGTAAAGCGTTATTTTGTATTTATTGGTAGATATCTTTTGTATGTACATGCATTTTGAATAAAGTTGTAGGAGGGGGCTGTTGGACCACTTCAACGACAAGTCGGAGCTTCTTTCCAACAGACAGAACAGAAAAATAATATCAGTTAGAATTTTTCTACAAGAAAAAAATCCCGATTTTGTAAAATTGCCGACAAAGGTTGAAAAAATTTATATGAATACCGAAAAAAGTTGAAAAGGGATCTAACACCCTTCACCCCTTTATTCAATTATGTACGTGGTCGTGCTTCAAAAATGGATAAAAGCCTCCAGAATAATGGACATACTATCAAGAGACCATGCATGCAAGGTGCTGAAAGTAAAGTATTGTGCATTATCATACCTGCTTTTGTTAACGAGGCTTACTCTTTTTTGAAAATCAGTGCAATTGCGGACGAAATCATAAACTGCTTCCTCGAGACTTTCTAAAATGAAAGGTAAATTGGAACAGAAGAGTGAAAACAAAACATTTGAACACAGTAATTTGAGAGATATGACGTTATCCTTTCTGTCAGTTTCATTTCATTGTAGAATGTTTTTTGTGACCCATGATTCGATAACTTTTCATGGTCTATTTGGGTATCAGGAAACATGTGAGCAACAATGTTGTATTCCAAGTTATAACCATAGTGTTTGTCCCCATTCTAAAATTTACTTCAATAAACATCGACATTTATCTTAGTAATTGGATGTTCAATAACATAAATATCCCTCTGTTTTTTTTTCTTTTCTGTCTTAACCTTTTTTTCAAGGACTGGCTATCAGTGGGTAGCAGAGTTTCTTTCTTCTTCTTATTTTTTTTTTCATTTTCTTTTTAGAGTAAAGGGGTACTCTCTATTTGTAATCCATAACAACAAAAGCATACTCTTTTACGGTTTAAATAAATATTGGACCTTAATTTCTGGAGTTAATATGCATGGGCTTGTACCGAAAGGATGGGTAGCGTCGCGTTAACTGGAACGCCACTATTCGTCGCCGGGTTTGCCGAAAGGGTGCGTTGGGAGAGTCGGGTCGTGTCGCGTAGACGGGAACGCCACCATTAGTCCAAGGCCCCCCCCCCCCCCCCACCGGCTTTTTCCGAAAAGGTGAGTTGACTTATTCTAAATATTGTTGTTGTTATTACAGGGGCGGATCCAGGATTTTGTAAAGGGGGGGGGCACACAAATGGAAGGCTATCAACTTTGGGGAACTGCTTGGAGGGAGATTCGTATTTCTTCCTCAAAACCGGGGGGGGGGGGGAGCTTTGGACGAATGGTGGTGTTCCAGCCAACGTGACGTGACGCGACGCTACCCACCGGAACAAGCCATATATAACTATACGGGCCAAGTGAGCTGTACTTAAAGAATTTTATTAGAAGGGCAAGCGAAAAGATACTTTACCGAGAGAGATTCCATGATCCTGAAGGTCAAATGATGCGTCGCTAAAGTTTAAGTCGAACCACATGGAAAGTAAGTCTGGTGAATAAGTGTATACATCAAACGGTAACACCAATGAATCAGCAAGTATTCGGGCTATTTCGGTAAATGTTCGGGTCGTGGCGAGATGATGCGAGTAATCCGGATCCGGGGGGTACTCAGATTATAATCGGACGGGGTGTGCGGCTGAGAACTCCAGACCCATACCCACATCCAAGGGTCCTTTTACTCTAAATAGGCACCCATGTCTAAGGATTTTTTGTGAAAAATGGAGCCATGTCTAGTTTGTGAAAAGGTAGACCCGTATTTTTTTGGTCTCGCCAGCTTCTCGAAAAGTCGCTTTTGGGGGGGATTGGGGGTAGGGACAGAATTTTTTTCCGCCAAATCTTCAAAAACCGCTCAGTAACAGGTCATGGGGTCCAGTTTCCCTTCATAATTCCCTGACAAGCAAAAAAAAAAAAAAAAAAAATGGCGGATCGTCATTTCTTGGCGAAAATGGGACCCATGTCTAAGGATTTTTGGGGGAAAATGGGACCCATGTCTAAGGATCTTTTTAAAAAAGGGCACCCATGTCTAAGGATCTTTCTTCAAAAAGTCACCCTTCCCAGCGGCACATCCCCGTATACTCAATATACGTCAGTACCCCCCCCCCCCCCCCCCCCCAATTCGGCTCTCTTTCAACCATTGAATCATAAAGGGATCGTCGGTTATTTTCTGGATCTGGAACCTAGGGATCGACAAAAATGTATCAATAAAATACGTCTATAATCTTCAGAATTTATGTTTAAGAATATCTCACTCTCTACCTAATGTGTGCAAGTCTCTTTCCCTCTAAAATCTCTCTCTCTCTCTATTCTCCTCGTATACTTCTTAAAGTACTGGTATATTCACTCATTTGATTTTATCTCAAAGTAATATTTCTCCGATTACATGTATTATTTTCACTGTTTAGTTTGTACGTAAAAATTATTATTCACTATTTTTTACGAGCCTACTGATCGTCTTGACTGATAATCAACATTAACAATATGAAATATCAGGATCGTCAAATTATGTCGAAAGCTTCGACATAAATTTGTTCTTTGATTTCGTTCTTTGATATATGACTTTTTTGTATTACTATTTGGTTGTACATTCTTCGTAGCAGCATAGACCACTGGTCGCATATGGGGCGAAGCTGATGTCCATAAAACATAGTTACCTAAAGGAGAGGTTCATTAACCAAATAGTGTTATCAGTCCCTTTATCATAATCAAAATTAAAAGGTGTTTATCAAATTTTTTAATCTAATAAATGAAATGTCAGAAGTGATTGATTGCATATCTCCTAAAACAAATAATTAACTTGTCGTTTTTACTTCAATAGTTAACTCCTTATCTAGAAAAAAAGAGAATAATATACTAGTGCATTATAGTAAGTTTATTTATTTAGAAAATTCTAAAACATCTTAATCTGATACATGATTAGCCTACCATTATTTATTTCAGGGTCATGTCAGCGTCTTATCTCTCTCTCTCTCTTTCTCTCTCTTACCCTATCGATTTACCTTCCTTTAATTATTCCATTTGCTGTAACATTTATGTTCATGATTGGTGGGTTATGGGTGAAACGACGTTCCTTTTAAAATATTTCCCTACCTGCATCATCTAAGTGTCAGGTACAAGCGATCGGAATAATGCGCTGAGCGCAAATAACGAAAAGAGGTGGCGCTCTTTGAGATATTTAATCGGGACAGGTCTATTATCATTACTCCGATAATTTTGTTACATACTGAAGTCAGGGAGATGTTATAACATCAAGATATAAAAATGATTTTCTGTAAATCTCACTACCTTATACATACCTGCCACAGCAATGTCCAAATTTAGATAAGCAATAGTGCGATCAGCTAGGAGACGGTTGAATTCCTTTAAAAGAAAATCACAGTATTGTGAAATTAAATGGCCAAATGTACTTATTTATTATCAAAAGAGGACTTTTCTGTTCTTTACACTTTTCATTGACATTGTAGAGTAGTTATGTGATGGGGATGAGGCAATCCCCTGGTAAAAAAGGGGGTGGAGAGAGAAAGACGAGAAAGGAAGGGGAAGGCTGAGGGGAGAAAGGGTCATGTCAGAAAAGATGAAACGGCCTACTCCAAGACCGGCACTATTTCCTTTTAGTATAATGAGTGCCCCCCCCCCCCGGCCACTGCGCTAATGAATGAAATCAAGCATCGATTCTGTTTTGAAGTGATCCTGTTCAGAATCATTCGCTGACACGTAATTGTTTATTTATACATACTTTTAAGCGTATCCTAGTTGTCCAAGGGGTGGTTGTCCGGGGGTAGTTGTCCGGGGGGTAGTTGTCCTAGAGGGTGGTTGTCCTAAGGGGTAGTTGTCTGGGGGGTAGTTGTCCTAGGGGGTAGTTGTCTGGGGGTAGTTGTCCAGGGGGTGGTTGTCCGGGGGGTAGTTGTCCTAGAGGGTGGTTGTCTGGGGGTAGTTGTCCGGGGGGTAGTTGTCCTAGAGGGTGGTTGTCCTAAGGGGTAGTTGTCTGGAGGTAGTTGTCCTAGGGGGTAGTTGTCTGGGGGGTAGTTGTCCTAGGGGGTAGTTGTCTGGGGGTAGTTGTCCAGGGGTGGTTGTCCGGGGGGTAGTTGTCTTAGAGGGTGGTGGTCCTAGGGGGTAGTTGTCTGGGGGTAGTTATCCGGGGGTAGTTGTCCTAGAGGGTAGTTGTCCTCGGTGGTAGTTAGTTGGGGGGTAATCATCCTAGAGGGTAATAGTCCCGGGGGTTAGTCGTCCTAGAGGGTGGTTGCCCTAGGAGGTAATTGTCCTAGGGGGTAGTTGTCCTAGAGGGTGGTTATCCTAGGGGTGGTTATCCGGGGGTGGTTGTCCAAGGGGTAGGTGTCCTGCAATTAACATCTGAATTATCCTAGTTCATGAATATGCTCTAAAATGGCCGTTGCTATGGTAATGTCTGAATATTAAGAAAAGTATGTATTTGTAATGGAACAATCAATCAAGTCAGGTAGAACTTCCGAGATGGATGGATAAGTTCTTTCCAGCAACTGTGTCATTCAGCGATGTCTCGCGTCTCCTGGAGACCAGTGTGCAACCTTAATGAATCGACATGTCCTCCTAGGTCTCCCTCTTCTTGCATCTCCATAAAGGGGTTCCCACATGACCATTCAGTGTAGTGTGAGCTCTGGATGCCTTTGATCACGACCTGAAAACTTCAATCTCCTCTGGGTTACATTTGAGATGACCTTTGGAAGGTTTCCCTACAACTCCGAGTTCCTCAATCTCGTTGCTTATTGGTTGAAGCTCAGAGCCACCATTTAACATGCTAGTGTAGCACCCATCAACCATCCGATTAAGTCTCTTTGTAAGGGTCCAGGCCTCTAACCCATACAACAAAACAAACTCCACCGTAGCTGTGAAGAGACTTACCTTTAGGTCTTTACGGAGGCATGATTCCCATACTGACTTCAGGCTGTGGCACGCTGCCCAGGCCTTCCTCACCCTATCCACAACGTCATCCTCTGTGTTCCTGATCTTTGCTCCAAAGTACAGGAACTCATCCACCAATTCAATTGGCTTCCAGCCAGCACTCACGATTCCCTCTGGCTCCAAGACGTCCTCCACCAGATAGTCTTGCTCTCATTTATCCGCAGTCCTTCATTCATACATACCTCCTCCACCTCTCTCAGTAACTCCTCTGTCTCCTTTACTGTGTTTGCCAACAGAACTATGTCGTCAGCAAACATAGCATCTGAGATCTTCTTAGCCTTAACTCTCCTGCTCCAAGGCGGAGTTACAGTGAAACCAGAGTCCTGGTGTTTCTCCAGAGCCAGGCTCAATTACGATCACAAAAAGATATGGAGCTAATATATCACCCTGGAGTACTCCAGTCTGTATCTCGAAATCTGTCAGCCCATCGTGTGTGATGACCTGGGCTTTGGTGTTTGTGTACAGAAGGGATATCAGGTCCATCTTCTTGGGGATTCCTGACGCCCGTACGATGTTCATCAGGTAATTTCGGTCTACAGAATCAAAGGCTTCTCTGAAGTCATTGAACACCATGACAGCAGGGAGGCTCTTTGCTCTGGTACCCTCAAGAATCCTCCTGACTAGTGGTGGATCTTCCCTCTCTAAAGCCATTCTGGCTGTCTCTGAGCTGCTTCTCAATCCCTGGCTGGATTCGGTTCAGACTCAGAAATTTGCAGCAAGTAACGTTTGTGAGATGCCCCTGTAGTTGTTGGTGTCAGTGAGGTCACCTTTCTTTGGTACTGGGACAGTGTTACTTATCCTCCATTGATCTGGGACAACACTCTTCTCCAGTGCCTGATTACAGAACTCAAGACTGATATCACGAAAATCACATCTCTTCATCACCTCCCGCGACACCCCGTCATCTACATACCCCTTACCCCCCCCCCCCCCCGCTGGTTCTCTTAAGCTCCTCACTGGCAAAGGGCCCTGACTCGATATCCATTCTTTGAATAGCTGCCTGATCGGGGTCATCCTTATAGCTAGAAGGTCCGATAGTTAGCGGGTCCGATAGACCGACACCCAATAGATAGAAGGTTCGGTAGACCGAATGTACGAGAGGGTCCAATAGACAGAAGGCTCTATAGACCGAATCGGCAGGAGGGTCCAATAGTCCGAAGGTTCTATAGATCGAATGACCAACGGGTCCGATAGTCAGAAGGTCCGACAGATAGAAGGTTCGATAGTCCGAATGTACACTGTTGGTCATAAAGGTGGAATATTTTTTTTCACCAAATTTTCACAACGTAATTATTACAACATGATTTGAACATGGCATTTATGGTGCATGATAACCACTTTACTTTATTATTCTGCCTTTTTTTTTTTTAGTTTATGTCCTAAGCGATGGATGTCATGAGCATAGAACAACAATGACGACAATATACAGTAAATTAAAGGATCATGAGATACAGTATTTATTTTCAATCTCTCTCAGTTTTCCAGATGACTTCTTTTTTGTGATTTCATGGACAAATTTGCATCAAACTTGAGTCATTGTTCTTACTCAGTCACTAGTATCGGGTATGTCCACCCCTGGCACGAACCAGCGCATGCAGACGTCGTGGCATGCTGTCCACTAGCTTGTTGATGACGTCAACAGGCATAGCGTCCCATTCTTCCCTCAGAGCATCTGCCAACTCCTGCAGATTTTGAGGAATGACCTCTCTGTCGTTGATGGCTCGGCCTAGGGCATCCCATGCATGCTCTATGGGGTTCATATCCGGCGAACAAGCTGGCCATGGCAACTGTACGACGCCCTCTGCCTCCAGGAATTCCCTTACTGCAGCGGCCCTGTGCGGTCTAGCGTTGTCATCCTGCAGTCGGAAATTGTGCCCATACACTCGTCTTGCATATGGAAGACAGTGGAACTCCAAGATATCCCTGTAGGCGGCGGCGTTGACGTTTCCGTCCGGAACCACCAGTGGCATTTTCCCTCCATAATGGATGCCGGCCCATATCATCACTGAGCCGCCTCCGCCTTGAGTCGTCTCGTGGATACATTCATCGCGAAGGTTTTCCCGGCTAATCGACGAACTCGTTGTCTCCCATCCTTTCGGTCAAGGATGAACCGGCTCTCGTCCGTGAAGACCACATGTTGCCAATGTCCTGGATGAAGCCTTCTGTGCTCCCTAGCCCAAAGAAGACGAGCTACTCTGTGGCGAACAGACAGGCGTGGACATTTGGTCAACCGTCGTGCTCGGTAACCATGTTGGAGCAATCTGCGATTAACGGTTGACCGGGAAACGTTGATCCCATGATATCTCCTCCACAAGCGACGAAGACGGCTCGTGGGCAATTTCCGGTTTCTGCGGCTGAAATTCAACAGTTGGCGATCATCTCTTCTTGTGGTCAATCTGGGACGTCCTGGAGATTTCCGTGGCCGCACATTCCCCGCCTCACGTTGACGTTTCAGGATCTTAGAGACTGCACTCTGTGATATCCCTAGGACTTCTGCGATATCAGTCTGCTTGTAGCCCTCCTGTCGCAGTGCTACCACTCTCTCGCGTGTTGCTGTTGCCGTTGGACCAGGCATAGTCCAGGGAACGTCTCTACCGATTTTTATTTCAAACGGTACAAGGAACTTATACACAGTGCTAAATCAGGGAAAGGGACAGAATATCATATGCATAGGCTTTTATAGTCTACAACAAAAGAATTTATTACGTAATCCAAATTTCTCATGTTATAATGTCACCTGTGTAATGGGGAAACATTATGTAATCACTCAATTACCATTTTGTCTACGCGTAGCCTTTCAAATACCAACAAAACTGTCGATTTTTATTCAAAAATATTTTATTCCACCTTTATGACCAACAGTGTACATGAGGGTCCAATAGGCAGAAGGTTCTATAGACCGAATCGGCAAAAGGGTCCGATAGTCTGAAGGTTCAGTAGGGGTGCGATAGTTAGAAGGTCCGATAGACCGACAATAAATATGTAAAAAGGGTAAAATAGTGGATAAAATGATAAGTGGGTAAAAAATAACTGGTTAAAATAAGTGGGGGCGTTATGTTTTCAGATCGTCAGTCCATACCGTCCGTCCGTCCCGTATTTGCGTTCTCGGGATAACTTGGGAAACATTCCACGGATCAACTTCAAGCTTGGCTCATCTAGAGGAATTACTATTATCTGATTTATATTTTGGGGTCACAGGGTCAAACGGAACAAGGGTCTTTGTGTTCATAATGTCATGACATGAATGAGAAGCTTTGGAGATCACTTTAAACACAGCCCATGTACGTGTATGCACAGAGAAGTGACAATGCTTTTATTAATTTAATAGGACCTGGACCCTCAGTAATTTCAGATAATAATTGTAGTAAGAAAAGTATTTTTTAGCTCATTACATAGATTGATAGCGATTTGTTTCCTTTATATGTATAAACTTATTTTGTTATTGCTCAATGGTCTCGTTGGCTTCCCATCTGGGGCCTGGTGGCCTTAAGTGCTACATTGTAGAGCTCCTGTGAGTGATGTGCTGACAATTTCACGATGTCGCCCCAGAAAAAGCAGTTGCACGTGGTTTTGTTTATTTGTTTATTTTTTTTTCATCGGAGCATCGATTATGTTCTGAATAAATCGAATGATTTATCAAAAAAAGCTAATTTCTATGTTATGCACATTTCACAAGTTATATCTAGGCCTATAATCACGCTGAAAATAGGTAAATCATATTCGTTGACCGCCAAATATATTGGTTCAACCATAGACATAAGAATCGGTTGTGGAGGCGTTAGCCCCCCCCCCCCATAAAAACAAAATGTGGGGGCAGGAATACCCTCCCCCACCCACTTTTCTGCCTGAAAAGGGGGGTTCCAACCAAAGAAAAAACAAAAAAGGAAGAGGTTGAAAAGGAAAGAAGAAAAGACAACAAAGGAAAAGAAGAGAAAAAGAAAAGAAGAAATCAAAAAGGAAATAGAAGAAAACAAAAACTCAAAAACTTCGCTCACTAGCATTATTAGGGTTATTTACCAATGCCCATTATATTTTCATTATTGATATTAGTTATTAATATAATCGCCATATTTATGTATATAAACTAATGCCAATTATATTAATAAGTCATATTCTTATGGAAGTTTGCATCTTGAATCTCCAGCTAATGTTATGCTATTTTTCTACGTAAAGAATGTTAGCAACATAACTGAAAGGAATCGAGCGGCATGTTGACCTAAAGGGGCTAAAGAGATGAATTTTCAGAAATAATGGCCTGTGACAAATAGTCTCTTCCTAATATGAGAACGGAAGGTGCCGATAACACGTTACACATATTATGAGAACGGAATAACAATACGCTAGAACCTATTCTCAGGATACAAAATTCTTCTTGTTTCCTCTCTCTCTCGTTCGCTGGCTTTGCTCCCTCATACAATCAAGAAACTAGGCCTAGATTGTTTCTTGCAGCAAGCACCTCTTACGTCCTGCAGCACCAAGAAGTCCGAATATCATAATATTCGGGTAGTGAGGTATCCGACTACTCTTGAATCCCCCCCCCCCCAAAAAAAAAAAAAAAAAAAAAAAATGGTATAATTTACCCGACAGAGTCCACAGACTAAAGGTAGTATGGGTGTAGTTGGTGAACATTCAAAAAAGTATAAAAGCTGACATCATAGCTGGTAGGAAAATATCGCCTGACAACCCTCAAAAAAGAAAGAAAATGGAAACGCCCCCTCCCAAGAAGGTGGTAGGGCCTAATTGAAACGATTTCATTTTTATCGGTCAGAATCTTTTGTTGTCAGAATCTTATCTTTTGTTACTTTTAATGAAAATTCAAATATAAAGTGTGCACCCCATAAAATGTCTTTGTTTAAAAAAATAATACATGACTGTGTTAAAAGGGGACGCCCTTTCCTCAGCTTGCTCCACTAGAAAAAAATGCTTCGGGCATGATATGGGCCTCGGGGCTTTAGTGTGCACCATATAATTAGATTTCCATGTTCCAAAAAATGGTCAGCGTTCCCCATTGTCAATACATCGGTTTAGTGGCAAAATAACCAGGGGGGGGGGGGCTGAGCTGCATGGGTGGACTACCCCCGCCCCACGGTGATGATGATGCTCTGATAAAAATAGTTTTAGCATGTTGAAAATGTAATATATAAAACAAAACTTTAAAATAAGTTCCCCACTTTCTTGGGGGGGGGGGGGGGAGGGTGGGCCCACAGACCTAGTGCATGGGTTTATTACAATGCACATAGAAGAAGATATGGCATAAACCTTTTCCTTGTATGAGATAAAACTATTAACAACTTATTGTATCCATTTATTTTACCATTTTTTTACGTTAGTGTCGGTCTATCGGACCTTCTAACTATCGGACCCCTACTGAACCATCGGACTATCGGACCCTTTTGCCGATTCGGTCTATCGAACCTTCTATCTATCGGACCTTCTGACTATCGGACCCCGTTGGACATTCGATCTATAGAACCTTCGGACTATCGGACCCTCCGCCGATTCGGTCTATAGAACCGTCTGTCTATTGGACCCTCTCGTACATTCGGTCTATCGAACCTTCTATCTATTGGGTGTCGGTCTATCGGACCCGCTAACTATCGGACCTTCTAGCTATAGGGCTGTAACCGCCTGATCACACTGGTGTTCTGATCTGTGGGAGGGGTTTGTCCTAGTAAGGTTGAAAATGGTCCAGCCACTTCCCTTTCCTATCCTTAGGGCCTGTTCCTTGGATCTGACTCGAACTCCCTCTCTTTCTCCCCGTGATCTCGTTGATGATCGTCCAACTCTCTTTCTCTTGCAACTGTCTGCTTGCTCTCTCAACTCCCCTGATCTTCTCAATCAGGAAGGACTCCTCCCTAGCTTTAGTGTAGTTGGCACGAGTTCTTGCTTCCTATCCTCAACACACGTCTTCTTCTCTCCGAAGGATCAGCACGGAATTCGTCCATAACAGCTCTTAGGTGTTCTCTGGATGCATACCCTCTGGGATCTTCAGAGTAGTCATCTATCATCTTCCTCTTCCTCTTCAGCACTAAGGGTTACTGCAGTGGTGCAGTGAAGAAACTATAATTGATAAAGTAGGAGCATGAGGAAGGCATTCCCCATTCATTTTGTACACAAAACTCAGAAATTCTCCATTTTCGGGCTGACATGATGTCACAAAAGGTCATGTGACTTGGTAACGGTATGACCGATTTCTTAAAACATGATGTCACAAGATGTGGAAGACTTGAAAGAAAAAGTCAGAAAGTGGCGTGGAGTGAAATGCAGTGGTTCGAAACGCTTGGCGATATTTGTCGGGGGGGGGGGGGGTTGGACCTCCCCCCCCCCCCCCCCCCCCCCCCAGTACAAAGGGTTAATTATCCAGGTCTCAGCTGTTATGATATACCTGTTTGGCATTAAACAGCTGATGGGTGTTGAATATTGGAATTTAAAAAACATACACTTTGTGGCTGACATCATGAAAATGGAAAATCAGGGTCTAACGTTAAATGTGCTTTTCTGCAAGCACATTTAACTAGTGTTAAATGTAGCTAGGTCAGAGCAGAATTTGAGACCTCATAGGGTGCCTCCAGACCTCCAGGTTCATGTAAGCATCTGAGAATGCATTCTTAGAAGATCAGAGTAACAACCGCTGCATGCAGGACTGTGTGACATCTACTCAGGCATAAAAGATCAAGAGTTGTCTGCTTTTTTCAAGGGAGGTTGAAACTGGAGTTTCAGAAAAAGGATTTGTTGGCATTATTTGCGTTTGCCCGGATATTTTCAAAACTGGCATCGGAAACTGGTTTAATTTTACCATTCGTTTTTGTTGTTGTTTTTAACCACGATCTCCGTATTTCATGTTTTCAAATTGCTATAAATATTGTCAATATTGAAATGTATTAATAAGTAATAATACAATCATATCACATTAATCATATCAATAGAGATTCCTTTGAAGCCCACACAGTCTTGGCAGGCTGTTCAGGTCATGAATATTTTCATAACAAACGGGCAGATGATAGCTACAAAAGGCCAATAGGCTAATAGAAGAAGATAAAGGAAAAGGGTGTCTAATACGACAGGTACGTATTGCAGTAGATGTACTCCACTTGTATTCAGTGCATTTTTTTTACTATCGCCATTGAGTTTGATGTCCTTTTGAGGGAGGATTGTGTTTATTCGTTGGAGCATGACCTTCGTCCATTTTGGCCATTATCTTGTTAGTGTAAGTATGATCAAATAAGCGGTTGGTAGACAGGATTGTGACTGGTAGTTGTTCAGTGATGTCATGGTTGCAGCGGTGGGGTAATAATTTCATATCAGGACGTTGCCATAGCAACGCCCATGTTTTTGCCATAGAGCTGCATATGAATAACTAACAATTTAATGAATATCAAAGAGGTACGTTGAACTACATTTTATATATTCTTGGACACTTGTATTATGCTCTTGTATGTTATATTTTGATATATGTAAAGGCTATATTACATTTTTCTTCTTTTACAATTTCAAAATTTAACTGATCGATTACCATGGCAATGTCTCTGGAATGTTTGGATTTATCACTCACCACCAGTTTAACAGCAATCAGGGAAGATTATGATAGAGAGTCTGTTGGTAGATCGCATTAGACAAAACTTTGTCAGGGGCGGGAGTACACTTTCTACATATTAGCCCATGCACTTTTATTAATGATTTCATAAGTCGAACATACTTTCATATATTTTTTTGTTAACATCAATTTGTTGACATAGCAACTATACTATCAGACATGACCGTTACTTTGAAAATTTTAAAACACATCTTTATTGAAAATAATTGGAGAGTTTGAAATTTGTGTAATTAGACATTTTTACTACTTACTTATACAATTTTTGTGTGTAAGTGTTAAGATAGAGAAATACCCTATTTTTCCCCTCAAAATATCAGTCTCAACCTGGTCTTTGCCATAGTAACGACCATATTATGTTATAAATACAGTGTTGTAAGACTTTGTATAACCAAGATTTTGATGGCAATCAAATTTGGAGCATGAAACGTTGTTGCATCAGAAATATACGGCATTTTCTAGAAACTCAGATATTACATGGCAACGGCCAATTTGGAGCATAACCATGACCTTGGATAAGTCATATGTTAACTGCAAGGTAATGTGCAGCTTGAAAGAGATATTCTGAGACATTAACGACATTTATTTATGTTGTATGTATTTATATTTATGAAAAATATTTTATTTTCTGAGAAGTAATTTGTTACCATTTGAAATTTGAAAGTGGAAAGTATGTGTACTTAGACATTTTTAGTATGTTTTTTTTTTTGGATATATTTTTTCTTAAAATACCAATTTCTACCATGTCGTTGCCATAGCAACGACCATGTTGTGGCATAAATATAACTTTGCACGACCAAGACTTTGATGAAATAGATAAATTTATACACTTTTATTATGTTTATGATTTTTTATTACAGAACTATGCTATTTTCTGAAAAATTTTAGGCGTTACCATAGCAACGGCCCTTTTTGAGCGTAACCATGCAACTGAGATGTTGATTTTAATTTAACGGATAGCTTGAAATTGATACACTTCATCACTAACATTATATTTTTATGTTGTTTGTTAAGAGATATATGTTATTTTTTAGAAAATATTTCGTTACCATGTCAACGGCCGAAGACGTTATTTAGAAAAATGGCAACAAGTAAATTCATGTTCAGCGCCCCCAAAATATGGGATATAGCACAGAAAATCAGATTCTACAGAAAATTTTAAGAAACCTTTCAACTTGCCATGTACTACACCCAGAAGCCTGACCTGGCATCAACCTGGTAAAAGCATACAAATTGGATAAACTATAAAGAGCACATGTAAAGTGCATTTATCTTTTTTTTAAACTGTTATACACAATTGGAATTTTCATATAATACGAGATTTTTCATAAATGATTACAAACTGAGTTATCTTTTGAAGAGTACAGTAATCATGAAGTGCATACAATTGGTTTGATAAGCTGATATCATTTTAGATTGTCATGCACTAACAATCAGAAAATAACAAATCATAGACATGCCTCCTTTATAGTATACACAAAGGAGTGTGCAAGAAAGAATGTACCCGTCCTGACTTCTTAATAGCCTGATATAGCATCAGCCAAAAGAATGCATACGAACTTGATGAACTGTGGTGAACTGCATGCAGACAACAAACTCACTAAGTATCGATGAATCCATTTCATTCAACTGTCATGCATTCTTTTTCTTTTTTTCTTTCTTTCTTTCTTTTTGGCACACACAGAAAAGAATGTGCCTGACAACCTAAAAGCATGACCTGGCATCAACCTGGTAAATGCATACTCCGAGGTGGGATCGATAGAGCCAATAAATCTTATCTTATCTTATCTTTATAAAGGTTCATTCGGCTTATCAGTACAAATTGTCATTTTATCGACTCCCTATAGTTGAATAAAAGTCATCAAATTTCAAATAAACACTATCATAAAATAAACATTATGATCTTATCTATAGCCTGTAAATGCATAACCTCATGGATGTGCAGGAAAACACATTTTTAGGATGAGTTACATTTTAGTAGGAGACAAATATTCATTTTGATGACAATGAAAGGGTTAAAATGATGATATTGTCTCTTCCATATTATAATTTTCATTCTAAGTTTCATTAATTATTAGTTTGATTAATTCTTCCATTTATGACTTCGCACTCATATAACAATATGTTATTACCCTGGGGATGTTACGTAGGTTGTTTCATGGTTAGGGTAATATTTCAATAAAAGGAATGGGCTAAATTGAATAAAAAATGCTTTAACTGAAGTGAACGTCATGTTCAGAGAATGCTTTTTCACAGTGAAAGGAAGTAAAAATTTAGGAACATGTTGACATGATCTTCTTATGTATTAAAGCATTATTTTCTGTTTTCTTTTAATTTGTTTAAGGACTAAGAAGTTTGGAGAAGTTCTATGAAAGTATTACTACTTTTATTAAAACATTTTACTTTCGACAGTCAGTTTCGAGTTTAAACTTGTTACGGACTGCATAAAGGCGAACAAGTTGTCTCTAAACCTAAAGAAAATAAATTACATGCTCTTCAGGAATACCCTTCAATTCCTGCCTGATGATATTCTTTTTGATAACACACCTATCGCATAGGCTTAGGAACTGGGGGGCTTAGGGGTGCCGACCCCCAAGTCTTGGGGGGGGGGTCAGATATCATTGAGCCCCTCAATATTTTGGCGGGGCTTACATATCATTGAGCCCCAATATTTTAAGTGGGGCTCAGATATCCTTGAGCCGCCCCCAATACTTTTTTCGGGGCTCGGATATCATTAACCCCCCTCCTCCCCAATCATTATATTCTAGCGTATCCGGACACCTACCCCCTGGACAACCACCCCCGGATAACCACCCCTAGGACAACTACCCCTAGGACAACTACTCCCTAGGGCAACCACCCTCTAGGACGACTACCCCCGGGGACTATTACCCTCTAGGATGATTACCCCCCAACTAACGTTCCCCCAAGGGCAACCACCCTCTAGGACAACTACCCCCCGGATAACTACCCCCAGACAACTACCCCCTAGGACAACTACTCCCAGACAACTACCCCCTAGGACAACTACCCTCTGGACAACTACCCCCAGGACAACTACCCCCAGACAACTACCCCTAGGACAACTACCCCTAGGGCAGCCAGCCTCTAGGACAACTCCCCTCCCCCGGATAACTACCCCCTAGGAAAACCACACTGTAGGACATCTCCTTGACAACTACCACCTAAGGTAACTACCACCCAGATAACTACCCCCGGACAATAACGACTTAGGGGAAATATTCAATCGGACAACAACCAACATACTCTCATCCATGGCATGTAGGTCAACTCCCCCCCCCCCCCTCCCAAACAGGTACCACTCCCAGATACTTGATGATACTTGATGTAAACTGATTTCGGCCAAGGGAGGACGTGGAGGGGGGGGGGGACCACAAATTTCCTGGACATTTATGAAATTTCATAGAATTAAAAAGAAAAATCCACTTATTGTTCTTTCTGATGTTTCTCTTTTTTAATGAATTGTTAGCGAGGTTTATGTCATAAATTTTGTTTTAATTTTTTGTTTTAATTGTTGCACCAAAATTTCAACTTTACATACCAAAAAGTAAGTTGCATTCTCTACGAGTCCATCCATGCGCGCGCGTATCACTTTCCCAGCTGTGCGCTTCCCTCTATAGACCCCATTCAATCATTCATCAAAACGTACATTTCTACTTTTGGAAATACTTATATCTTTTTCACTTTTTAACATTTTAATTACGTTAAAAAGGGAATATGAATATTGAAGAGACAAAGAAGCTGCTAAGCATGAAAAGGAAATAATTTCATATGTAGAATTCTGGCCAATTTTGTTTGAAAACGGCCTTTTTATGTTGCCACACAAAACGTAGAACACCCAAACTATGAGAAAGAATCGACTCGTAGAGACAAAGTAAATTTGTTAATTGGTTAGAAGTGCTGTTAATGGTGGGAATTAACCAGTTTATGTTGCCACACAAGACGTAGAACACCCAAACTATGAGATAGAATCGACTCGTAGAGACAAAGTAAATTTGTTAATTGCTGTTAATGGTGGAAATTAACCAGTTAAATGGTTTCTTAAAATAGTAAGAGTTCTAGGTTTGGCCTATCTTAGTTTGACTTCTGTAATTGGTTGCGTAGAATTCCGGCCTTTTTATGAATTAATTATGAAATATCGGTGTGTTTACACTAATCACACGACCGATCTGTGTTCGCGCACGTGTATATGGCTCATAGACAAATTTAATATGGCTAGGCTGATGACATTCAGGCTACGTGCAGATGCAGTAAATTGCGCAAAACTTATTGACATGAACTTCATATTTTGCGAGCGAGCGTAGCAAACGAGCACAATCTGGATTACAATCTGAGTACTTTTCCTAGAGGGTGGCTGTCCTAGGGGGTACTTGTCCGGGGGTAGTTGTCCTAGAGGGTGGTTGTCCTAGGGGGTAGTTGTCTGGGGGTAGTTGTCCAGGGGGTGGTTGTCCGGAGGTAGTTGTCCTAGGGGTAGTTAGTTGGGGGGGGGGGGGGGTAATCATCCTAGAGGGTCGTCCTAGAGGGTGGATGCCCTAGGGGGTAGTTGTCCTAGGGGGTAGTCGTCCTAGAGGGTACTTGTCCTAGGGGGTAGTTGTCTGGGGGTAGTTATTCGGGGCTAGTTGTCCCAGAGGGTAGTTGTCCTAGGGGGTAGTTGTCTGGGGGTAGTTGTCCTAGAGGGCGGTTGTCCTAGGGGTAGTTATCTGGGGTAGTTATCCGGGGGTAGTTGTCCTAGAGGGTAGTTGTCCTAGGGGGTAGTTAGTTGGGGGTAGTTGTCCTAGAGGGTGGTTGTCCTAGGGGGTAGTTGCTTGGGGGTAGTTGTCCTAGGGGGTAGTTGTCTAGGGGTAGTTGTCCTAGAGGGTAGTTGTCCAGGGGGTGGTTGTCCGGGGGTAGTTGTCCTAGAGGGTGGGTGTCCTAGGGGTAGTTGTCTGGGGGTAGTTATCCGGGGTAGTTGTCCTAGGGGTAGTTAGTTGGGGGTAATCATCCTAGAGGGTTTTTATCATGTATACATATAATCTGTACACTTACCTTTCAAATATAAACATTTTATGAATATTTATTTGGGGAGGGGGCGGGGGGGGGGGGGGGAGGGGCTCAGACATCGGATATCGCATATCATTGACCCCAAAAAAATATATTTGGTGGATCTCGGATATCATTGAGACCCCTAAATATTTTGGCGGGACTCTGATAACACTGAGACCCCCCCCCCCCCCTCTTATTTTGATGGGGCTCAGATATCTTTGAGTCCCCCCCCCCCCCCCCGATATATTTGTGGGGCTCGGATATCATTGAGCCTCCACTATTTGTATTGGATCTCTGTTATCATGAACCCCCCCCCCAGATTTTAGTTTTTAATGTCCGATTATAGGCATGTGTGACAATACAATTTTTTTATTTACGTTCCTGGCGTATTTTTTTTCAAAAGGTGTTAAATATGTGTTGTTTAACACCTAGGCCTAGCTAGTATTTTGTCTAACTTAATAAAAATAAACTGAATATCTTACAATTCAAAGATTTCTTGAAGTAGGCCTACTTTTATTAATTTCTTCAACTCCTTAAAAGGAAGGCTATAAATGCTTTTTTATCAAGTCTTTAAAAAAAAAAAAAAAATTCGGCTCGCGCTTCGCGCTCGCATGGTTTAACTGCATATGGAATTCTGAACGTGATCAGCGTCCTAAAACTTCCGACGCCATATTTAACCCTATTTAACCCATGTTAAAATGATTATTTCAGGGGATTTTATAATAAGGGTTTAGAATGCCGTGATTTCAGGTCACTTTATCGAGAGAAAAAAAAAATCAGCTCGCGTTATGCGCTCGCATGATTTTATTGCCTATTGGGTATATAATTTAGACCCAAAAGGCAAAAAATACTGTGTTTCCAGGTAATCACCCTACCCCCCCCCCCCCCCTTCCCTAATGGTGGTCTAAAAAAGGAAGTAAAGCAAAGAGGCGCCAAAACAGCAAAAAATGACGCTTTGGACTGTCTAAAATGGTGACAACGGGGGGGGGGGGGGGGGGGGGTGCAGTCGGGGGAAAAAATCTTCAAACGGCGGGTCAAAAACAAATGATCGAGACCCCCCCCCCCCCCCCCCACACCAATCCTGAAAATCTTCTTAAGCCTATGTATCAAAAAAGTGAAAACCTTTATAAGTGGGTCAATTTATGTTCCAACTAATTGATAACGATGACCCAAATGCAGACCCTTTCACAACTTACAATACACTTCACAACTACCAAACAAGACAGTCAAGATTTCCATCTTCCCGGCACAAGATCGCTCTTGGCACACAGACCTTCGTCTTTACAGGTCCCAAATTTTGGAACAGTCTCGATCCAAACCTTGAGGAAATAGAGAGACTGCACCGTTTTAAAAACAGAACTGAACCCACAGCATACAAATTAATATCCCTCCCCCATCCATCTAAAGGCACTATAAAACGCCGTTGTTTTCTCAACGCAGAATGCTGCATGGTCGCTGATCTCGATCTGCACTTCGCTTCTCTATTCTCTTATCTCTCTTCTCTCTCTCTCTCTCCATTTCCCTTTCTACAGTTATTTAGTATTTTTATGTTCTGTTCTTTTTCCATGTGCTAATTTCCGCCCTTCCTTTGTTTCTTCTCATCTTGATCTCACCAATTCTACTTTCCAGCTCCTTCTTTCCTAAATGGGGACCTAACTCGACAAGCCTCGCTTTTAATAGGTTCCCCCACAACTGTATATAATGTATCCCCTACCCCTACTGGAAAATATTTACTATACTGAGCTGTTATTATATATGTATTATCGTTTGAATTATGTCATTTGATTTATATGCTTATATTTTGCTTTCTCATTGTACATTATGTAAACTGATCGTGGAAACAAATGAAATCAAGTCAAATCAAATCAAATCAAATCATATATGTAGAGGTTCATTGTGCTATGTATTTCAGATGACATGCTAAAATTACAACCTAATATTTACCGCTCTGGATAGTTCTTATCGATTTTTAGAGTTTGCGTAAGTGATGGGTTGGTCGAGGTTGAAATTTTATTTAACGATATGCCATAAAATGGAAAATTAATCAGCGCAATAAAGTGAACGCCCCTAATAAAAAGGATAAGCAGTCATTACTTGCTGATTTTTTTTTTTTTTTTTTTTTTGCTGATTTTTTGCTGATTTGTGCTCTTTTTGTCGCCACTCCAAATTTGATACTAAGAAACATTTGCTGTACAAGAAAGAACAGAAACATTGGAATTCATTTGACTTTTGCTTTGGATCAACTTTCCATTTCACCTTTTTTTACGTTTATGTAAAATTGCTGATTAAAATGAAAATCCTAAAGCGATCTATCATGTACAAGCTTTAATTTCTTAGTAGATCCCGCCACTTTTCCTTCTTTACAATGCTCTGCATTTGTATTTCCAGTGGCGGATCCAGGCAGGGCCCCAAGGGAACGCGCCCCCCTCTAATTTTTCTGTTTTGTGATTTTTACATGGGGGGGGGGGGTGGTACCCGCTCCCACACTCTCCGCTCCCTCGCCGCTGGCGCCCCCTATTTCAAATTCCTGGATCCGCCACTAATTTCTATATGTTGTTATACTTACAATTATCTTAACAAATTACGTAAATAATAATAAGGAGTCAAAAGGGGCCTGAGCTTTCGATCCTAGCAGAACCTTCATCAGAGGCAAAAAGCCTTTTTGTTTTTTTGCCTCTGACGAAGATTCTGCTAGGATCGAAAGCTTAGGCCACTTTTGACTCCATTTTACTCCATTGGCTCGCTATTATTGGATAAGCAGTTTTCAGCAGCTTGTTTTCCATAAATAATAATAATAAAAGTACTCTACTTATAAAGCGCATACTAAGTATGTACTTCTCTGTACGCTGCACATACATAGATCAAGACCAAATAATGTTACATTTAACAAGCATATGAATAGCAATACATGTACATAATAAGTATATTATATTTAACAAAAGTGAAAAGGATTTAACCGTATTATTGTTGTTTTTAAGAATCTTTTATTACTTCCTTTTTTAAAATAACATTTTCACAATAATCAAGGTAAAATACACGAATATATTCACATGCCAGTATCATTGTGCCAAATTACATAATAATAACAATACGTAACCATAATATTTTACATGCATGTATTAAACAGTAAATTTTGCAAAATCTGGAAGTCTTTATTATGATAAAAAAGAGGGAAAATATATACATGAAGATTAAAATATAAAAGGAAGAAGTGAGAAGGAGAAGAAAAATAAAAATATTCAAAACCTATGTTTGATGAAGCGGAAAATAAGTGAACATGAAAATAAGACTTGATTAAGTGAAGAGTTAAAACATATACCTCATCTTTGTAGTATGGTTCATGTGGTTTTCTATGTAATTACACGCATCATAAACATAATTTCTGATATGTTTATTGTGGTTTTCTAAGTAAGTATTATGAAACATTATTCCTCAGCATTATGGTACATGTGGTTTTCTCGGTAACATAAACAAAATTTATGTTGTATATACATGTGGTTTTGTAAATTAGTATACGTATGAAACATGATAGTTGGGTGTTGAAATATAACCCTACTTTTAAACATTTTCAAGTGAACTGGAAGGTGCTTAGATTGTCTTTTTTTTCCTCAAAATATTTTTTCGAAATTTTCTAGGAAATTAATCTCTGTTTTCAATTTTGTGCATTTACGAAATGCACTTAGAATAAAATGACCTGATTACCATCCTACTAATTCCATTTTTCAAAAGAAATATTTCACACGGTGTTTATCTTTCGCTCTTGTTGTGATAGCCCAGATATATGGTAAAATACTATTAATAAGTAAACCTACTAGGAGTGGGTTTGAAAGGCTACATAACAAGGGAGAATAATATAAGGCTACAAAACAACGGAGAATAATAAGGCTACAAAACAACGGAGAATAATAAGGCTACAAAACAACGAATAATAATAAGGCTACAAAACAACGGAGAATAATAAGGCTACAAAACAACGGAGAATAATAAGGCTACAAAACAACGGAGAATAATAAGGCTACAAAACAACGGAGAATAATAAGGCTACAAAACAACGGAGAATAATAAGGCTACAAAACAACGAATAATAATAAGGCTACAAAACAACGGAGAATAATAAGGCTACAAAACAACGGAGAATAATAAGGCTACAAAACAACGGAGAATAATAAGGCTACAAAACAACGAATAATAATAAGGCTACAAAACAACGGAGAATAATAAGGCTACAAAACAACGGAGAATAATAAGGCTACAAAACAACGGAGAATAATAAGGCTACAAAACAACGGAGAATAATAAGGCTACAAAACAACGGAGAATAATAAGGCTACAAAACAACTGAGAATAATAAGGCTACAAAACAAGGGAGAATAATAATGCTACAAAACAACGGAGAATAATAAGGCTACAAAACAACGGAGAATAATAAGGCTACAAAATAACGGAGAATAATAAGGCTACAAAATAACGGAGAATAATAAGGCTACAAAACAACGGAGAATAAAAAGGTTACAAAACAACGGAGAATAATAAGGCTACAAAATAATGGAGAATAATAAGGCTACAAAACAACGGAGAATAATAAGGCTACAAAACAACGGAGAATAATAAGGCTACAAAACAAGGGAGAATAATAAGGCTACAAAACAACGGAGAATAATAAGACTACAAAACAAGGGAGAATAATAAGGCTACAAAACTAGGGAGAATAATAAGTGTAAGAATAATAGTGGATAGTATGATATATATATCAGAAGTGAACAGTCATGGACCCTATTACAAATGGACACACGACGAAGAAAACCCTTTGAACATTAAATGCATCTGTAAATCTCTTATTACAGAGTGTACCAAAATAAAGGTAATCCAAATTCAGAGGGTTTTTAAGTATTTCAAGGTCATTTAATATGAACATTTTAAAAAAAGTTTATGATAAAAGAGGAACACGTCACCTTTCCACTGCTACCGTATTCGCATCACTGATGTTACTCATGGCCAAGTACATGTACACTGTTATTGAAGATGACATGTACGAATTACATTATTTTTAAGTTTTCGTAATTGTCTGATAGACTGAAATGAATACTTTCAGTGGTGCTACACATGATCTTGTATCTTTTCATTGCATATGAGCAATTTTAATATCATTTTTGTAAGCCTTGATAATGAATGTAAGATTGAAATCGACACTTTAAACTAATTACTAGTTGTTTACGTGAGGTTTGTAGCGAGTCTGGGATTCATCGGTTATCAGACGGTTCAACTTGCAAATGTATGCAGCGGACCTGGTCACAGCATTTCACCAGCAGTTTGCAGTTAATGTGAATATGTAATTATTTCAGGGAATGTTTCATAGAAAAAGAACCCCCCCCCCCCCCCCCCCCCCAGCAACAAAATATCATCTTGGTGATGTTGGGAAATGTCAAGAGTTAGGCATTAGCATCAACTGCGATAAAGGGAATGCTGGCATACTGGGCAATCAGAAGAGGACATTGCAGCGTTACGTCAGCAGCTTTTGGAGCATCTTAAGAATGCTAGCGAAAGACGAAGGTTGCATTTAACACAACCAGGAGAAAGAAATCAATCATTCCAATCATCATTCGAATTTGTTAACGTTTCATATTAAAAATTAACGTAGACGTACTCCCGCTTGTGTCACATCAGTAAAAGCATTCATATAATCCATATAACAAAACTTGCAAAAAGTGGAATTCATAATGTCCTCTTTAGTAGCAATATAACTGGTCATCCGTGACATCAGTGATTCAAATAAAGTAGCGATGGAATGGTGAAGAGTTCCCCTTTATTTGTAAGGCTCATGTAAATTAGCAAACTATATAACCGTGAATACTACCAATTTGAATTGGATTACCTTTATTTTGATACGCACTGTATTATGGAATTCATAATGTCCTCTTTAGTAGCAATATATCTGGTCATCCGTGACATCAGTGATCCAAATAAAGTAGCGATGGAATGGTGAAGAGTTCCCCTTTATTTGTAAGGCTCATGTAAATTGGTAAACTATATAACCGTGAATACTACCGATTTGAATTGGATTACCTTTATTTTGATACACACTGTATTATGTAAAATGTAAATTGGTATCTTATCTCCCCTCAATACACCACTCTTTTCCCTTGTTCACCCCTTGTTTTACAATTTCTTGTGCACTACATTGACAATTAAAACCACCTTCGCAAGATATCTACCTTACTTATTATTTTGTTTTAGGACAGCAAAAAATCATTTAGCACAAAAACGTTGTCATTAATGTAAAAGAAATACCTCTCAGAACTAAAGCGGTGATTATCCGGGGATCATCGTACTGTTCTTCAACATGTTCATCCGCTTGTGTTGTATGTACGACGGTAGGATTGGTAAGATCGTTTGGGGAAAATGAAAATTCTTTACAATGCGAATCATTTATAATGTCCACCGTTTATCTCGCGCAACATTGTACAGGGGCATATTTCATCACCCACATTTGCTGATACAGTGTTGTAACATTACTAAAAAGGTCCGTCTTGGTAGCTGACCGTCTTGAATACAGAAAATGTGCCCTTGAATAATATATCCTGCATCTGCAGAACATTCAATTGCAGCAAAACAGTGGCGGAAAACAAGGCGAAAAATGCAACTTTGAGACATTAGTGTCCCGCTATGATCTAATTATTACATTATCGAGGATCAGAAAAACAAAAGAAAACAAGGAAAGATCGAAAGATAAATGATAGAATGATAAAAATAAAGAAAAACATAAGAAATCTAAAGAAAGGAAAGACGATAGGATAATGAAACAAAGAAAAACAAAGAAAAAAAAGAAGCCTTGGAAAGATATAGAAAGAAATGCATCAGGCAGGCAGTATATACGGTTTGATTTCCTCGCGAAAAAATTGACCCTTTTACCTGAGCTGTCATAGCAACAAGACCACTTTAACTCGTTGAGCGATTTGAGACATAAAAAATGCGCGGAGTGTGAAAGGAAACAAAGCGTTCTTCAAGAACCGTTCCTTTAGAGCGGTCCAACTTGGAGCGATCCAGCAGGGAGTGTGAAAGGCCAAAGCAAAAATTTCACTGTTAGAACGGGAAATGGCGACTAATTAGACGGGAAAAGGACAATCATTAGATTTCATAAGGGGCAGTATGTGTGAGGTTAAAGGGGGCACTTATCAGAAGGTATAAAGAGGGCACTTATTAGAAAGAGAAAGGGGCACTATACGAAGAAAAGGGGCACTTATCAGCTATAAAAGGGGGCATTTTTCATAGATAAAAAGGGGCACATTTCGAGGTACTTGAAAAAGTGGGGCACTGTGCTGCCGCCCCCCCCCCCCCCCCACGCGGAGCGCCGCCTCTGCAGCAAAATCGTGTAATATTAATGGCAACGCACATTGCTTGGTGGGTAATGAACAATTAAATCAACTTCCTTTAAAATTATCATATCAAGAAGACACATATATTTCCCCACATCGTACCGCGAAATATCATGAATAGTAAAATGCAAGTTATACCACTCACCAACTCTAAGTTCTTCCACGAGAAATCGTGAATTTTGATCTGGCCGAAGCATTGAGCTGTTAATGCGATTATTTAAGTAGAATGGAAGATTGTGCTCATACTGTAGCTCATGATTGACAGTATTTGTTGTTTCTTTACTGAAAGCAAATTTAACATCCTCTCCTTCTATTTCTACCAATTGGGATTTACCTGGTTGTAATATTATTATAATTAATAATGTAATCATAAAACTGTCGTATATACCAGAGAATATGCCACGAAAGTTATAAGAGGGCATCAACATCAGATATAAGCCTAATGTAAACACAGTATAAAACAACGTGGCTTTATTATTCACAAAGCTAAATCTGTTTCATCAATCCATATATAAAAAGAGGATATGAGCAAGAACAGAAATATGTATTGTTAAATGAATTGCATGCATGCGACTTGATGAAGCCCCAGAAACTGAGCATTTAATTAACGACTTCGCTAGCTCTTCAGTCACTGTAGCTGAAAGGAAATCATGACACTCAGCGTGATGTTTGGGATATCGTGGACTCACAGAGCAACAGGAAATATATTCTTCTCGAGAAAAAGAAAAATCAGCCTGGACTTTTTCTTGTGAAATAGATTCTACTGGTGGAAGATTAACCAACGTTTTATCACCGTCATAGGTGAAGCATAAAATAGTACCGGCTGGGTTCCCTGTTTCAGCTATGCATTCTAGGGTAGATAGTTCTGAAAGATATTCTCTCCACGTGCAAACAGCTGGTGCAGGGGGATATGTTATATCAAGGAAATAAGCATAGTGTCCAAAATAGTGCGGGCAATAAAATGAACAACCGTATTTACCTTTGTCACTTCGCATCAAAGATGTTATAGACACGTGCACTAGCACGGTATCATCGCGGATCTTTTCAACAGTAACATATGCACGGTTTTGGAATTCGCTGATGTAAGATTTAGAATCGGTCAGCGTTCCGTTGTACCGGTATATAATATTGTTATTATGTTCTATCGTAAACCGACAATTCCCGTCGAAATCGAATGGTGCAGAGTGAAAAGTGATTATAATGTTGTTACCCTCTCTCCCCCTCTTAGTGAGTTCCATGGATAAACAGAAGAGCTGAAAGACCAAGCATATGCCTGCATATAATCGCAAATTCGTCATGTTTAGCGTCCTCTGGATGAAATACAGTTGGAATCGTGTTGCCTCTTAGACATGTCCTATTGTGAAATGCATCTAGAATAAAGAAACCGAAGGTGAAAACGTCAGAATCAATCA
This sequence comes from Heliocidaris erythrogramma, assembly GCA_025617745.1. Taxonomy (NCBI): domain Eukaryota; kingdom Metazoa; phylum Echinodermata; class Echinoidea; order Camarodonta; family Echinometridae; genus Heliocidaris; species Heliocidaris erythrogramma. Next base: position 1,350,260 of record CM046858.1, read on the forward strand.
TGGTCTCATAACTCATCATTTTGAGAATAATTAGCCGTTGCGAGAGGGTGTCAAAGGTGAAAGCAAATTATTTGTTTTGAAAGTCAATCCAACGTCGGATTTCAAAGCTCCCGTTGATATACCAAAGCTTTACGTGTTGTATATCAATTCATCGTTTGAAGCAGTAAATGGTATTTTGACCAATGCTATTTTATCAAGAAACTTTATTGACATTGACATCAACAATTTGTTCTACAATAAAAAGCATTAATTAGTATAAAGAAAAGTAACAATCATGTACTCAGATTTAGCATGTGACAAAATAGCATTAACAAATTGGATATCATAGTGATATAAATAATGAAACAGAAAATCATGTCTCCGCATAATCCACATTTGACAGATTATATAGCATTGTGTAAAGCTGGATATCATATTGATAAACAATGCAATAGAAAATTATAATAGGACTATCATGAGACAAATCATATAACATAGTGTATCAAATTGGAATATTATATTGATATAAACAATGATTGGGTCAAAACAACATAATCAGGTATTCAACATTCACCAAGGGTATTCATGATGGATCTTACAGAGCAATCTTACAGAGCAATCAATTGCATTTTCATTGTCCAATTTTCATATTTCTTACGAATTTCTCTTCCTTATTAAAATCTTTGAATGCTTCATATATTTCACGAATTTTTGTAAAAAAATATTTCTTTCAGCACTAAATCTCGTACATTCCATAATAGTGTGAAGTTCATCTCCAGATGAAAGGGTGTTTTTTTTTGGACGCCTATGTCTTCCGGTTTCTATTGGTAGGTTGTGTGAGCTAATTCTAAGTCGACATATACATGGTATAGTTTTGCATAGTTTGTAATTTTTAAAATGGGACAAGTATTTTATTGTGTTAATATCCTGCTTGAATAATCTAAGTTTATCTTTTTATTACCATGTATACAATAACTACATAAATCCATCTTGAACTGACTATCATATAAATTCAAATTCTAAAATTCTAAACGTTTATCATTGTCATCTACATATGATTTACATTCCCTGAGCAGCTGGTAAACGTTCCCTAGTCAACATACAAAATCTTTCGGTAACATTTTTTCCTCAAAAGTGTGCTATAGTAGTGAATCGATATCTATATTTCTCATTCGTGAATAACATTACTAAATTTCTGCAGATATGTGTGATCACAGGGTATGCTCTTGGACTTCGGCTGACACTGCCAGTTGACTGCTTTTCCTATTGACACCTAATACATTCCTTATCCATTGCAAATTTGCATTTTCTATGCTATTCTTAAAATATATTTTAGAGTTCCCCTTTGAAGCTTTCCCTAGCTTTTCAAAGTCAACAAAAGCTCCCCATACCTCTGATCCATAAACAGACCTGGAAAAAAATATTAGACCAAGCTTCTGTAATAAGATTACCATAATATGCATGCAAAATTAGAAAAATGATTTGTCTTTGTATTTCATTGAATGAATATCAAATTCCAGCAATTATACCTTCCTTTTATGTAATTTTATTTCCTTCTTACCACAAAAATATCACTTTCAGTAACCATGCTTGGTCTAATAATTTTTCCATGGCTGTAAGAGTATAGGTTTTACTAAGGAATCAAATAGACGGTTAGCCTTTTTGATATTAGGAAGGCAATGTCCAAATGAATTTAATAATTTGATACATCTTCCTGATTTATCCGCTAAATTCACAAATGCATGTGAAAGAACCGCAATTCATTAATGATAAGTCCTAGATATGCTACCTGCTTAACAACCTATATATTTTCATTATTTATCATGAAATGCTGGTGTTTTAATTTATGTCCACCTTTGGTAAAAATCAATATCTTTGTTTTTTTTATGTTTACTTTTAATAACCATTTACAGCAGTATCTATTAAGTCTTTTTCGTCTTTGATATTAATACTATGTGGTCTGCTTATAATAAACAGTTTATTAGTTTTCCATTGAATTCTACGGGCTCCGTGTCATTTATCCCAAGTCCACTTGATAAATCATTCAAATATAATATTAAAGGACCTATGGAATGCAAGTACATGTTGATCTTTGATGATGTGTATTGTTCTGTACATCATAAAATTTACAACCATTTGATCTGAATATGTGTCATATATTTTAAATATTTTTTGCAATTATTTTATTTTACCTGCTAAGCCCCGCCCCTAAAAAATCATTTGGAGTCTGATTCTTCACGTGACATCATCAGTCACCTAAAACAAGCCCAACAAAAGACACTGGAATGTAAAGTATCTCTCTGTTTTGGATTTGCTCACGATAGCATCGTGTGTTGTCATACAACAGATTTTCAGTCCCTTTCTTTTTCTGTGATGCTAGAGCATTTCTGACATAGCATCTGCTATTGTGATTGATAGTTTTTGAGTTGGTATTGTATTAAAACATGCAATGCTATTGTGAGCAGGTGCTGAACTGAGGGATAGGTACATACCAGTGTAAAATGTTACAAATACTTAAAATAATCAAGGCAATTTGTTGAGAACTTTTTTTGAGTAATTTCAACAATTTTTTCCTTTTCCACTGTTGTTTGACAGCACAGTTTGGTTTCCCTCATTTGGTTTAACGCTTAGCTTGAATTTATTATATATACCATTCATTATCTAAAAAAAAACATTTTATAAAACAAAACCCTTCCTCCACACACTATCGAACGCTTTTCATAGATCAATACAAAAAAGATAACAAATATCTACGAAATATGACCTATAAGTCATCCTCCTGGGGACTTTTTCACTTTAACTTTCGTACGACAATAGTGATACACAGGGGCGGACTGGCCATGGAGAGTTTTGGAATCCCCCCCCCCCCCCCCGAGCGCCCGATATTTTTACTTTAGGGGCCGTCATAATGTGGTTTGAGGGCCGCATGATAATATATTTTGTGGGCAGGTCACATCATATTTCCCAAACCAAATTTCAGCCCCAGTCCGCACCTGGTGAGGGTCAAAGCGATATGCTTATACAGATGGCATACTAAACTATCAAATATACTTCAGAAAGTTAACAAGCCAAATTAAATATGAAAGCACATAATTCATACAACTTTTCTCCTATTATTTAGTGAAGTTAATACTATATCAGTATTAGTACAAATCATAATAAGAAATTATATATTTTTAGGTCCACTTACTTAAAGTATGACTTACGCGTGTAAAGCGTACGACGGAGTAATGACTAGTAGTAGACTATGATGATGGATATAGTGCTGTCAATTCTGGTCTGGAATCGTTAAGTGATTTCTTTCTTTCAAATGAATGAGAATATATATATCGATCTTGATATTTGCCAAGATCTCTTAAAAGTTTTAAGTTCGAAATATACTGTGTGGGCAAATAATTATTTGTCAACACAATATTTATTATAAACCTTGGATTTTGTGCTATAAACGTTGCCTTCATATAAACTAACGCAAACATAATAAGTAGATGCAATGCTACAGAAGAATCTCCGAAATATTTAAGTTAAATCTATTCAAACGAAGTAGGTATTCACGCATGAAACGTGACGCCTGACGAGTAAACAATGATAAGTCAAAGCTCAGTTTGTGGTTGATCTAATGTAGTCATAATAATTATGCTCTTTACCTTTATCATTTTTCCCCCTTTTCGATTAGAAACTCTCTTGGTTGGTACATCATCATCTTTTATGACTCATTTGCTAAGATAAACGCACTTAAAGTCATTAAAGTAATTTTAATAAATGGTAATAAACTATCTACGACTGATGCGAGCGATGTTAAAAAAATAAGAGGATTGTCACCGTTGTAAGGTGTTTTTCTCTTTGTGGAGTGTTTATTTTTGTAACTTGTTAACATGAAATTGGTTAGTTTAACTTTTATCACGAGATTTATCGGGTTTTTTAATTTATTGAATATATCAAATAGCCGTAAATGTAAGTGAATCTCTCTCACAAGCTAGTAGATCTAGTCACGGCACTAGTATCGGAGGGGGGACCAATCACCATTATGTTTCGACAGAGATGAAATTACGTCTGTGAGAGAAACACTTAACCCTACCATTTCTCTACTTAAAGGGGAATTAACCTCATAATATAAATGTGCTTATATTCAAAGATGTAATCTGTTCCTTCTTGTTGTCCTACGTAGTTTTGCATTAAAATATACGAGATGGGTATACATCAAGATTTTCTCAGCAAGATTTATCGTCTGCTAGCGATACCCGGGGGGCTGCCATTTTCTTGATGTGTACATAAAGATATTTTTAATCCGAATGCAAAATTGTCTTTCTTCCTGATACAAAATCCCATTTGAGATTTACAATATTTAACAGATATATCCATATATTCTAAAAACGAAAATTTGTTTTATATTTCTTTGAAATTTATGATTTTACTAAATATAAATCTATTGTCTTGATACTATGACGTACGCGACGGAGCGAATTAATTCAAATTTATGCCAGATGACTTTCCCGAGCGTCAATAGTGACAAACTATATGCATTCACCTGCTTTGAGATGATGGACTTCAAGAGTCAGAATGCGGGTTGCATAAATTATGTTCTGCTCTGCCAGGCAAGCCCAAGAAAACGATTTCTAGTTAGCAAAACCAGAAATTTTCAAAAGAAATCTATAAATTTCAAATTATAGAATATTATGTATACACCTGTTATGTATTTTCCATCATATATGGGGATTTTTTTTTATAATGAAGAGAAGCAATTTAGCTCGAGGATTAAAAATATCTTCCTGACCGGAACGGTTTCCAATGGTTCATGCTTTTACAACTCCATGTCATCAAGAAAATGGCAGCGCCCATGTAAAGTGTTAGCAGATCATACCGTGAGCTAGAATGTCTTAATTTAAACCCTTTTCTGATATTTTATTTCTAAAGTGATACAGGTCAATGATTAAGAATATATTACACCTTTGAACATAAGTACATTTATATTCTAGTGTTAATTCTCCGTTAATTAACTCTACGTAACCCTATCAGGCCGGGATATTTCGGCTATGTCACAGCCGGGGGCGGATTCTGCCCCCCCCCCCCCCGAGATCTCAACCGTCGACTGCGCGATAACGCCGATGCACGTCCCCCAAAACGTAACCTGCATTATTGTACAGTTAAATGCTCCGAAATAATATCACATTAATTAATTATGCTAATTTATGCGTGAAACAGAATTTTGCTGTAAGACAGTGGAGCTGGAGACAAGACGGGCACAAATTTGTTGCCATAATCATGAAAGACAAAGAAATATCTTTAAATAAAGTATTATAACCACTGGCGTAGACAGGGGGCACCGGGGGCCATGCCCACCCGCCCCCCATATTCAGCCAAAAAAAAATTAAAAAGGAAAGCGAAAAAGCGGGGGAAGTGAGAGAGCGCTACAAGCCGTTAGCTTTCTTTAGTATTTTGGAGTTCAACAGAGACCCCAAAACGCTGAGGCCTTTTTTCTTGGCTTGTCAGAAAATTTTGTGAATATCACAAAATCCTTCATCCGCCGCTGGCTGTAGCACCCCCATTTTTCTACAAGGGACACTTGCCCTTGCACTTAAACCAACTTCATCATTTGCCCCGGGCGCCATTCATAAGCAACTGCATATAAAAAAATAATTTGCTCACAGCACCCCCAGTAACAAAATCGTTCCCTGATTGTATGTATATGAAAGTGGAGTTATATGAGATTTTGCTTCGATGACGGTTTGTCAGAGGAATATAAGGCAAAATACATTTCAAGGTACATAAAGTTTGCATAAGTTATTCAAACAGATTCACATTACAAAGAACATAAGCAGTAACGAAAAACACTGCCCAAATGCTGAAAATGCATGCCTATTCGTGAATTTGAATTCCTTAACGTTCATCAGGTCAGTGCTGGTGCGAATTTGAATGCCTTTTACGTACATTTTTAATTTGAACGCGCTTTTTACACGTTTATGTGAGAAAATTATGAAATCGCACGCTAATAAAATTAAATTGAATGAACTAGTTAGCTTTTTGAATGTTGATCTCGGTGATCAGTCAAATTCCCTCGAAACTGAATGATCGCATCGTTAAATCGGATGCAATTTTGACGAAATTGGGCGGGAAAACCTATATTAAACATAATGATATTTCCACGAAGATGAAAATATTCACATGGTGTCAATGCCAACATAACTAAATTCTTTTAAAATGCATATCAAAATGATTCAGACATTTCAACCGTATTACCCAAGACCAGTACTAGCGTCCTTTGGCAAGACGTTAATCTACATTAATCACTCTCCACCCAGGTGTTAAATGGGTACCCGGTAGGATGCGAAAGTTAATGTCGTTTGCTTAGCATTGTGAACGTCACTGTATTGCCCACTGCTGGAATACTCCCCAGGGAGTGGAGAATGTGCATGCATGTTTGTGTGCGGGCATGCCAGAATCCGATGACCGGGGTAATAATATATATCTGTAATTGTGAGCGCTTTGGGCCACTATGGGAAAAGCGCGTTACAAATGCCAGGTATTATTGTTTTCTGCTAAGTCCATAAATTTCTTGTCCATTTCTTAAAACTTTACTTATCAAAATGAAGAAAGCTAATCGCAAGTAATTTGTTGTATAGATTTTATTGGTACAACAAATTTCATATATCACACCAGTACTTGCACTATAAAATTTGTTAACTACTGGCTGAAATTAATGTTAGCAGTATCAATCGTGCCCGAATGTTTCTTATTCCATTATAGCTCTATAAAGTAATCCCTCTTAAATCTAGTTTACTAACTCTTTCGATTAAATCTTAATCTGGTCACCTTTCAATGTAGCATGACCTAAGAAGTGAACTCAAAAAATGATAAAAGTGTCTATATTTCAATAAATATACGTCTACATCTAAATGTAATTACTATCAACTGAATTTTTGAAGTCCAAATATATGTAATGTTTACAAATTGTGCTTTATATCCAGTTGACCAACGATACAAGAAAATAAAGCTTTAGAGTTATTTCATATACAGGCGATATTGTCCATTTCTGCCCATGGATAAATTTAGTCTTCGGATATATACATTTGTAGGATTATCAGTGATAAGACATTCAATTATAGACTCAGAAATACAAATATTCTTTGATTGAAGCGAAGGTAACGCGAGTAAAGTAAGGTATATAAAAAGATATTGGTTATAAAGAGTATGGTAGCATGCCAACTGATGCAGCAAATGTAATTTCCATATGTGAAATTGAAATCTCATATATCAGGTCGATATGTCAACAGAAGCCGGAATGTGCTATGTTAACATATCCGGTTCATCGATTCATCTCTTATAGCAATAATATACCCAATTACCCAATAAGGTATGAAATATTCATATATAGAATCTCATCAAAATTCAATTTTAACTATCATCAAAAAATACCAACCGCTGTCACAGATAATGTTGAATACATATATGTCTATTTACAAACTATACAGAAAGTACAAATATCTACATAAATACAAATATTCGATTACTCCTCATTGCTTAGAAATCTTTTTTTTTTTTACAGTTTGCTTACATATCAAATCATTGACAATTTACTTTAACAAATTGTAATCGAGTAAGGACAAAAATAGTAAGTTAAATTAGTTTGTGTAAATTGTGAAGGACATCGAATTGATGCCATCGCTGCCCTTTGAGAGAGATTTGTTGAAAGGGAAGTGTACAAATTTTAAAATTCAACAAATATAATGAACTTTAAGCCCTGAATCTAGTTCCATGTTTATCCCAACTATGTTCCCCCACGATGTATTTTTTATTGTTTGGACAACAATCGTATTATCAAAGTTACTAACTTTACGACGACAATGGCATGCTCTTTTTTTAAGTATGTTGTTAGACTGCTTTGCTTGAGCCTAAAATACTCTTCTCTTAATTAGTTTAAAGATATAATTTTAATAGATTTTTATCCAACAGCCAAGATCATTCTCTCTTTTCAGTGTTGGCCCTATTATCCATACTCAACCAGCCTATATACAATATCATTTTGAGAACACAGTATGAAAATAACAGTAATTAATGAATTAGCGTATATGTTACATTGTCATAATACTACATGTAATGCACCATAGTAAAATCGCTTAACATCTTACAGCTGCAATTTCATTTTCATCTTGATATTACGTGATAGAAAATAGATTCAAAAGGAAAAAAATAGCAGTACATTTGTTTAATGAATACAATGGACTATGCTTAACTCAGGTTTTACGTGAGTTTACAATGATTTCTCATAAAAGTAAAAAAAAACAAAATCCCAGATTTTCTTGCTGGACGGAATTTCAAAGAAATTAATTTTTTAATACTTCAATAAATGGGATACGCTCAGTGAGAAAGATAACACATAGAATGAGTTTTAGGTTTTTTTAAACAATGCTGAGTACACTTTTCATTTAGTCCTCACTCGTAGTGCGATTTTGTTCTTATATGACTCGTCAAAGACAACATCAATCGATGACGCAGTCCTACGTCAAGAAATAAAGAAAGATAGGATTTGTCAGAAAATCGCCGTCAACAGAACACTGAATCTCTGAATCTACACAAATCAATAAGTATAAGTATGAAACACTGGTGCTACTCCTCATGTGTAGCTATTGTTTGTTTGGTGTGGCGCTGAGTGAATCCTTTTGAATTGAACAATAATATTGGTGCGTTGAAATGACGCCTCGGTCAATTGCATCGGGCAATACGCCGCCAGTAATAGACGCGTCAACTGCGTTTACCACGATGTCACATCTTTGAGCACAGCGGATGCGGCCTCCACCGCATGCGTCAAAATGGCGACTTGCTGCGCCACAACCTTCCAACGCCCTTGTTGGTCTGAATCTTGGAAGATTTTATGCAATGCGTCAGCGATACCAGGGAAAGGTCCAACCTTGGAGTCGCTGGACTCAGTGAATCTTGGTGAGAACAAGACGTGACTGTTGAAATTTAAAGATGGATATAAAATCATGGAAATTGGAAGTTTAACCCATTTCCTATATATAAGCATGGGATATTATTCCATATTTCTGTACTCAGCTCACGACCTCCTTTTTGATATCTATTTCGTGTTTACAGTTTTACATATTTCATCGCACATATCCTCTTCGTCGTTCCCCTGGCGCTATATCAACATTTCTCTGCCCAGGCCCCAGGGTATCAAAGTTATCCAATATTCATTCAGCTAAGTTTTCAATCTGTGTGATACAATCAAGGATTGTTTAGAAAATGTATAAAGAACAATACTGTCGCTTGTTCACTCGACATTAAATTAATTGAATGAAAGAAAATATTCATTTTGAAATTTCAAGAGGCTCCCAAGAATAAGTGGTAAAGAGGAAAACAGAAGCATTCATACCGATCAAGTCTGTCATTTGGAAGCTCCTGAATAAATGCCTTTTCTAGCTCCATCATCTGATCATTTATCTGTCGCACTGCTAATGGACTAACAAGTAAAAAAACAGGAAACAGTGAAAATCATAACAAATAACTTGTTGTCACAAAGAATAAAACCATATACTTATCTTAGTACTACGAGTGTTATTAAAGAGTAGGTATGCTAGAAATCTGAGTGATACAAACTGCCAACCATAAATCAAAATCAGTATTGACACTACTCTATTGTTGTCTGTTTTATTTGAACCTGATCGAATTTCTTATGCGAGAAGATCTTGAAAGATTATGACATGCATGAGTTCTCAAGATAACACCCAAACATAAAAATTACACTGAAGGAGGGTTCCTACTGTTACTTAATACATTTGGGAAGATAAATATTTGACTTGAAGTTAACTATACATATAATTTATAAGCGGCACATACTTCACGTAAACAAATTACACACACTTAGGTATTTCCTGTCAAGCGTTATTTAATTGTTAGATATCTTTTGTACGGGTAACGCTACACCATTCTGAGTAAAGAATAAAAAGGGAGGCCGTTGGACCATTTCACCGACAGTTCTACAGAGGTTCTTTCCAACAAAGAAAAAAAATATCAGTTACAATTTGCCTACAAGAAAATAAGGGCCCGATTTCCGACAAAGGTTGCAAAATATCTGAATGGGGTGTAACAGCCTTACCCCCCCCCCCCCCTTATTTAGTTATGCACGGGATCGTTCATTAAGAATGGACAACTGCCTTCAGATTAACTATCACACACACACCAAGCATGTAAGGCACTAAAAGTAAAATATTGTGTATAATCATACCTGCTTTTGTTAACGTGGCTTACTCTTTTTTGAAAATCAGTGCAATTACGGATGAAATCATAAACTGCTTCCTCAAGACGTTCTGAAATGAAAGGTAAATTGGAACAGGAGAGTGACAAAAAAACATTTGAACAAAATAATTGGAGAGATATGACGTTATCCTATCTATCAGTTTCATTTTAATGATAGAATGTCTTTTGTGACCCATGATTGGGTAACTTTTCATGGTCTATTTGGGTATCAGGAAACATGTGAGGAGCAATGTTGTATTCAAAGGTATAACCACATAGTTTGTCCCCAATCTAAAAGTTACTTCAATAAACATCGATATTTATCTTAGAAATTAGATGTTCGATAACCTAAATATCTCTCTTGTTTTCTTTTCTGTCTTAACTTTTTTTTAAGGATTGGCTATCAGTGGGTAGCAGAGTTACTTTCTTTTTTTTTTTTTCGTTTTCTTTTTAGAGTAAAGGGGTGCTCTCTCTTTGTAATTAATAACAACAAAAGCATACTCTTTTACGGTTTAAATAAATATGATTTCTGGAGTTAATATGCATGGGCTTGTACCGAAAGGATGGGAAGCGTCGCATTAACTGGAACGCCACTATTCGTCGCCGGGTTTGCCGAAAGGGTGCGTTGGGAGAGTCGGGTCGTGTCGCGTTGACGGGAACCCCACCATTCGTCCAAAGCCCCCCCCCCCCCCCACCTGGTTTTTCCGAAAAGGTGAGTTGACTTATTCTAAATATTGTTGTTATTACAGGGGCGGATCCAGGATTTTGTAAAAGAGGGGGCACACATATGCAAGGCTGTCAACTTTGGGGAACTGCTTGGAGGGAGATTCGTATTTTTCTGCAAAACCGGGAGGGGGGGGGGGGGGGGGGGCTTTGGACGAATGGTGGTGTTCCAGCCAACACGACGCAACCCGACGCTCCCAACGTACGCTTTCAACAAAACCGGGGGGGGGGGAGGCTTTGGACGAATGGTGGCGTTCCCGTCAACGCGACGCGACGCGACGCTACCCACCCTATCGGAACAAGCCATATATAACTATATGGGCCAATTGAGCTGTACTCAAAGAATTTTATTAGAAGGGCAAGCCAAAAGATACTTTACCGAGAGAGATTCCATGATCCTGAAGGTCTAATGATGCGTCGCTAAAGTTTAAGTCGAACCACATGGAAAGTAAGTCTATTGAATAAGTGTATACATCAAACGGTAACACCAATGAATCAGCAAGTATTCGGGCCATTTCTGCAAATGTTCGGGTCGTGGCGAGATGATGCGAGTAATCCGGATCAATGTATTCCTCGACGAGTCGGATTGTTTCGTATGACGTATGATATAACGAGTAAAAGCTTCGGTTGTACGTACCCTTTAAGAGTTCAAAAAGAATAGAAGCCATATCATTATAGTGACGCAATTTGTGAATCAAAACGATCCTTTTGTCTCTCACAGAAATTCACTTTCATTATTTTTTGTTACGATTTGAAAAAAATCTGCATTTCAACAAGTTCATGATATACATATCCTTTTGAATTACCTAAATTCAAGAACATTCAACTGAAAACAGAAATAAATATAACTGATTGAATAAGTAGTAATCATAATAGTTACATTTGTATACTGCTTTATATATGTTTCTAGGCGCTTTATATTACGAATGGTGTTGTATACTACGAACTCTTGGGGAAAAGGGTTTGTTATATTTCATAAGATTTATCATCATTTCATAAATCATTTTAATTAGGCTCTGACAATTACAAAAAGACATACGTAAAAGATCATGATGAATGGTATCCCTAATCTCATGATAAAACCACGGTGATCACTCGCTCCTGCTGTTCTTCTTACTCTGAAGAAAAATAACGATAAAGTAAAAGAAATGCAATTTTCGTTAATTCATTATGAGCTCCATAAATAGTTCTTAAACGGTTTCAAATCTTTGCATTACAAAGTTGCGTTTTATTCTGTGATGACTTTAACTTTGGTGAGAAAACTTTTAATTTTATAGCATCTCATGCAACTAGTTGGCTTCACAGAGGTTAAACTTTACTGTTTCGATCTTTGGCTTCAAAATAGAGGTATTTTTCATCTTCGAGGTAGGGGAATATTAATCGCAATTAAACACTCCAAATGATGCAACGTGAATTAGGAGGTAACTATCGACGACCAAACTTTTTAAATGAACTTGCGGCCTGGATACAATTAAAACAGGCCAACATGCTAAACTTATTAAACACAAATTCAGTCAATAAAAATTTAAAGATTCCATCATTACCGGTAGTTCTTAAACATGTTAAATGGACAAGCCTATAAAAATCACAGTAAAAAGTGGAATTTGAATTTTCTTACAGTGGTCTGTGTGGTTCCAGGGCATCCGGCACTCTTTCAACCATTGAATCATAAAGGGATCGTCGGTTATTTTCTGGATCTGGAACCTAGGGATCGACAAAAATATCACGTCTATTATCTTGAGAATTTATGTTTAAGTATAGCTCACTCTCTACATAATATGTGCAAGTCTCTTTCCCTCTAAAATCTCTCTCTCTCTCTCTCTCTCTCTTCTCCTCGTATACTTCTTAAAGCACTGGTATATAGAAATTGACTCATTTGATTTTATCTCTAAGTAATATTTCTCCGTATTATTTTCACTGTTTAGTTTGTATGTAAAAATTATTATTTACTATTTTTACGAGCCTACTGATCGTCTTGACTGATAATCAACATTAACAATGTGAAATGTCAGGATCGTCAAATTACTGTCAAAGCTTCTACATAAATTTGTTCTTTGATTTCGTTCTTTGATACACGACATTTCTGTATTACTATTTGGTTGTACCTTCTTCGTAGCAGCGTAGACCACTGGTCGCAAATGGGGCGAAGCTGATGTCCATAAAACATAACTACCTAAAGGAGAGGCAAAAACAAAACTTTCTCATTAACCAAATAGTGTTATCAGTCCCTTTATCATATTCAAAATTAAAAAGTCAATAATTAACTCCTTATCTTTAAAAAAGAGAATAACATACCTTATAGTAAGTTTATTTATTTAGAAAATTCTAAAAATCTTGTAAATTTAGAGTATAATCGCTTCTTAATCTGATACATGATTTAATTAGCGTACCCATTATTTATTTCACAGTCATGTCAGCGTCTTATCTCTCTCTTTCTCTCTCTCACCCTATCGATTTACCTTTCATCCTTTAATTCTTCAATTTGCTATAACATAATGATTTGTAGGTTATGGGTGAAACGACGGTCCTTTTAAAATATTACTTTGCCTACATCATCTAAGTGTCAGGTACAAGCGATCGGAATAAATGTGCTGAGCGCAAATAACGAAAAGAGGTGACGCTCTTTGAGATATTCAATCGGGACAGGTCTATTATCATAACTCCAATAATTTTGTTACATAGTGAAGATCTCACTACCTTATACATACCTGCCACAGCAATGTCCAAATTTAGATAAGCAATAGTGCGATCAGCTAGGAGACGGTTGAATTCCTTTAAAAGAAAATCACATTATTGTGAAATTAAATGGCCAAATGTACTTATTTATTATCAAAAGAGTACTTGTCTGTTCTTTATACTTTTCATTGACATTGTAGAGTAGTTATGCGGTGGGGATGGTGGGGATGGGGCGATCCCCCTGGTCAGAAAAGGGGGAGGAGAGAGAAAGATAAGAAAGGAAGGGGAAGGATAACCGGTGAAAGAGTCATGTCAGAAAAGATGAAACAGTCTACTCCAAGACCTATCCCGCTCTATTTAAAATGTATTTCAATCCTTTTAGTATAATGAGTGCCCCCGGCCACTGCGCTAATGAATGAAATCAAGCATCGATTCGGTTTTGACGTGATCCCGTTCAGCATCACTCGCTGACACGTAATTGTTTATTTATACATACTTTTAAGATCTCAACTGGGATCATGTCGTTAACATACAGTATTCAAATCAATTATAAGCCTAATTTGAAATCCTTCAGGATAAGGAAATAGGAGTGAAACGTCAGTATTACCTCTGTCCATTCAATGGAACCTATCAACCCGTATTCCTCCGCAGCGAAGGTACAGAATATAATAGATCTTCGCGGTCTCCATCCTACCAAATGAGAAAAAATGCACAATATCTTAAATAACTTCAGAATCATCTAGAAAGCTGTATTCTACATCACCAGGTGCGTCCAATTTGGGGATGCACAGTCTGTACAATTAAACATGCGCCCTATGACCGTATCAATCCTTGAATAGACCTATTCACAAATATATTCAAATTTTATGCATACTTTTAAAACAAAGGTTGTTCTTGACAACCTGATAGCTTGTCAAAGGCTTGTCAGACATAGCAACAAGTAATGTATGCAAACAGGATTCCAAGTATTGTAGTTCATTTCATTCATTAATAACATGTTAATGGATACCTCAATACTAGGTCCCCAGTAAAGAAACATCCATACATTTGAATAATTTTGTAAACAGGTCTATTGTGTGCAAATTTTGAAGATGAATTTTAACGACGAATCGACACCCCTAATTATCCAATTTACGGTAAGTATTGCTAATATTGGTAATATTACTCTACTTGCCTAAAGAAGTGTAGATATTACAGAATTCAAAATACAGCAAAACGAGGTTTAACGGCTAAGGGTGGTTGATGTTTCAATAAACATGTTAGATTCGATTATGGTATAATAAATAAATAGAAATAAAGAAGGTTGTATGTTGGTTTTATGTAATGTAAGGAATCAAAACATCTATCAAAACAAAGAAATGACGAAACTATCCAGCAGTAAAGAGAATGTGATACAATTTAGGAGAAGAGTACAATATACAGGAAAGAAATCTGTTCCATCCATTTAATTTAGTTTGGGTTTTTTAATTGGTCTACATGAGTAACTAACCTTTGCTTTTCGAGTTCCTGAATTTTTATAACATAGTGTCAAGATGAATATTTTACCTTCTTGTTTTAGTTTTCCAAACACTCTCGATACTTCCATGAGTGTTGCCGTCCCACTGGTTGGATCGACTGCTCCTAGAGCCCACGCATCACGATGATTACCAAGGATGACGTAACGATCTATTTATAGATTATTGATGACGTTAGTGACCACAATATATTAAAAAAAGAATAGTATGACTTTAAAATGGACATGTATTTGTGAGGCTCTGCTATGACTGATATCTTTCATAAGCACAAGATCTATAACATACATGGCGTATGGACACTTTGCAGAGTAAGCAGAAAAAATATTGACATATTATTATCAATTATGATAATTGACGCTGCCCTCGCTGGGCGTTGTGGCGTGCGCCTGTAATCCAGCTAACAGTGGAAGTTATAAACTGATTCAGCGCGGACCCAGGTTCGAGACTGTGTCACGTCTTTCGGATGGTGACGTTAAAGGTCGGTCCCCAGCAGACGTAAATAATCATATCTGATTGATACACGTCTGTAAAAACCCAACTACACACACAATCGCCGCACACACTGAAAGAGCCCTGCAGCGCCTAACATCCTGCTTTGCAGCGGCTGCGCAGCCCTTTGGACTCGAGGTCAGTTTGAAGAAGACGGAAGTCCTCCACCATCCTGCACCCAGGGAGGAGTACCGCCCCCTCACATCACCATTTTCGAGACTGAGTTAAAAGCAGTTCACCAGTTTACCTACCTGGGGTGCACCATCACATCAGATGCCAAGATCGACAGTGAAGTAGACAATAGACTGGCCAAGGCAAACAGCGCTTTTGGCAGACTCTACAAGAGAGTCTGGAACAACAAGCACCTGAAGAAGGGCACCAAGATCAGCGTCTATAGAGCCGTTGTACTCCCCACCCTGATGTACGGCTCTGAGTCATGGGTAACATACCATCACCACCAACGACTCCTTGAGCGTTTCCACCAGCGCTGTCTCGTCACCATCCTCAACATACATTGGAGCGACTATGTCACAAACGTTGAGGTTCTCGGCCAGGCGGAGATCACCAGCATTGAGGCCATGTTGCTGAAGTCACAGCTAAGATGGGCGGGGCATGTCTCCAGAATGGAGGACCACCGCCTGCCCAAGATAGCCCTGTACGGTGAACTCTCCACTGGTCACCGTGACAGAGGGGCACCGAAGAAACGTTACAAAGACTCAATCAAAAAGTCACTCGACGCCTGCCACATTGACCACCGCCAGTGGTCAACACTTGCAAATGACCGGCAGGCCTGGCGCTACACCGTTCACCAGGCAGTCTCTTCCTTTCAGGACTTCCGCAGCGCCAACCTGAGGGAGAAACGCTGCAGGAGGAAGGGCCGGGTAGCCTCGGCAGCATTATCAGACCAGACCTTTGATTGCAGTCGCTGTGGCCGGACTTGCCTGTCGCGCATCGGCCTTGTCAGCCACCAGCGTGCCTGCAATCTAATACGTGGACAGCCCCCTTCATAGATCTTCGTTCGCGAAGCTAAGCCAAGATAGTGAAATTGTAATTTTGTCATCGGATATACTAGAAAAGATATAAAGAGAAAACTACGAATAGACCAACAAACGAGGTGGCGAATGTCGGAATATTGATGAATTCTTAATTCGGGGAGGGGGGGGGGGGGGGGTCTACAGCCCACACCTCTTGCCTATGCTGTAACTCTAAGAGAAGATGTCCTGAGTAAAGAAAATAAGAACTCCAACATAAGGAAGTCAGTCTTCTGTATCTCACTGGCATGTGGATCCAGTTTTCCTCTGAGAAAAATTCTATTTAAAAATCTGACAAGCCAAATACTCTTCCATCACTCCTAAATCGCCACAGGTATATTAATCGGTTTAGGCTTAATAAAAACTTAGGTGTCAGTCAAATAACTCATACTTGGGATGTTGACTTCAACTCCATATAAGTTTTTATATATAAGTTTTTATACAAGTTGTATTAGGCGCTATATAAAAGCGGAATATGTAATTATTATTATTTATCCCCCAAATAGCTAATGTTGGAATACCCGATTTTGCATTAATCATTTATTTTTAATAATTTCATCTCTGAAACACTCACCTGGTTCAATGGCTCCTCTAATGAACCCTACAGTATTGTATGTATAGTGATGGGCAGAGATGGAGTTTACTACCAGTCGTACTTTCCTGCATTAAAGAATGTACATAAATACAAAGAATGATACTTCCATTAACAGCTAGTTATTACTAATAAATAGAAGACATCTTAGATGACAGGTAAAATCAAGATGTTATTATTTCATTGATGATTTACATGCATGTCTTTCCCCTTGGTGGCTTCTCGGGGTCGAATTTTATGTTATTGATTTTTTAAAAATGTTTTTTACATCGCTAATCACCTTGTAATCATATATAAAGAATATGATTATTTTGATTCAATAATACACATTAACCCGTAGTCTATGGGTTAAAAAGAGAAAGAAATTGGACATGCCATTAGGTTCTTATGATTTTATCACCATGAAAATAATTCTTCTGAAATAATCGTCGCTCGCTCGCCAAAATTTTGACACTTTTCGTAATAAAAATTCAGAGAAATTACATATTCAGGCATCTCGATTCCCGAATTTAAGGATATTCGGGCACCTCGTTGCCCAAATATATGAGTATATTCGGGCACCTATATGCCCGAATAAGAGGTGGTGGTCACCCGAATATCGGAACTTAATAAATCCGGGGTCAGCCCCCTGCCCCCCCCCCCCCCCCTCCGCCGTGCCCCATACGCCTAAGATAGCAACATGGGATATGACAGTAAATATTCACGTCGGGTCTCATTCTTTAGACAAACCTCAACAAACATCTCATGCAAAATACAAAACATCAAAACCGATTCATTGTGTGTTAAGAAACAATATATTTTGTTTTTAGGATGACGATGACGAACGTTCTTACATTCCTCTGTATGGATCTTTGAACCCAGGACCCACTTCGTAGATTGTTTCTGGATCTCTGTTCCATCCTTCACCGGGCTGAGGACCTGTTAATGCACTGCAAATATGAAATATTATGAGAGTAAAGTCAAAGAAGTTTTCAAGCATTAAATGAGTGTTTTATTGACTGATAAATGTATTAGTTTCAAAAGTATTTAATAAAATTTTATCAGGGGCAGGACACTCATATTCAAAGGCGTCGGAGCGTCGGACAATGGATTGGTGCATCTTTTGTCCCCCCATCCTTTGTCTAAGCCTGACGTTCCGACGCCTCTGCTAATATCCCGTACAAAAGATAAACTGGGAAAACGAACACCCTTTATAGGTGTTCCTTGGATTCGCCACATTGATTACATCATACAACATATTGGTATCTGGAGGTTGTGTTTAGTTTTTTTGTTTTGTTTGAGATTGTGAAAGAGAAAAAAATTCATCTCGTAACAAAATAACTTCAATATTTCATAAGCCTACGCAGAAAAAGAGCGAAGAAACAACTATGCTACACATTGCCGGTATCAGCTTTAGCCACTTAAAGTGAAGTATTAGTCTGTGCTGTGAAATAAATTGACATCAAATGTCAAGTCATTTAGAATTCACTTTTCACTTAAAATGAAAACAAATTGAAATGTTTTTATTACCAGGATATCTGAACTCTATATAGGATGTAATGCTCACCTCAAAAGTTTTCTAGCGTCTCCATATCCGATGGGATGAACCGGTATTTTCGGTATCGAAGTGTCGTTCAATTCTGATCGATATGCAAAATCTGTGAGAAAAATAAAATTCGCAGAGTATGCTCAATAAATGCAAAATTCAAGTTTTTTAATAATGTTGAATAATCCATCAGCCTGGTATAGACATATAAAAATACTTACAAACGGTAATCAGGACCATATCCCAATAATGATTCCTGGTATTGAGATTCAAAACAATCACTATTCTAAACAAGCAGCTAATGCAATAAATGATTTCTTTGTGTCTATTGCTGCTGATCTTTCTCCTTTAAATAGAAAATAATTACCAGCCTTTTTACCTTCTCAATCTGAAAGTCCCGAGATTAGTTGTTGGGACGTCTATTGTAGATTACGGAAATTACAGTTACATAAAGCATCTGTTAAAGATGATCTTCCAGTTCGTATTATTAGGGAATTTGCCTGTGAATTGAGTTTACCGATTACTAGGATTCTTAATATTTCTTTCAGACAAGGTGTTATACCTTCACAGTGGAGATTCGGTCAAGTAACCCCTATTCCAAAATCTCACCCACCTTGTATAAATAATTTGCGTCCTATAGCTTTGACTTCACATTTCTCTAAGTTGGCTGAATCTTTAATTTCAAGATAGAACAAAACGGTTTAAAAATAGTCCATTGCCCTTTTTAGTTGATTTACTCAACAAATGTTGAAAATTCTTAATTTTTCTCTCTCTCTCTCTCTTATCACCTTTATCACAGGTATATGCACTAAGTGCTAGTCTCCTCCCCCAAGTCGACTGTTATGAATGCATATATTTTAATCTTTTTACATGCAATTAATAACGACTTTTACATGTCACCGTATTTTATGAAAACCTGTGCAATGTATAGTACCCTTTTTACATGTTTAGTCTTTTAAAAATGTTGTGCCTATGAACATGTAAACATGAATATTCCAGCTGAGGCTGCTTTTCATGTACGATTAATATATTTGCTTCATGATTGTATGTTAATAAAGACCATTTTTTATTGAATTGAATTGAAATTGAAATGTTGTATGTTAATCAAATTTGCGATATAAAAAAAGCATTTCTTAATTAGAGGACAGTGTGCAAAGCTATTAAACTCAACATACTCACTTATAGGAATAACAATAATAACTCAATATACTCACTTATAGGAATAACAATAATAACTCAATACACTCACTTATAGGAATAACAATAACTAAATGTCATGTCTATACACTTAAGCAGGCGCTGAGAACTGATTTTTAGGACTGGGGTTTAATATAGTTGGATAAAAGATAGTAGTGCTCGTCCCCCCCCCCCCCGCCCCTTCTCGTCATTCCACTTGTCCTGAAAATGCGAATAATGAAATATGTAACAAAAGCACTTTTATTGTGTAAGTAGGTTTTTCAATTTCAATTTCAATTTAGATGACATTTATTTCCTTCATTTCAATTAGGTGAACAAAGTAATAAATGAATAAAATAATGTACATGTATTTCAACAAAAATATGACAAAATATGACATTCATGTTGGAGGACACACCTCTAAAAGCAAAAGCTTAGGGCGAGGGTGCCCTTAGTACATAATAATAGTACATAATAAATATATATAAAATAACTACATACAAAGAAAGAAAAAAAAATAACATTCCTAGACCGCTGAGCGTGATTGAAAAAAAGAATAAGTCCGAAAGTAAGTCAATGTTAAACATAGCCTCTTGTACCTTTAGCAGGGTAGCCAGGAGTCAGTGGATCCCCAAAGTCTTTCAAGATCGACCCCCTTTGTGCCGCGGTCTTCGGTAGAAATGATCCTTTTGGATACGGTATACCATTATGTGGTGAACCATATGTAGGCAGATCTTTGGGGTCGGAGAAGAGGATGAGACCGGCTGCCCCAAACTTCTCAGCATTGACAACCTGCAACAATAACAATAACTTTTGTTAATAATCAGACGAGTGTTAACGCAAATCTAAGTTTGTTTCACCGAACTCCAATCTTATTTACGCAGCAGGTAAATGGTTAAGTTTCTAATCAACGTGTCGTTGACTCGTTAATGAAACATTATATAGCTTGCATATTACTTTACATTATATATTTCAAAAATATTATTACAACACGGAAATAATCTACAGGGACAGTAAAAAAGGGTTTGTTCGGTAAATTAATAGAACATTTGGAATGGGTTGTCTGACTAAATTTGCCGACAAGTGGCTGAAATTTTCCACCTTGTAGCAAAGAATTCCTCAAAATGGTAACATGGACAATAGCGATATTACTGAAGTTTACATGAACGTCTTACGAATTATATAAATCAAGGAGTTATAAATTTACGTTTGTACCTTGGTGTTTCTACCCGTCATGCCGTATTTAGCGATGAGGATTTTCCCCTTGAAGTTGATGTTTGTTGTAAGATTCTGAAGATACTCATAGTCTTCTAGTCTGCCATAGTTGACATAGACAAGGTCCCCCTGGATATGACACATACAATGATGATATGAGGTGAGGAGTGAGAGTATTTCATGGATGGCTCGGAACTAGGTTATTCGATCTCTATAAGTCATTCTTATACACGTTTTGCTCTGCCCTTTCAGTTAGATTTCTTTCTTTTTTCTTTGTTAGTGAAGGTTCTAGCAAAAATGCATGCAGGGAAAGGTGAAAAGCAAAGAACAAGAATTGTTATTCTTCACAAAATAGTTCAGATTATAGCTAACCCATGATATTTCACAACACTTCCCACATCTCACTCCAATGGGTTTATAAGTGTTCCTATTTTGAATAATTCTTCTCCTTATTGCCAAGGAATTTTCTTATGTAAAGAAGAAATGACATGTTATATATCTTTCATCATCGTTAAACCATGTTTTGTCTATCTCCATTTCTAGAGGAGTAGTCCTTCTTATTTCCACGAGCTATATTTTGTTGGAAATTGTGAAAAAGTCATTAGCTTGCCATATTTGTTTCCGTTCTATTTTAAGCATGCTAAGAACATCACGAAATTGAATCACTTTGCTTTCGTAACTCCAGAGAGGTTAATGCCATTCTTTGTGTGTAGCGAAAAGAAAACACAGCATTGCCTTGTGTAGCACACGCGGTAACACAATTTTACACCGCAGATTGGATAAATTGATATCTAATTTACAGCGATTTACAAGTCTGGGGAAAAGGTATAGGATGATAACTTGTGATGATCATAACAGTGGTTCTGATATCAGATGATATAAGATGTATCCTCATCTGTTTTGGTGAGCCCCTAGAAAAATATTTCACAAGATCTCTTTCATATTATAGCTGATAAACTGCAAATTCTACTGACATGAAATTTTTTTCTATTTGCTATATTTTTTTAATCCTGATGTAGGAGAGGAAACAAATAAGAGGTGAAAGATAATTGAGAACTTCTAGGTAAACTCCTCTATTTTTTAAACTCCTTTCGTATCTTTTGACACAATGGATTTCAAGGTAAAGAAGTTCATCTATATATGTAAAATGATAAACAATGACTTAGTTATACAGGGGTACGGGAGAAAGGAAAAATATAGACAGGAAAGGGACATGTGGAAAAGGATGTGAAAAGAAGATGACGGGATTTCTCTTCTACATTCACTAGCTATAAACAGTGGCCTTGTTATTATTAAACTCGTTTTTCATCTACCAATAAGACCGGTGCCCCCCCCCCCCCCCCCACCCATTTCAATGCCCTAGCTCACATTGTCAGATCCAATGCCACACAGTGACGATAAACGGGTTTATATTCTATTTCCTTAATTTTGTGACCAATTCCTAAAATGTACATGGACCTGCGTGAATTATTAGCCTTGTTTAATGGACACGTCGAGTATAATTTTGTCGCATAACACATGATTACTGTGTGCTCTGGATAAGAAGTGTTAAACTCATCAAATTATTCTGACCCTCGCAAAAGCGAAGAAAAGTGGTTCAGCAAACAGCGCCCTATCGGCATGATGGGACATTGGGTGAAAGTGCGAATGGGGTAAAAAAGATGGGGCAACCTCGCTAGTCATGAGGACCGCTATTCATAAGGACCACTTATTCATAAGGACCGCTATTCATAACGAGTGACTAAATTAATAGCGGTTTTGTATGAATAGCGAGCGGACCCGAAAAAGATGGAGGGGGCTTGTCCTCGATATTCTTCTTCCGACTTAAAAGTTCAGCCTGACAGGTTGACCAATTTATCAAATTTTCATATCACTCGCTTCCGAATTTTAAATTTCAAGACAACTTCTCAAATGCGATAAAGTAAGTATTCAGGATGTTCACAGATACAAAGCATTCTGCTATAGTGATGATTGATAATGATGTAAGTGAGCTTTTAAGCTTAAAAGATGGTAACAATGAAGGAAATATCATCAAATGAACGATCATTATAGTAGGGTTAACTTTTTGTAAGAAACCTAGCGTTATTCTTAAATACGAAGTAGAAACAACAGAGTATTAAAGTCAAATGCAGATGATTTTACTTTATGACAAAATACAGAATCATGAAACTCTTCTGTAGTTTTCTGGTGATCCCACATCTCTTTTGTTCTAAAAGGGTTCCATTTCTAACTTTCAACTGTAATCATAATTCACCACAAAGGATATCCAAAATGAAGTTACATTCAATCATATCTGTAACAGTATTCGCCTTGAAATTGATCCGTGTTTAACATGGTTATAATGTTTTTAAATCAAAGTGACATACCATGACGTCACCAGTAGCTGAATATGCGTTGAATGGTGGAGGGATGCCATCCTGTTCCAGTTCCTTCTCTCCGAATGAATCTTCTCGGAGTGATGATGTAAATAAAACACTCCCATTCATAGGGTTCATTATCTGAACCTATACAACAATATGAAAGATAAAGATAGTGCATTTTTAATTTAATTAAAGTGATTTTGCTAACATAGACTTTATAGATCTATACCTTTATCTGCGTTGGGTTTGATTTATATGGAATACTAGTATGTGACGTTGTGTGTACATTAATTGTGCCAAATTAATGACAGGTTTAAGAGTTGGTAATATTTGCTATCTTTTTTCTCCGTTCATTTCTTTGAGTATTTTCTTTTCTTAATTACATATTCTGCTGTTGGATTCACCGATTATCTAATACGTTTTCTCTGAATATGCATTTTCAGGAACTACATCAGTTAATCAATATAAAATTCACTTCAAATTAAGCAAGTTAATGCGATATAATTCTAGGATCCAGTGTTTTGATTATTATAACTGCAAAAAAAAAAGTTTGTTATCATGTTTGTAATGGGGACGACATAACTATGATGCAATCTAGACAGGATATTGGATATAAAACACGATTATCAATAGAATAACAAGCATACCGTTGAAAAGTGCTCTGTGATCCGCTTGTCTAAGAGATTTCCTTGATAAGAGTTCAAATTGATCTTAATAATTCAACCCCAATGTAATAATAATGGTTTTACAATTCAGATTCCTAGGACATTTGGATATAATATCCAATAATTAGCGAGCAAATATTTTACCACTTTATTAATAATAATACGATCTCAATTGCTTTCTCATTCTGACACCACTTGGGAAGCAGTAAAAAAAAAAGGAGTCATATATATATGTTTTATGGATATAATCATATCGAAAGTGTAACCTTTTGTCTTTAAAGTGGTGAATGTGAGTGCTTAAATTTCGAAATAATAATTTGAAAGCCCTCTCAAGCAATCAGATTAGTATTGAAGGGTATAGGTGAAGTACTCCAAGGCAAAGGCGTCCGGGTACAGTTTTACGAGTGGGGCTGACACCTTTTGCCCGAAAATCAACTTTCGAATGTCTAATTATGACACTTTTTATTAAATATCCTTGGGAATGGGGCAAAATGCAGCCCCCTCCCCCGCATCGTACGCCTATGCTCCCAAGGGTGCTGCTATTGTAATGGTTGATGGTGCTTTTGGACCTTTAATTTTTAATTGGTAGATTACATCTATAGGATAATACCTTATTGGCAAGCTCATCGTCTGGAGATGGAGGATGTTGTAGGTAGACCTTGTAGGGGACTAGTCTAGCAGAGTCTAGGCCTTGGTCTAACCAAGTCTTGATGATATCTTCAGCACCTTCTAGATCGGCAGGTGTTCCGGCCACGTGAGGTTTGCTGGCGTAATGTCTGTGATACAAAGAAGCATTTCAAAGAAAACCTTGGATATATATTGACGGGAGTGAATCGTTTTAGCAATACTTCAGTTGCAAAATTTGCTTTAATCATCCTCCATGTGAAGAATGTTCTCCATCATAACAAAAATGGAAAAGGAGGCAACATTAATGAAGGGAACAATTTATTTTGTACATACATGCCAATCCAATGATGTTCGTTATTTTATTCTGAAAAGCACTAATCACCCCGATTTCCGAATGTTGACATCTTCTCCCCTCCATTTCACCTGTAGCATTGATTCTTAGAATTGCTCGTGTTATCATTTCTCGTTGATGCTTTATATTCCTGAATTGATTACTTTCTTTATTACTCACATGAAATGTATTCTAATTACCTTCTTCCCCCTCCCCACCCCATTCTCTATCAAATCACCTTTCCCAAGCCTACCTTATTGGTTGATGCGATGCAAATTTCCTTTTATGAATAAGTAATATTCAATCATTGTTTTTTAGAATTAGTTTGAATATATTTTGTATGAGTTGAACACGCTTACAAAATATCCAATAAGATATGGTAGAAAGCAATGCGAGCCCAAGCCCAGAGTGCAGATGAACACCAAGGATCAACCTTTATGCAACCTGCATTCCGTTGTGGAGTCGAATCCTTCATTAACAGTATCAAAATCTCTCAAAAGGACAGTTGTTATTGTTATCAAATTAATGTGACATTAAAGTGCCATGATTAAGACCTGTGTGTGTGTGTGGGGGGGGGGGGGGGGGGGGAGTAAATACTCAATATAACAAAACAATATTCCACACAGTTAAGTTAAAGTAATTATTGCAAAAGAATTAATATAAGAATCCGTAGTGAACAGTCGATTCCTGTTGTTTTTCAACTATTACTAAAAGGATTTTAGTGATTATTATCCATCTATAAAACACGAAAACGGAAATGGTGGATTTTGCAATCGGCAATATTAAAGAAGCTTGCTTTCTGGAGCAAATGTATATTTCGCTAGACATCAGTTGTTTTAAAATGTCAAGTAGGCTTAATTATATATACGGGGCTTTCCATATTATGACATTGACCTAAGTATGAATATGAGTCACGCCGACATCAATATTGAAATAGAAATAGCTGCCATGTTTATGTTATAGATTTTCCTTTTGTTCTCGGTTTCGAATTTCTTTTTAACCTGTTGTCATGACAAATGAAGTGCATAAATTCGACTGAATATTATCAAACCTTCTATTTTAATATTAAGCAGTAAACTGACATATATACGTATCCATTTGTTTTACTATGTGCAACTACACTGAGTATCTTAGGAATCATTTTAATATACAGTGTATGTTATTAAAAATGTTCCTGTTAAGCTCATGCATTGTAAGGGGAAAGGCAATAGAAGCTTGCCGGTAATATCTGCACCGGGAGTGGAAAAGGTACATACCGTCGTTCATACTAGGGATGGGTGAAACTGATATAATTACCATGGCAACTACCCTACCATTTTCATATGATTTTGGCCAAGAGAGGGACTTCCTGTCCATCTGTGTTTACAATTGGTTTCATGTGCATATATATATGGATATTACCATGAAACACTTCTTTGAATATCTGCCACTGATAGAAAAACACATATGTTTCGAAATTGATGTGTATTTAATTAGACGAATCTCTTCGGCCATTTACATGTATATCCATTTTAAAAAAAGCTATCGAAGTGTAGTCTAGGCAATAGACCCTACTGAAATGATCATAGAAATTCATTGATAAGTTATAATGTGCAGTTTGTTTCAATATCTTGAGAAATTTATATTATATCTATGTAAAAGAAATTGTAAAGCGACATATGTATCTACTACTGAGCAGACAGCATGTGTTGCCAAGTACAACACAATTTATAAGGAATTAAGTGGGACATGAAATTTTGCAAGCATTCAAGATAATGAACCGTGACCATCAGACTATGATTAATTCATATCTAATACTGATAATAGTATAGGTTCGGAAAAGTGGATACCATCTATTGTTGTCAATAAATATTAACACTAACGCACAAAGTGACTGACTGTTATGATGTACTATTTTGCTCATTTTCTAAATAAAAAATACTCAAAAAGATTCAGATTCCGGTTTAGATTTTATTTCATTTCATTTTCATTTTTCAAAGTATATAACAATAACTATTGTGCAATTAATAATATACAAAATAATTGACAACAAAACTAAGTGCAAAAACATTTTTGATTATTACCAGCAAAGTAAAGAGCATAAACGTTTGAGTTGTTAGAAAAAAATAACAACATTGAAGACTACATGAGATAGATTATAGAATGAAAGCAAGCAGAGACCAGTAGTTTTGTTAAAGGTGAGTAAGTAGGTGCATGTACGTGATTGCGTTTATTTGTGTATAGAGGTGTCGTAGTCAAGTGGTTTACGATTGTGAAGATCGAAAGTTTAGTCAACTTTGCCCCATAAGCCAGGTATTCCAGCTATTGCCTCTTCTTTAAACCTTAACAGATATAGCATATCATATGTCATCCTTTTCTCATATCAGCAAAGGTATACTATATAATATGCTCTATTTATGAAACCATCGCGCATACAAAGCGCGTGTTCAAGCACTAAAAGCTAATGCATCATAAAATCTACAAAAGATGAAAGGACTATTTACCGAAGGTTTAGTTGAATTTATGATATCGTCTATTGGAGTTTTCATTTGCTTGTATTATGCCCCAGTGAAGGTTCCTGTTAATAATCAAGTCGGCTCCAATTATAATGGAACAGATTCACCGGCATGCAATTTGGCGAGGAAAGTACGGATGAACGCAAATAAAAATATGACAGAAGCAAACTTAAAGCTCCTAACCAGTTTTCTCTTAAGCCCCCTGAAACCGATTCGTCATATTCTTTTTAGCTTAAAACAGCAGGAGAGCAATAATATATAACATGCAGCATACTATCTATCTCTTAATTTTTGTCCATGGGTATATTATTTCTTCGGGGAAGTTGTCAGGGATGAGATAGTTTGGTAGTAGTTGTTCTGATTTTTTTTCTCTCTCTCTCTCTAGTGGCTACATGCAGTAAATATCCTGTGTACACGGAATCTCCATTTGACGTCCTATCCGAGAGATATGAGATATTCTGGATAAAATATTTCTACAGTAGGTAGAAGACACAGTGAATATCAGCATGACCTTATCTTCTTCCGCCCTACATCACAAACACAGCAGCTAACCATCAAATTTCCCAAACGAAAAATTAAACAGATACGAGGTGCAATATCATTTCCTGATCTTTGCCTTAAAGAGAATGTCGTCTAGTGATCAATCATAATTATGTGTTTATTATCTACAGGACGAGATAATTACAAGGATGGTACTAAGTACCATGTGGCTGAAGCTACTCCCACGAGAAAGTGTCATATTTATATCGCACCTTCTAAATTATTTAAACAGAATCGAGGTACCAGGGTCGAAAGCTATGCTACAAGGCACCTGGTACTAATTTTTTGA
This sequence comes from Heliocidaris erythrogramma, assembly GCA_025617745.1. Classification (NCBI taxonomy): domain Eukaryota; kingdom Metazoa; phylum Echinodermata; class Echinoidea; order Camarodonta; family Echinometridae; genus Heliocidaris; species Heliocidaris erythrogramma. The sequence continues at coordinate 1,378,717 of CM046858.1, forward strand.
ATCTATGAATAGATGAAATGTATCAAGTATGCTCTGAAAAATACAGTTTGGAATTTTGGCAACTACGAAAAAGTGAATTTAATGCGTAAACACTTGTATATTGGCAAAATAATGAATCTTTCTGTAACAGTACTTTATTAATTGTCCACAAATTGAGAAGGTTTGCTTTCCACCAGCATTTCGGATAAATACAGCAGGTAAACAATAGAATATATTGTATCGACTATCGAATGTGGAAAATGCTATACAATAATAACCAAAAAGAGAATTACACCAGCAACCTATTGGTTAAGAAAAGCATTACATCTTCTCAAACATATCACGTTTTGGATGGAATCAAGTAAACTTTGAATTTACCATATATTTTGAAGTGTGACGGTAATATTGCAAATTTGTGTAAAAAATTAGAGTTATTGAATTTTGCATAAATCTATCACAAACGGCTTGACAAATCTCTTCGGAAAGTTTGAGCCAAACAAGAATTCCGCCTTATTATTACAAATTAGTGTAAATAATTTAGTAAAAAGCACTGTGGAGAAAGTATCAAGATTACATACCAATCTCACTTTTTGGCTAATAATTTTTAATGATGCCCCAAATACTCCGATGGAGTTTTTAAAATGTAGCATTAAAAATTGTTGAATAGAACGTCTAAAAAGATGGTAATCAATTTTAGCCCCAAACAAGTAAACTAGATGTCTGCAGATTTTTTTCTCTATCATGTCTATGCTGAACATGACGAATGAGGACAGTGAACTTGTTCTTACAAGAGATAAGGATATATACATCCCTGGGTTTAATCTTCATTTTGACATTTATATAAAACACTTTAGAGAGTCACTGATATCTAATGCGCCTTAAATCATATTCTAAAACAAGAAGAGAACAAAGCTTGTAAATTAAATTTAGCATTCGCTCTAGTATAAGTCGTAAACAGTGTTGACCATAATAATCCGGATTTGTCGAAAGTTTTTTTTTAATTTCTTTCTTGACAGAATATACTCGAGATAGATCAATTATTGAAAGAGATTTATAGACCTTTAATGGCAGTCCGACAGAAGGAACAAAATATATTGGGGGACCGTACATGCACGATAAGCTTTATTGTGTAACTGAAATGAAAGCATTGATGAATATCTCGATTCAAAGTGTGGACACCTGCACCATCAGTTACAATGAAAAATAACACTTCAACATCCTGTCGAAAAAGGTGTCCGATTGCCATAAGAAGATATACACAGGACTAATCAAGTTTTGTTTTCTATGTTCATGCATCCTGACGATATTATTTAGGAATCGGACTCTGCTCTTTTCATGTTTTAAATCAGAGATGCGCCACTCCGATCCATGTTCGTGCACTGTAGTAAAAGGAGACCTGCAACTATTTAAAAGTCTTGATGAGTATTAAACAAAATGGATGAAATGCTTGTCAGGCCTGCAGAAAAGCCTTATTAAACGCAGATGTGATCGGGGGTTGTCACAATGAAACGAAATGTTTGAAAATTAACGGTAATTTCCAGGTTTCCAGGTATAGCGTATTATGTGACTTTTGCTACGGGGGGGGGGGGGGGTTGGGTTAGGATGCGATTTTTCTATACGAATCGGCCTAGCCCCTCAATATGATTTTATTTCGACAGTTATATGTTATATGATATCATACGAGTTATATGACAGATGAAAAATTATAGTGGCTGCTGGTTAAGGCCCTGTGGAATGTCCGTCCCAGACAAAGCGGCATTTCGATTGCGTCATTACCTGCGCCAATTGATCCTGTGAAGGCAATCAACCCATTGGCAAGTTATTAAATATCTTGTTTGCACTGTTCATTTTGCTCACATTTTAAATGACGTTATAGGACCGCGTAAGCGACTGGTCTCTTGAGCGTCATGAAAGAGTGATATCGTTTAAAAATTGATGGTAAAATGAAAAATGCAAACAATATTTTTTTTTAATAAGTTGCGTATGGGGTTATTGTCTTCACAGGCTCGATTAGCGCATGCAGGTACTGACGCAATCGAAAAGACGTCTCGTGTGAACCTGGCTTTTGAGAGTGAGAAGCCCAACGTCAATCCTTTGTCTGTGGGTATGGTCAAGCCTACTTGAGTCCCCTCATCTTTTTCTGAAAGCTTGAACAGTACTAGCTTTTATCTCTGTCACACAGTAATGCCCTAATATCATTCAATATATATCATTGGCAAAATATTTGAGTTGTCATTGCGCATTTAAAGAAAGTATTCCTATTCCGAGTGCATCCATATACACCTGGATCAAGAGAGGCAAGTGAAATTTTATGCATTTAGTGGCACTGACTGAACTCTTTGAACAATACACTCTTAGAAATGTTGGGTAAATGCCACTGGGTAAATGAAGATTGGGCATAGGTTGGTTAAATCTTGCTCAGCTTTTACATGCATTTACCAAACATTGGTCAAAAATAAGAATGAAATTGGTAAAGTTTACCCAAAAGTTGGTCGGACTCATAAGGACCCTCATGTTGGGTAAAATTTGGGTAAAATTTTGCCCAATATTTCTAAGAGTGTATAGTGATAGTAAAAGAGGAAGCTGGAGATAAAAATAATTTGTTGTGATGTTGCTGTTAGAACACAAGACGTTTTGTTGCAATTCCGTTATAATAATAATATGTCCATTTAGGCCTATATAGCGCAGCTATACTATACAAATATACTCTACTGCGCTTAAGTATCACATTATTACCCCGGCTTTAGCCGAGCTGCCATGATAGGGGAAGGCATTCATTAACGTCTTCGAGCATCCCAAGGACGGATCATCGGATATCAGGGAACGGTGAAAAGGCATAGTTCCTAGGATATACAATTCCAGATCGTCAATCCGCGAATCAATAACAACCCCAACCCCCCTTTCTTCATCCACATCGATCACCATAGCAATTTCATAGAAATGATATACGATAATCCATAAGCATACTGCTGGATGAAGGAGTACATCCAACAAAGAAAACCTATAGGACGACACCCCTTTCTCATGGCAAAGGCTTGGGGTGTGATAGGGTTATAGGCTGCATTTGGGGTTAGGTTTAGTGAGTCCAGAGGAACGTTTCATCAAGCGTTTTGTCAGTGACTTTTAGTGACAAATTTGCTCTCAGCCAATCAGATGGAAGGATTTCAGTAGCTTATAACAGTTGTCGGTAAAAAAAAAATCCCTGACAAAACGCTTGATGAAACGCTCCCCTGGATTGAAGTTAGGAATTCGACTAGAAACTGACTATGGAACAATTACCTTCCGATCTCTGCACATTCCAAACACTTTAACGTTTTTATTCTATTCTGTTTTATTTCTAAATGGTGTCTATAACTTACCTGAGATTATCCCGGATTCTTTCCGCACTAATTTCGTTGATCAACCTATCAGAAATAGTCTTATCAGCTTCACGGGTCTCGAAATCCGAGTAAGAATAATGCAGACCATCACTATTGCCACCTCCTCCTACTCCTCCACCTCCGTGACTTGGCGCCGAAAAGTGTCCGACGAGTACGCCTATGCCTACGCCCACGCACAGGATGGCGATACCCACCGCCAGGGTCACTGAACGCTTATACCGGTCTTGCATGGTAGCGACGACGAATGCTTCGTCCGCGTTGGGTGCGACCAGGCTCATAAATGCCAGGCGTTGCTGCTGTCGAGCTCGCGATGCGGGATGAATAGTCGACTCCATGGAGATAGGAGGAAACGACTCGAAAAGGGCGGGAAAAACAATTTAGGATGAGAAAATCGTCTGGTATACAGTAAACTACACCGATATGTCTCTAGTGATGTATGAAGCAGACTAACTTACTTGCTCGCTTCATTTCCTATTTATAATCAAGGAAAGATTCAGGTTTAAATCTAATAAAATTGGATAGCGCTGTCACATGTATCCGAAACATACAGGTGAACCAAACCTAAATAAACAATAATGGGCATCTGTCATTTGTAAAACCTGAAGTTAGTGACGTATTCAGGTAAACGAATTGACCGGGCCGCCTTTCAAGGATGTCCTGAAAAAGATTCGTACCTTCTTGATCCTCTCTCAAGGTCGCGTAGAACAAGTTCATGCATCGGACATATCGGATGGTGGACAAGGAATCAATGTCTTGGTCAATCAAGAACAACCAATCCTTTCAATGACGATCTAACGTGATAAAAAGTTACATTGCTATAGCCATGATAGCGATCAGGCTCCAAATTGTGATGATTGCCTCGAGGTTCAAGATAGATCCGTCCAATTCATTCACTGCTTCGAACGAGCAAACATGTTATGAAGAGTAAAATCTTGATTTTAAAAATACTTGGCAATGGTGCAAATTGTATGCCAGATAAATGGATAGTAGGGTTTATCTCGTGTACTCGTTCTGTTTGCGTGCTGACTTCCAGGCCAGCCGCTTGATATTAACAATAATATATTTGGCACGAAGCATCAAGTTTTTCATCTTTGGTTCGATTTTCTTTGAAAAGCACGATGAACGACTTGATTTATGATGCACAGAACAATACATGAGTCCCTGGTATTCACAAAATAATTGAAGAAATAAGTGCCTTTGATAGCGATAGACTGCTAATCATGAGGGACAAATACGAATTATATCTTGAAGAGGTTTGTTTGGTCGACAATATTAGATTTCTCATGAAAATGGCAATTTTTCAGCTGCTACTTTTCAGGAATGTATGAAGAAGATGGCAATAACCATCATGTATAGATCACTAATAGAAGCAGACTCGCTGAAAGAAAGGGATAATGAATACTTGATTTCGAAATCAGGTTTCATATAATAAAAAATTGAAGAAATTAAATGACGCAGTGGGTGGACGCAGTGTAGCGAAGTAGAGTGATGAGAATTCGACCGAACAGTATGAGGAGCAGAGAGCACAATGAACGACAAAACCTCATGTAAAAGAGGTTTTATCGACATCTCTCACTCGTCCTCTTTGCTCCTCAGCTTTACATCGTCCTCTCTTTCTATCTCCATCTCTCTTCCTTCTCTCTCTTCATCCTTCTCTTTCGAGCTCCGTACCCTCTCATTTGCCCACCATCTCCCTCCATCCCCCATTCTCTCTCTCTGTCTTTAAATCTCTCTTTATCTCTCTCTCTCGCTCTCTCTCTCTCTCTCTCTTTATCTCATTTTCTCCAAGCATCTCCGTTCTCTCATTTTGTAACTTTTCAGTGTTTTCATCATGTTTTGATGTTTGCTTGTACCGAAAGAATTTCTATACGGATTCATACATTAGTTATTATACTCTTGTTGCCCGTGTTTGGTTAATAAAATGGTGTTCCATACGTCCATGATATATTTTTGTTGTCTTGAGTATTTGCCTACATCTTTATGGACGTCTTTTGTAAATAGAAGCTATACTACAGCGTTTTGAAAATTAGGATTTATGACTTGGAACACACTTAACCACCCACACCACCCTCACTCACAATCGTTTTTAAAATGTAAATCCGCTCGAGTTGAAGCTGTCACAATTACTATCGGTGTCTTCAGAGAATTGCTTGAGGGGAAAGGATTTCTTATATTGCCTGCGTATTTAGCTATTACTCAACAAGTTGAGTTTAGAATTTCGTCGGCTTGTTCGTTCTTATACAGTCATGTTCTTTTTGTGGATTCAAATTTACAGGATTTCGAATCAATCCGTTCAATTGCAGTTCATCAGAACGGACACACTTCTCTGTCATAAAATGGATACCAAGTAACAAAGGGATAGATCTGGATAATGATTAAAGGAGGTCCTTGTTGTGAGATTTCTTGAGCTAGGCACACCATTCTTTGTTAAAGCAATTTATTTCTAGAAGATGTAGAATTGCAAAAGGAAGAAAAGAACTATCCAGCTTCACGGGTGATAAATCTATTTAAAGAATACAGATGAAGTACACAGATATTATCCTTATATAATTATACATACATGTATGATTTATATAATTTCATCGGGCACTTTTGATAATGGGATATAAAGGATATAAAACAAAATTCGAATTAAATGTGATCAAATTGTCAAAATCAAGTTGTGCATATATTGAACAATAAAATGTTTATAATAACTGTACAGTCATGACTAAAGGAAGAGAAGGAGATTAATTAATTTTTTTAGAAGGAAACAAAAAGAATCGACAATTATAGGGGCCATATATTATTGGAGAGGGAGGGGGAGGAGTGTGAAGATGGAGAGAGTCAGAGAGAAAGAGAGAGACAGACAGAGAGAGAGACAGAGAGATGCAGAGAGAGAGAGAGAGAGACAGAGAGTAGGAACTTGTACCGGAGGAACAGAAGTCAGATTGACCAATGCCTGAAAATATTCAGAAAGGAGCCCAGGTAAAATCGAGGGCAGTCCGGATTTCATCATATCTAAATGCAAGACATCATTTATTGTTGGACGAATCATCGTGCTACAGTCTAACCGGAAGTCGTGGGTGTTTGTTTCCATGGGAGCACACTTAGCTGTTGTCAGACGTGGAAAGGTATATCAACAAACGGCGGTTTTCGCGCGCTTTTACCGACACTTCCGGAGCAGAGCGAAAGGAGTGTACTAGGCCTCGCTCCCAGTGCAAGGGGTTACCAAGTAGAAGACCAAGTTTGTTTCAGATGAAGAGAAATGAACGTTATTTTGGATTGGGTTTTCATGTCAAATGATGGAATGATTAGTTGGTGCCTAGGAAAGCAAGGCGAGAGCATTCGTCTGGCCCCTATATATTGTTTTATTAGTGATTTATTGAAAGTGCAACAAGCATCCTTCGTTAGCGCGCTTCAAGGACACACATGACAAAATATCGATTATCTCTTTTCGTTCCAGCCAGGGATATGTTTAGGGCATGGTCAGAGCTTAAATGTTATTCTTGCACTCACTAACAGTCGATATAATTAAAGGGAAATCCAAACTTAATAGCAAGTTGCTCTGAAAGAGAGAAATATCAGAGAAGCAGATTAGTGAAAGTTTGAACGAAATCGGAAAAAACAATATAAAAAAACTTATGAATTTTCGAAAGTTGCATTCACTGGGAATTTCAAATTGGCAGAATCGGTTCTATCACTGTGATGTAGCGGCAGACAACTTCCCATTTGTTTCAACCATGGTTCCAACACACAAAATGACTATAATGTCATTTTTTCAAAATTTATTATTCAAAACGATATATTTCTTTTTGGAGGACCTGTAATAACTATATACATGTATTTTGAGTACTGCCCCGAGGAAAAAGGGGCATAGGAGAAAAGCATAGGCCTAAAGTAATGATATCGGAAGAGTTGACCTGCAACACATTACAATTGAGTCATTACTTTCTTATCTAAGTTCTTTGTCCAGTTTCTTTGAAACCTTCACTACCCTGTTTCTCCTATTTTTTGCTTTCACACAAATAAGCTCATTACAAGGTGGATTGCTCTTTAATTGTGCTTCATAGGGAGGTGTTGTGCTCTATAATGCATCGGACTATAGATCAAATGGTACACGGGGTTCGAATCCCTTTGATCCCTAAAATAGTTTTTCACTACACTCTTGACCTATGCTGAAGAAATAAATGGGACAGGACGAAATTCCTTGAATGGCTTAGTGCCTTCTTATTGAGTTCAGTAGGCCTATTGAGCTACATGATGATGATAATGTTGATGGTGATGATGATGATGTTGATGACGATGATGAGGATGAGGATGATTATGATGATAATGATTATGATGATATAGTGATGATGATGATGATGATGATGATGACGATGATGATAATCAATTTGGCAGCAACTCCTATGAGATCATTATTATCATGATTATTCAAACTGTTATGTTACACGGGCGTTTCTCTAATTGAGAAAATGATAAAAAGTTTTATACCAAAAACGCTACGCATAAACCCACTTTTTATCAACAGCTCTGAACATATGAAAGTTGTTCCTAAAGTTTTTTATTCCCCCCAATTACATTCCTTATTGAAATTTGCAATCACTTGAAATTTAGGCCACGACATTTTGGTGAACTTCCGACTATTTCTCATCTCGACCAATACTCCAGTATTTCCTCTCGTTTAATGGTTTTTAATTGTTGCACCACGCTACAAATTGGGCCAAGCCCAGGGTTGACATTTAACATCTCTTGAGAAAGAATTGACCAATCGATGATTAAGAGACGAACATATAGCATGCTAAACCGTGCATCAAGGGGTCACGTGTTTAACTTTGTCCTAAAGACTTTCTTGATTCTGGGGAGTTTTCCTGCTTTTTAATAGTTTTGTTGGTATCTACTAAACGACAATATCTTTAATTTCGCGTTGAGCAAAAGGAAATTCTAAAAGCAAGAATTTTCAAACTTATACACTGCAAAATTCAAGCAAACTGTTTGTGGGATGAGTAAGTTTGAAATTCGGTTTTGAAAGTGAAAATGGAGTAACGAAAAGGAAAAAAAAAAGCAGTGTTAAGAGAAAATTGTTCATGTTGAATGCTCTGTGCTACATAAATAAAAATAATTTTGCCCAGAGGTGTACCGAGGTGCTGTTGCATTTGCATAGATTTCAAGTCAGATAATAAATACAAATTTAGTGACGACTGATTTCAAAAGCAATAACGCATGATTGAAAGAGTTTTTTTCTTAATTAATCGATTAGATTTCGGCTTTTATTACACATAATCACATTCCTAAACTTCTTTTTTCTCAAAAGAATTAATACGAAATGAAATGTGCGAAAAAACAATTGTTTAAAACTTTAAACGCATGACGGTTAATGACTTTTTTTTTTTTTTTTTTTTGTCGAACTCCAATTAAATCTTTTCACAGTCATCTGTTAAGAATTTGTTCCTACTTTTTAGCTTTTCATCCAAACGATTCACAATTATTGTTAAAGATACCATCACTGACAATGTGATTCAAACCTGTTTATAAATAACCTTGACATGTATTACAAAATAAAGATATTTTCTGGACCAAAAGTGAGGAGAAGTTTTGAACAATTATTCAAGAAAACGTTGTGAGTGAAATGTGAGTGAGTAACATTTATTTGGGAATATTACCCAAGTATTTATATTACATTTGTCAGACTTGCACAGTGTTTCTGTGATGTTACCTCATTTGTTAAAAAATATTTGTCATACTGATCCGTATTTGATTTTTAATTCAAATTTATTGACATCATGAAGTTACAAGATATTGTCACATTTGTGGAATGATATTGTAATCATGCATACAGTTAGGAAACCATTAAAAAAAATCAACTTCATTCTGTTACCGTCACTTTACATTTCAAACCTACAACTACAAAGTATTAGATAATTCCATTGTAAGACAATGAGAGATACTAAGCCCCAAATTCTCCAAATGAAAAATTTAATTTCGACTTTGACGAAATTTTAAAAGAAATAACTACAACCCTTTCTTGCACTTGTCCATTTTTCGTTTATGGATAGATGTGACTGTTTAATTTTAAATATTCCCGCATTCTAGAGTCATTTTTCAAACATTTTCCACCACGCACGCATTGATTTTCCATATCGATTTTTCTTTTTTCTCGGATCTCCTAAAGAATCGAAAATTCTTGACTACTATGATGGTCCTCAAGATGACTCAAAACTGGGTAATGTTTATATTGGTTTCTAAATACATGTGCTCACTTAGCTTGCCTGGAAATGTAGGTCCCATGTTGAGATAAGAAGAGAGAATCAGCACAATTAAGAGAGTGCGTTGGTAACCATGAAAATGCGATTGTACATTCCAGTAATGGGGGGGGGGGGGAGATTTTTCATTGGCAGCCACCCCCACCCTCGATTTAAAAAAAAATTGTGGACGAATTTAAATTCAAATTCATTGAAATAGAAATACGTCAAATGAATTCCACTTCCGATTTTTTACTTTTATTAATTTTTTTATATTTTCTTTATTCATTTATTTATCTATTTCATTATTTTTGTTTTGTTATTTATTTTTGTTTTATTTTTATTTTTATTTTTTATTTTTGGAGGGGGGGGGGGATCATGTGGCAATGAACAAAACATGATCTGCTCACCCTTACATGTACATTATTCTGCTTTCATTCCTTCTCTTTTTATAATTGTAAAACTTTCTTCTCTCTTATCCATTTCTCTTTCTTCTCTTCCTCTTCTACTCCATTTCTTTCTATTTCTGCATCAAATCTCAGCCACTCAACCCTTCCTTTTCTTTCCTTCAAAATTGATCTTAAATCTATTTCATCTTCACCCTGTCATCTAATTCTTGTTTATAGCATCAGCTATGTGCAAATAGACGATTGTGGAGGTGGTGGGGCAGCGAAATGATCACCCCGCCTAAATCAAGCAATCAAAATTGGTTTAAAATTGACTTATTCCGGGGACCCCCTCCATTTTTCGAAAATGCTGAATCTCTCTGCCCCTGGATAGAAAACTGCATGAAACTCTATACATCTAATTATTCTGAAACCCATCCTATCAGATATCCTCCTGTATGAACTTTTCCAAATTGCTCCATTTCTCCATATCACATCATTCTTTATCAGCCTTCCAACACTCCTGGCCTTTCTAATTTTCACTTTATCCCTCCTATCTACTTCCTCCCATACGTCTGCTCAAAACTTTGGCAAATTGATCAAATAATTAAATAAGCTCACACATGTTGACATTCATACAAATAGTGTATCATACATTAAATTCATTTCAGTAAATCATATTATGAAATAATACTATAAGGAGAATTATCAAACGTCTTCTACTATTTTTGCACCCCTTTATCATAAAATGCTCCTTCTTTATATTATCGAGATTCTGCATTATAAAGAAAATAATGAGTTGAGGCTTGACGTTAAGATATACTTTCTTTTATTCAGCAACATTTCAACTTCATGTTGATGTTGATACATAATGCTGTTATTGCTATACACATACTCTGTCCAAAGAAAATCCTTAAAATGTAAGGTGTTTTGTACAAAACCTTCCACCTTGCTCGTGACGGATGATTATCATGTGGACTAGGGCCTGTTTCTCTATTTTGACTTAGTTCTTAAATTTTCACAAATTAAAAGACAAAAACAGACCTCTGTCAATACATAATCATTTGAAATACACAGCTGTTGAGATTTTTTTTTTGGAGAGAAGACAAATGGTAATTCAAGGTCACTGGCCCTAAATACAGTGAATATTCAATTCAATTCAATTCAATATTTTCAGTGCACCCAACAGAGACAAACCAAGTGGTATGAATTCATGCCTATTATTGTATAATAGGCTGAAAAGCTGTACTCTTGTTACAAGTAAACAGGGCTTTAAAACACACTTTTTAATTGTATTGAACAATTTATGTCAATGAAGTACACCACATTTATATGCCCACATGGCATAGCCTATATCACACAGCTGAACTATTTGCAGATTTCCTAGTCCCTGGGGATGCTCATTAGGTTTCAGATCAATGGTTTCATATCTCTGAATTCTCCATTTCTCCTACCCACCATTAAACCTAAAACTGATCTCATTGAGAGACAAGCATCTTGTTTTGGTGTGAATTTACCTTAACTACTTTTTAGTATGGGTAGGTGCTATAGGACATGGTTAAGCAATGCAACCCTGTAAGAAAAACACCAGGGGCGGATCCAGGATTTTGTAAAAGAGGGGGCACAGTGCCATAAATGTACATAATAAAGGGGGCATTTTTTTAATTGTGTACTTAAGGTATGTCAGTTGGGTTTCAAGAGGGGGGGGGGGCATGGGCCAGTTTTCCTCCTATGTAGATCCGCCACTGTGTACAATACAAGAGTTCTCCATCCAAAGCAATCAAGAAGCACAAACAGATGACAGCTCTAGTTTAATTTAAAGTCATAAACATTAAAGAAAAAACTTTATCCAAAGAGCAAAACCAAATGTAAGTTCTGACTATTTCATATCCTTCTATTATCTGCACAATTACGGGTAAGCATAATTATTTTCAGCTCTCCTCATTACCGGAAAGTTGTATTAAAAGTACATAAATTAGATCTTTTGAGATTATGAGCATAATACAACACAAAACTTTGTAACTATGTTACACCAAGCACCACAACATAAAACAATCCCACATACATGTAAACGCTGAAGCAATACATTACTGCATGTATATAATGTACATTTAGATAAAACTCTGAAAATGACAAGTCAACAAAAGCACAATGAGAAAACAGATTGTTAATACAACTGCAGCTCAACATCGCAGTCTAGTTCCCTTCAATCTGTCATTCTAGACAAACCTTTACTTTCATTATACCACCTTACTGAATAGCCAAGCCACATTTAAACTATTTGATTTGATGTTTCTTCAGATTTGACTTCATGTTCCATGATAAAATGAATATACCTTTCTCCACATGAATAAAACTGTATCACAGAATTTTATATTTCTATAAGTTTTCTCTTAATTCAATTAGCTAAGGAACTGCACAATACTTACCACCCACTTGCATCATACCTCTAGCATAATATTGAATTCTTATTTAATAAAAACATTTCATTTCTCAAATAGCGCAACAACAATGTGCATCTATAACCCACATATTAAAGTTTGGAGCATTAAATCTGTGAAAAGACATACATATTGTACAGCTTCAAATTCAATTCCATAAAACTAGTCATGCGCTCCATTTCAAAATTTTATAAGGGAGAGTCATCCCTTATCCCTCCAACACTAATCATAAAATCTTCCACTGACCACAAATGGAAGAATCTGTTATTACACATGAATGATGTAGTTTGGACCATTCCAGTGTGTGTTATCAGTAAGATTCATGGTAAGAGAAAGCATCAGCCCCTCTGACCTTCATAGCAGCAGTGTTAGCATAGATGTTAGTGAATGTCTCAGACACGGGTAGCTCAGGGTCAGTCTTAGCCTTGGTCATAGCTTCCTCTACTGCTGAACGCACTGATGTATCTATAGCCTGGTCAAATGGACAGATGGTAGAAGAGAAATACAATAAGGGGTCACATCTTTGGTGAGGGTCAGGAAATAAAGAGCAAGAGTATGTTACCTTACTGACAAACTTCACTTAACATTGCAACGATTTGCGTTCATTATACAGGTTTATAATGATGAATAAATCAAGCTGTTTCTTACTTTCATTGTTTGTTTTGATATCGCAATTACACAATTGTCAAAGGTAAGATTGACACATTCTTATGATTAAAATACAATTTGATACAGGAAACATTATTGCAACTCCTATTCAGAACCTTGAAAATATCTGAACAATTTGAAACATTAAAACAAAAAAATAAATACATACATCATACTATAATTGTTGCTGTTTTATAAGTTTAGACATTTTGACCTGCTTTTGCACTTTGCCAGTGAATATAAAAAAATGAGAAGCAATAGTATTGAGACTTTTCAAACAATGTTGATTTTGATGTTTTTAATTAATATCTGACTGCTTACAGGGCAGGTGAGCTTACAATTATGCACCCAGGGAACCAACTGCATAAATTCCTATCCACAGGACTTGATGTAAGGGGACTGATGACTGCTCCAGGTTTTATCCAGCAGACTTGGTTATTGAGGATAAATGTTTTAAAAAAGGGCACTAGCTCATCCACATTGATTTTAACTCAGGACATATCATTAAGCGATCCCTATTCCCCAAGCACTTCCTCTCTAAGTCTCTACTTACCTTTAGTTCAGCTTCTGTGGCTAGTTCATTGCCTAGGATGGTGTCTTTGAGCTTGGTGATTGGATCCTGGGTCTGTCTGATCTCCTGGACCTCTTCCCTAGATCTGTAACTGGTTCCTGGATCACTCATACTGTGACCATGATATCTGTATGTCTCCACTTCCATTACTAGGGGTCCCTGTAAAGAGAGCAGACCAAAGTAGGAAATTATATAGGAGTGATTGGGTTCTGAATCTCTCACAAATGGTAGTAAGTTCCTTGATCACTTATACCATCACCAAGATATCCATATATGTAGAGATCTACATATACCATCACCAAGATATCCATATATGTAGAGATCTACATATACCATCATCAAGATATCCATATATGTACAGATCTACATATACCATCACCAAGATATCCATATATGTAGAGATCTACATATACCATCATCAAGATATCCATATATGTAGAGATCTACATATACCATCACCAAGATATCCATATATGTAGAGATCTACATATACCATCACCAAGATATCCATATATGTAGAGATCTACATATACCATCATCAAGATATCCATATATGTACAGATCTACATATACCATCACCAAGATATCCATATATGTAGAGATCTATATGTACCATCACCAAGATATCCATATATGTAGAGATCTACATGTCCATCCACTACAAGTTGTGTATAACCAATACAAACATTTCCATAAAGTAGTGATCAAAGCCTGACCAGACGTCTACTACAATAAGGTTATTTTAGATGGTGAATACTATCAATCCATAGTACAGACCCTCATTGGTCTGTAAATTGCTCACCAATACCTAGTAATAATACCTGCCCTGTTTCTTGCTTTCCTTTTTTGTCTACTCAATAAGCCATGCATATAACACAATACCCCATAGATTGATGGCAGTAATGATTCTGTTAAGCCTAAATAGGTTCATAAAGTCACATGCTTCCAGCCAATTCAAAAGCGCAGAGAGGAATTTAACCAAAATCCACACAATCACTATGGCTCTGCCTTTTGGGAAATGGACTTTGAGGTATAAGAAGTTGACTGCAAAAGAGAACACAAAGAGTCAAACATGGAAGTGCTAGGAGTGCTATGCCTATGAGGCAGAAGAACGTAACTTCCAAAGAAAATACACAGTCCAATATGGAACTGATATGGCTCTGAGGCATAAGAGAACTGATATGGCTCTGAGGCATAAGAGAACTGATATGGCTCTGAGGCATAAGAGAACTGATATGGCTCTGAGGCATAAGAGAACTGATATGGCTCTGAGGCATAGGAGAACTGATATGGCTCTGAGGCATAAGAGAACTGATATGGCTCTGAGGCATAAGAGAACTTATATGGCTCTGAGGCATAAGAGAACTGATATGGCTCTGAGGCATAGGAGAACTGAGGCATAAGAAATTGTCTCCAAAAGAAAATGCAAAGACCCGATATGCCGATGCATCTTCCTTTAACCCCTCCCATGCCACCAGACTTTTGAGCAAATGTCAAAAATGAATTTGCAAGAGTTCAATATTAACTTTCAAAGAGTCTTTTCTCGAGCAACCTGGGCAAAGTTATATCGCATAAGAATAAACATAATATTGATGGCACAGGTTGCTGTATGAGGAAGAATTTTCAAGCCATTCTAAGCCTAAACAAAATGTTCAACACTCAAAATTTTGGGCGGGATTTGCCGCCCACGCCATGGTAGGGGTTAATACATGTCATCATTATGTACACAGATTCTTTGTACTTACAGGTATTCCATACAATTGTTTCTGATTTTACCTGATTTTTATCAGTCTACCTGAAGTGAGCCCTCTAAGGGTGTAAACATTACAGAGAATGCTAGAAATGGATCTTTTTTCCTGGAATTCATATACAGAATCACAAATACAATTTTTGTATAGAATTATAGATAGAGCAACGACCATTAGTCATCTGTTTATGTTACACAGAACACATTCCAGAAGTCAACTGCACAAAATTCTACAAGTGCAAGAGGCAAAGAATCAACGCCAGCTGTTAGATACCGAATTGCGTGACAGGATACCAATTTACACTGTAGAAGAACTAGGTTTTATGAAGATGCTGAAGGCCTTAATTGAAAATATACACTAACAGCAAAGAAGACTTTTTCTCTGTAAGTATTGCAGCATTAAATGAGACATTACATTCAGAAACTGAAGGCCTTGTTGCTGCAGAGAGCAACTATCTTGCCCTAAAAATTGATCTATGGACTGCAAGTAACATGACCCAATATCTCAGAAGAACAGTATATTTCATCATGGTTGAGTAGGAATTGAAGAGCTACACTTTTCAGAACACAGAATTCCCTCCTCCATAAAATGTTGAGTGTATTCCCTTGTAAAAAAGAACCATAGTACCCATGGTAATTTGACCAAATTAACATCAAATCATGCAAAGTACTATAAAATTACCATGATTTGATGGTAATTTGGTCAAATTACTGTAAAATTACCATGGGTATTATGGTACTTTTTACAAGGGCTGCTTCATCTCTCCCAACCAAGATGTGGGACAGGAATCTCAACTTTCTCCTCTCCCAGCCATTGTCACTGGGAGCGCCGCCAATATCACAGAGCTCAGTCAATGGCAATGGGGGGCGCACATGCCGTTCTGGCTACATGCTGAACTAGATAGCATGTATAGTTTTGACTACCACCCACTACATACCCAGTTAGCAAGATATGTAAAACTAGCAGAATTCACCCATCAAAGTGCCACTGACTGACAAGCAAGACAACTGAACCTACCAATCACAAATTATAACAAGATGTTTTTACAAGGGGGAACAGCAATTCTGTTATGTTAGAATAAATCTATAAGGAGCAACAACTTAGAGTCCGTATTGGAATGAAGAAGACGGAGCTAATGCTAACAAAGATTGAGTCCAAAACAACTGAACATTTTGTTCATTTTGTTGCATTAACAACAACAAAAGTCAGCAAATGACATGTCAGATTTCTTTTGTGGTAGTTCAGTAACAACCATATCTGTTATCTTTCCATGCATCTACGAAGTGGGAAGTTTGTGTAAAGAAAGTGAGAATGTGAAGGTAGCTATGCGAACAAAGCTCTCAGATGTATTAACAGAAAAGATATGTGATGCATACAATGCAATTAAGCACTTTCCTTGACGCTTGATTGTAGAGCATGCTTCTTTACACATAGGCACATATGGAAAGAAGTATTCAATTTAGTGGCAAGGGAAGCATTGGTGTATTATCAATGTGATAAATACAATAAACCTGCCCCTGATTACATTCAGGCCTTAAAACATCTCTGACCATGATACAGGTAAGTCTCAACTCCCATTTCCAAATCAAATCAAATAAGACAGTCACCATAGACCAAAATTAAGAAATAATAAAGACTGTGTAATGGGGTTTCTTTCTGGTACAGTAATTGGTTCCAGGATATCTCCACTTCCACTACCAGAGGACCCATTGAGACAGTAGACCAATAGAGAAATCATTATGAATTGGTTCCTGGGCCTCCTTTCTGGTACAGTAGTGGTTTCTGGATCACTTATACTATCACCATAATAACTCATTAATGCCATTACCAAAGAACCCTTAAAAAAAACCACACTCTAGGCGTATGTTGTACTTGCCATGAAGGTTCCACATGTGATAATCCATCAAGATAGAAAAAAAAGCTTTTGTCAAATATTGTACAAAAAAAAATCACCTAACCTTTCCTGATGTGCAGTAGTCCTTAGCATATCTAGTGGCTTCCCTCACAGCTACAACATCCATACCATCAACCTGAAAACAATCAGAGAGTTGGACAAAATAAAATCATGAAAATTGTGTTTACTTTGAAATAAAAACATAAAAAATTAACAACAACAACAAAATAATGCCTCCGGCACCCACCTTCGGTGGGCGGAGGCATAAAAACAAATATGCTAATAATAACAACAGCATAGTTAATAGTTTACACAGCTCTGAATAATTAATTGGGAAAGTCAAAAGCATAGATTATTTACTGTACTTATCAGATTCATGCTGAACACAATATGTGAATGACTGGTTTCTCATCAACATTGTCTGTCGTATTTCTCCTAGTAAAGAAATGACAGTCTTGCTAAAGAGCCTTTTGATTGAATCGCTAGCATCTACTAGAGTGAATTTTAAAACAATAATTCTTTCTTGTTTACCCAGATGCCCGGTATGTAATCTCCCCGAGTGTAATAATCAGTTGAAGCTGCCGACCTCTCCACAGCTGTTCCCATACCATACTTATTGTTCTCACACACAAAGATACAGGGAAGATCCCACAGCTTGGCGATGTTATAGGCCTCAAACACCTGACCCTGGTTGGCTGCTCCATCACCATAGAGGGAGATACATACATTCTTGGTATCCATGTATTTTTGTGCTAAGGCAATGCCTGCACCAAGTGGAACCTACGTAATGATATATATATGTCATTATAATCATTATTATTAAAATATCAAAGAAGAAAGAGGACACTATTAATAAATCACTGTACAGCCAACTCCAAGAAAATGCTTTTTAAAGGAATGATATTACTGTCATATTGATATTATATGGAAAATATAGGAAAAGCAAGTTTAGTTAGCTTTAACAACTTGTAAACATTTTATGCCATTTGAGAAAAACAAAAAATATATAGGAAATATCCTATGAGCTTATTACCCGGTGAAGTTCCTCAAATTTATACAGAGACATGGAAAGGTTTCATTTTTTGGTAAATAATATCAGAAATTGAAAACCCAAGTCACATCACCAACCCGACTCCAAACCAACTCAAAAGCAACATGACCACCGATTCTTGCCAATCAGTGGTAATTAATTCTTCTGTTGTCAATCTGGTGTCCATCTTGGTGGCATGACTGGGATATAAAGGTTTCAACTTACCTGTGCCCCTACAATGCCATTTCCACCATAGAAGTTCTTACAGTACATATGCATGGAGCCTCCTTTACCTTTAGCACAACCTGTTCTCCTTCCTGATCAAACAAAAATAATATTTAAAAACACAAAAATCATCTAGGAAATGAAGTTCCTGGATGTGCAGTAGACAACTTGCAGTGTGTGATTTGAACGGTTCCATGACACTTGCTCCTGTGACAGTTGCTCTGGTCTAACTTTGCAATGTTAATACTAAACCTAACCATAACCCTAACCCTAATCTTTACAATGTCCTCAACAAAAAACCAAATCAAGACCTTGACCTTAACCTTTGACCTTTTGAGATATTGACGGAGGAGCAAATGTTGTGTCACCGATTTGAACACGAACCCCAAAAAATACCCTTGTAGTATACCATCATTGAACGAATGAATTGTTGATATTCAACTTGAAATTTTATTACAATAAATGCATATTTCAAGTTAACTTTTTCACACAATGCCCCCATTTACTGATTTTCACAACATTCATGTATGTGTAAGCACTAAAATGTATAAAATGCATCAATACATTTATGAAGAGTTTAGTTTAACTTGAACATCACAGCTTCATTGGGGATATACTGTCAATGTATACAATCTCTTTCTGACAGTTATAGACATTTGACAGATAGATGAGATTGTAATAAGCACATGAATATTTAAACATATGTGATGAAATTTGAAAATGCATACTGTAGCCCAAAATACTAATATTTTACTTTTATTACTGCCACAAGGACGAAAGGCAAACCATTCACAGACTTCAAGGGATGGCATCATTATGCTGCAAGATGGGGCCTTCAAAAATCTCAGTGGGCCCTGACATGTAACATACATCCTGTAAAAGAAATATGCTTGCTTCAACATAACGATGCATGAGCAATGAGTGCAAACCAGCCTGCTTACAATATAGCCAGTAAGCCTATCAAGAAGGGCCACCTACAGCCCAACAGAGCTATCACTATGACGTAACACACCTGTAAGCTCAGCTAGCACACCATGTAAGGTAACACCTCTGAGATAGGCCCAGCCATGAGCTCTGTATGCAGTGATGACTGCATCGTCTGGAGTCAGTATTGAGTCAATCCCAACAGCACATGCCTCCTGTAATCACAGAGAAAAAACCTCCAATAAAAACAGAAATCAAAATTGGTGTATTCAGTATGATGCTAACCAATTAATGTGCTAGCTATGAAGTAGACTTATGGGGTGTTGCAAGAAAGTTGCAATCAATTGCAAATCCCCATTTGCAATCGATTGCAAATATGATATATGTATTTCAAATGGAACTTGCAATCAATTGCAAGACTTGCAACTGATTTGGGGGATTTGCAATCGATTGCAACTTTCTTGCAACGCCCCATAAGGTTAATACTGCACTAGATTATTATAAGTATAATATTCCACTATTTAAATTAAAAAAGATTTGGGCAAAATCTGTTAGTCAAGTTACAATGTCAGGCAAGTAGAAAATAATACCAGAGTCATTCCATGTCAGATCACCCAATGTGTTAAACCTGACCCCCTTCAAATTGGCCCAAATTTGGTTTATGGGGTTATCGACTCTTCCAAGCTGAAATTTCAAGTTTTAACCCCATCGGCCAAACCATTTTCGCGTTATGGCACATATTCCACAGGCATGTCGGCCAAAAATTGACACCTTTTTTCAATTTTGAAATGACCATATCTCTGTAACTACTGTGTCAATTTTGTTGATATTGACATATTTAGAAAGTTAATTACACAAGCTAAATATACCATCATTTTCCATGTTCGAACAACAAAAAGTTCAATGACCCTGTGGATTTTTGCTTTGATCTTTAATCATTACACTGAAGGTCACATAATCTGGAGATGAAACTGGGTGAATATATACGTAAACATTTTTTCTATATAATACAAAAAAATTGGAAGAGTAATATTTTCATTTTCTTTCCAGCTTCTTTTAAAGTTGGAAAAAAGCTCATTGTTCAGTACATATTTAAAAAATTTGAGCCAATTTGAAGGGGGTCAGGTTTAAACTTTTTAAAAAACTGGGTGACTTGACATGGAATGACCCACCAGTATTGTGGCCTGGGGTGACAAACTCTGCAACTGAAAACATTAATAGATACACAGTAGGTAAAACTCATCCAGTTCAGATTTGGTCTGAAAACCATACATGTACATGTAACTTACAGCCTTTTCTGAACAACACAAGTTTTTAACACAGCAAGTTGATATAAATGATATACCCTTCATTTTAATAATGCAAGAATATGTCAAAGATAAAGATAGAACTAAATTTTGCCACAATATCATTAAAACAAAAATTGGTCTGTTACGAGATGTGTGAATGGGCCTTAATACTGATCTTATTACCTGTCCTGAATACAAATGACAGAACCCTCTGATTTCCTTGGATTTATAGAGAGTAGCAGCAGCTGTCTCCATTCTTCTAATGGTCTGCATCTTATGGTAGTAATCCAATGCTTCATCCTTAGTCATCACACTGGTTGTTCTTGGACCTTCTTCAAGCTTGTGTAGTTTGAATGGCTGGATAATACAAAATTACAGGGAGATAGCCATTGGTAATATGAATAATCAAAGTACACTGGAAACAAGGGCCATTTTCCTCTCATGTCTACTAAAGTAGCTCCCATGGCAGTCCAAATGACTCCTAACATTCACTCCTTGAGAATGATTTATGTTAAATACAAAATGAAAAATACACAGGGCACTGTATTCAAATAATTTTGTTTTCATTCACTATAAATGTAATATATTCATGCAAATTTGAAAGGAGAATGATGTTATTGTAGAAAGCTATGATTTGGAAGAGATCTATCAGCCCTGAAATTTATTCTGAAAACAGGCAACATAAAATTAAAGAAGGTTTTCTTTCCCCACATACACAATGCAGGTAACTTCACTGATCTATTTGTACAATTAGTCCAGGTATGCTTTCTATCAAAAAAGAAGTTGCCATCAAGAATGGGATTCCTTTAGGGTTATCTTCTTCCCTCACAAATTTCAACCTGAACCTCTGTGAAATTAATAAGTATGGAGCCTGGTGTAAAAGGAAAATGTGGTTGGTTTTTAACTTACATTTGTAGTCAACTGTACTTCAGTGTTCAGCTGTCTGCTTGCAATTGCAGCAAAGCTCTGCAAAAGCAAGAAGAAGGAATTTTCTGTTACAGGTACATATGAATGACATGATCTAATTTGACGATATAGTTTCCTGGATAGCATGTTTGTCTGGTCTTGTCTTTCGGTTGGTGTCAACAATTAAAGGAGTTGATAAGGTGCAGACTACTTTCATGCCCTGCATTATCCTTCCATCAAAGGGCAATACAAACTTTGTAATAATTTGATTTGCCTGAAAGCAGAAAATTTGCAGATTGGTGAAAGTTTGAACGAAATCGGAAAAGCAATAATAAAGTTGTGATTTTTTAAACGTTGTAATCACTATTATATATATGGGAATTTCAAATTGGCCGAATCGGTGCAGTCACTGTGATGTAGCGCCAGTCAACTTTCCCATTCGCTCCAACACACAAACTGACTAAAATGTCCACAGCAAACTCTGTTTAAACTATCGATCATTGTGGGGGCTGTGAGGAAATATCAATTAAGATAACCATAGAAACAAACACTGTCTTAGTAACCTATTTCTCTCAAAATTAAATTTGTAAATTTCCCTCTAGTGTATTTCTCAGCAGAAAAATAGAATGAACACAAACTTTAATGCTTAAAGTTCCATATTCCCTAAGTCAGTGGTTTAGCTGGTCACCAAACAAGAAGGACTTTCACAGACAACTTGCTGGTAAGTAATATTCTGAGTTTCACTCTTTTGATTTGGTATTTTGGCTGGACATTATTACTGCAGATTGGAGCTGCATAGTTTCAAGTGGGGCAGAGTGGTTCAGACATACGAGCTTAGTTATTGGTCCCCTTAAACATGTTAAATCCCACTCATAGGCCCATGCCTATGTGGGAATGTGTCAACGTTCACTGTTGCAGTAGTCAAAAACAGACAACAAAATTGCTTTAAGCCAGATTTAATTTTCTTCAATATGATGCTAGATTACCCGATTCATGGACTTTTCAACTCTTAGTATGCTACAAATTTGAGGTTTCAGAGTTGAAAGTGCAATTTCAAAAAATTATTTTTCTCTCGTGTATAAACTATCTAGAAAGAAAAAAATTAATGGACCAATTCCTGCTAATACTACAGTCTACACACAAAACCTATTGAAGCCTATTCACCAGTTAAAGCTATTGTAGAGTATGTATAACTTAGATCTACATCATGTACAACTATACACAGCGCTGTACGAGTTGCCCATTCTCTAGCGTTGCGAACCGCGACTACATGCTTTTCGCTGAAATTACATATATATTTTTCATCTAAAAATTAAACTAAATAAAATTTAAACTATTGATTGAGTGCATTCATTAAGTTAAATTTAGTCAACCAACTTACAACTTGCCAAAAACGATGATTAATTGGCTGCGTCATCCGCCCAGTCCGTAATGGAATGTAATCGCGCTGCACTTTTTGAAAGGTCACACCCGTGCGTAACAGCGCTGTAGCGAAGCGATACCTTGATGGACAGGTTTGGGCAGTCAAAAGTTGAAATTTATACCCTGTGGACATTGCCTGATGGCTTGCTGGGGATTGAACTTCAACAAACCCATCCAAGCAATCGATTTCATGTGAGTATAACGTAAAATTGGAAGTTTAACATACATTTTGAATCAATTTTGTACATTTTTTTAGTGACATTGAGGGGTGTCACAATGACTACATCATGTACTGATGTATGTGGTTAAATCCTGTTAATTTATCCATAAACAAACACATCAAGTTTGGCTAAGTTCCCTGTCTTGTTTTGTATCTCATTTTCAGCACGACGGTGAATCCTTCATCTTCATCGTTTTGCACAAGTGATCACGGGATGCAAAACAATTCAACTGAATTGAAAAGCAGCAAGCAAAGCCAAAGCCAGGCAAAGATTGGTTAGTTTGCCAAAGGCAAAGGATTCACGATCACATTCGCATTGAAAATGGAACTTTTGCTGTACGGTATACCAGTATGATGGGGAGCCCTATGTCTGCGCATCTAAGGTTTTGATCTGAAAATGAACAAGAATTTCTTTAATATTCCTCTAAAGCTTAATTTTATATTATTCCTGATATTCTAAAGAGTAGGTCTGCAAAAAATCTCATCAAAATTAGAGCAAGAACAATGCCATTTTCACAACAAACGGTGGTCGTGTCATTTCAACATTGAAAAAAACAATGGTGCCCATGTCTGCGCACTCATTCATTTTACACGCAGTTCGGGAGTTTGGACGTGAAAGACAACATTTTAAGGCTTGTGAATAAAATGTCTGAAATAAGACCGTTTTTCATTATTTTGACTCGTTTTTTGCATGAATACCTATCGCTATGATAAAGATGAAAAGTTTGTGTTCGTTGCGTGTTTTGTTTTATTAGAATCGCGCAGTTACCAGTACGCGTGTGCGCAGACATGGGCACTGCGCAGACTTGGGCACTCTAGCCTAGACCGAAAGCTTCAGTCTCTGTTCGTCGGGTGTTCCACTGGACTACGTCTTGCTTCACTACACCTCCTTACATAGACTGAACTCGGTCTCTCACTCTGTACCAGGGACTAAGGACGAATTTTCATTTTCCAATAAATACATTATTTTATTAAAATAAACAACTCAGAATGAGAACAACGGTAATATAATATGCTTGAATAAATTTCTTACCCCAAATTCCTCGTCTGGTACACGAATCTGATCATTTGAAGCATGGAAGTTGCACGTCAGTAGCGAGTCGCTGACCACTCATAGCTACATTCCTATACTTCGTGTGTATAATGTAGGCAGTCATACACCTCATCTTTTTAAAACACCACTGCACAAAAGTCACCAATATTCACTCAAAATCGGCATTTAATTTTCAAAAACCGACCCCAAAATATCCAAGAAATACAATAAATTCAACTCACCAATGTTGGAAAAGATATTTACAAAAATGAAATCCGCAATTTACTGTTGATTCTCGCGAAACGAGCTATCGGAGTCATTGTGTACATTTCCTGGTCGCCGCGGGCGCTGACATCTCCCCAAAAGAGTTTTGTCCTCAAAAATTCGGTCCCTATGGCGTACAAGGAAAAGTTCCGATTTTCTGTGTGCGCGATCGTAAAGATCGATGTGCCCTTGCGATCCCGAGTTTCTTCGTGGACAAAAATTATATTGGCCGATTTTAGTCTAAGACATCGGCAGTTTGTAAACAACACGCGATCGCGAAACAAATCGGCGGGGATTTCTCCGGTTTTGGACAAGATTTTGACTTTGGATTTTGCTGTAAATATCAAAAGTTCTTCCTAACGGCCATTTGAGGTAGGAGTGAGATTTTTAAGGGCTGAATTTGAAAGCAAGTATTTAAAATATTTATCTTATTTTCCCCCCCCCCATACCTTTAGTACATGCGACAGAAAATACCAACTATTTTACAGTAATGTACCCGTGAGTGTCGCTGACAGCCTTCTTGGTTATAATCACATGACCCGGAAGTAGGCCGCGTATAGAGATTGTGTAGTAAAACGCAGCGAATACACAGTCAGTCAGTGCGAAGCTTGAGTTCAAACCAGAGTAAGTCCCAAATTTTGTTAATTATCTGTATTTTTATCGGGGTTTTTTGTGATGTATTGAAATATGAGAATACTAGCACCATCTATGCGAATTTTTAGAGAAAGGGGATGGCTTATAGGGATGGAAAATCAGATCCCCCCTTTTGGGGGGATTTGCTCATAGGCCATGTATTGTAAGATCTCCTTATCTACCATGAAGGTTGGGTAGCCGTCTGTGTAGGAGGAGAAGGTAAAAATAAGAAAATGTTAAAGACTCCTCCGAAACAGACGGTTTTCAGCTGTCTAACTTAACTCTAGCCATACATGTAGAACATAAAGTCACATTCATAGACATTATGCCTACCCATCAATAATTCACACAGAACATAACCCTGTCCTGTATTCCCTGTAACCCTTTCTTCAGACATATTGTTAGACTCGAGCTGTTCAATGCCCCAATAGAATACCTCTCCAGCCCCTGCACCATGATCATGTCATGACCTGCTGTCATGCCCCCGGATCCTGGCCGTGAAAAGACCCATGCAATACCGGCACGGTACGGTCCCGGTCTCCCGTTCTCAGTCCTAATTTCTGACGTCTCTAACTTACCGGCAAATTCTGCACCTTGCCCAATCTATTAGCCCAATTGGACAGCATCTTGAAGAATATATTCAGCCTCAATAGGAACCCAAATAAATGAGATAAATAAGTCAAAATCAATGGATTATCGTTTATTTCGAGTGCAATAACACTGCGCCGATCACCTCAGCCAGCTCATATCATCATCGAATCATTCGAATTACAGTGCAGTACAGTGTGCGCGGTTTTAACATAGCATTGGTGCGGGCATCGGAACAGAAATTCTCCAAAATAGGATGTAAATAAGCCCACACCTCTCCGATTGCGTTTGTTGCTAGTTGCACACTGCCTGCTGATGTCAACTTTTAAAAACATATACAAGCCCAAAGTTGCGATATATACGCGGCACAAAATTATTAACCCCGTGCGAGGTCGAGATGGGTCGACCCTATCGATTGACCCTTCCACTATTTTTACATTACTTTGTGTTGTGTGTTACAACAACAGAGTTTCAGATCCAGGGCGGATCGGGGGCGGGGGTGGGGGGGGGGGGGGGGGGGGGTGGCCAAGTGTTCGAACCCCCTTGTCCGTGTCAGGATTTTGGGTGTAGATCTAAGTCAACACCAATAAATAGAAAAACACCAATAAAAAGAAAAAAGAAAATGGAGCCCACATGGCTTTGTTCGGAAGGTAAATGTTCATGAGCTTTGCTATACTTCTAAAGCTCATTACAGGCACCGAGAGAGATGGGGTGAGGTGGTATACTTGTGACTCTATTATAGGAGTAAACTGGGACGCGGGAGAAGTGAACACCTCCTTCAAAATAATAATGATAACTCAAAATGTAATCAATGGTTTATCAATTACATGTAGTTTGAATCATACGAAAGTTCTGAACTATATATTATGTTCTCTTATCTCGCACATCAGCTATACTGCGATCTGTAGGTTTAATTTTCACATTTTGGACCTATATTTTGTCTACTTTAGTTTCAGTGCATTTTTTACAAGTACATATACCATTTGGCTATATAAAGTAAACTTTCTTCGTGATAGGCTGTATAGCCCTTTGAATATACAAGAAGCAGAAGAAGAAGAAGAAGAAGAAGAAGAAGAAGAAGAAGAAGAAAAATAATATGAGGAAGAAGACGAAAAGTGATAAGACCTCTTTTTTTATTTGCATAAAAACTAAAATACATAACCTTGTTTTGTAGCCTAGCTTAGGTTATTAGTACCGGCACTATTAACTATTAAATGGAGAGGCTGCATGAATATTTACAAAGTTTCAAAGCAAAAAATACTAAATGATGATTCGTGTCCCACTTCATCCCGTTTTTCCGTAGACCTACTCATGAGACGGGTTGCGAAAAGAATTCATTTTTTATTCCAATACCGCTGTAAGTGCTGTTATCGATGCAGATCGGAGTTGGGGGGGGGGGGGTATATAGGGTAATGATGATATTTTATAGCTTATGATGATGATGATTTTGATAATGGTATAGGCTATTTCCCTGCATTTATGATGTTCTACCTAAATCGCATTTTTTTTTTGGGCCTATTTGTGAATTTCGAATTTTTGGTCCAGAATAATAATGATATAATAATTGTGGGTTCTTTGTCAGACTTGACACTCATTGGCGCTCCACTATTACCCTGGCTTTAGCATGGCTGCACCTACATCAGCTAACTTGCTAATGAATGGATAGATAATGGCGGAAAATAAATCTCAACTGTGATTAATTCATTTCACCTTTGCAGGGGCGAATCCAGGGTTTTGTAAAAAAGGGGGTCGGGAGCCGGAAAAATACACAGCTAGGAGGCATTTTTTTTTCAATTGTGTACTTGAGGTATTCCAGTTGGGTTTTAAAAGGAGGGGGCCGCTGCCGATTAGGTCCCCCCCCCCCCCCCCCCCCCCCCCCGGATCCGACGCTGCACCTCCGGGGCTGATTATTAGGCCCCTCTTGACATAGGCCCAAATGAGGGAGTAGTAGGCCTACTCCCGACCTAAACCTGGGGAGCGTTTCATCAAGCGTTTTGTCAGTGATTTTTACTAACAAATTTGCTCTCAGCCAATCAGATGCAAGGATTTCAGTAGCTTATAACAGTAAAAAATCACTGACAAAACGCTTGATGAAACGCTCCCCTGATGTCGAATGGTGCGAAAAATGCGCATTCTGGATTAGCGCCCTCTGACGTTCACCTGCCTAGGTCTTTTGTTGCTGGTGTTGTGAAATAATATTACATGTATTAAGAAACACAATTAAATCTATAAACTTCACAGGTTTTAGTATTATATTTCCCTCTATAGGCTTCAGAATTTGCCATGACAGTTGTGTCTGTAGTGTGTGCATAATCCGGGGCTCACCCGGCTCTATATAAGCCTAAACCCATCTCATACACACTTAGAAAAAAAGGTTCAGGTTTGCACCCTAAATGCAACACTGGCAGCACCTTTTTGGGTGCAATCTTGCACCCTACATAAAAGGGTGCAAAAATGCACCTTTTTGTTCTTGTTTGCACCCTTTAATGCCCGTTTGCACCCTAAAAGGTGCAACTTTGCACCTTTAAGGGTGCAGAAATGTTTGCATCCAAAGGGTGCAAATTTGTACCTTTTCTAAAGGGTACAACTCTGCACCTTTTAAGGTTGCAAAATGTAGCTAACTGCACCCTTAAAGGTGCAAAAAGCTTCTTAGGGTGCAAAGTTGCACCAAAAAGGTGCTGCCAGTGTTGCATTTGAAGGGTGCAAAATTGTACCTTTATTTCTAAGTGTGTATGGTCAAGTTTAAAAACTATAGATTGAGTGATCACTGACGTCACTCCCCTTAATTTACACCAAGTAAGTTCAATATTTTCTGATAATTTCCCCACAACTCGCTCCATACATTCACTAGCTCTTATAATACATAATGGAATAAAGCATATCTCATAAAGTATGTTGATATCGGTGTAATCCTAAAGAAAAATCATATGGATAATGTACGAATTAAAAGATCATTCGATATCCCCCAAATTAATTTGCTGTTGTCATTTTCATTATATCGTTGTGAATAATGGACAAACAAAGGACTTTAGAAAAATGTCAGAAAATTTTTGCTCGCTTGCACAAGGATCATTAGACCATCTCACACAACTGCAAATTCGGGAAGCTGAAACAGCATCCAGAACCACAATAAAAAGGAAGAAGATGATGCTTGATGATGTGTGAATCATATTAATTAGACTGTAGGGTAATATCAATGTCACAAAATTGTCCCTTTTTCGCTTTATGTTAACCCCTTGTGTGTGTGTGTGTGTGTGTGTGTGTGTAATTGGGTTTTTACAGACGTGTATCAATCAGATATGATTATTTACGTCTGGGACCATCCGAAAGACGTGACTCAGTCTCGAACCTGGGGTCCGCTGAATCAGTTTATAACTTCCACTGGTAGCTGGATTACAGGCGCACGCCACAACGCCCAGTTGTAGGTGCCCCTCCCCCTAAAAAAAAAAAAAAAAAAAAAAAAAAAATTGCTGGTACCCCCACATTGAAAGACACTCTGCGCGCCGCCCCATCCTGCTTCACCTAACCATGGAGAAGCTGGTAATTAAGAGGCGTTAAAAAACATGAAAATTACTATAAAACTTCATTGCCCCCCCCCCCCCCCCCATCGGCCAACGGATCGACGCCCCTGTCACCACACCATGGAAAGTAAAATGGAAGATGGTAGAGAATAACATAGTTAGTCTGTGCGGGAGTTTTGTGGATATTACCCCCCCCCCCCTCCCCCGAATTTGACCAATAGTTGACCCCCGGGCGAACTGCATAGTGTTGGGTTAGGTCTGACGTCTTCCGGTGTCTGATTTATGGAGACTACCCTGGAAGAGCGTAGTCTTCAACAAGGTATTATGGCAAATCTGTGTTGTTACAAGTAATTATCATGATCATGAAACTCATTGTTCATTTTTCATTTCATTTCATTTATTTTTCATTTCCAAACAATAATATAAATACAACATAATTCAAATAATATTTACAAAGTTCATACAAACGATTCGAACTAATTATCGTATGGGTAAAAAAAAAGGTGCAAATGACAAACATATAAAACCTTGAACAGAAGTTACTTTTGGAAACTGAGTGGACTGCTAAAAAGCAAGCTTGTAGATTGCAGTCCACTCCACGTACAAAATCAACAACAACAAAGAGCAATTCACCAATTTTGCAAAAGATGCAATATAATAATTTAAAAAAAGTGTATTTACTTATATAGCCTAAAGGTTTGTAGCAAGAAGAATAAAACAAGAGACAAAGAACAAAGAAAGAGGAAAAAACAAAACAGACAAGATATAAAAAAAAAGAAACAATTATAGCTACAGGGGGATAGGAAGGACAGAAAAAAAGAAAGAGTAATGGGTCTATACCTGCGCACTGGGGGCAAAGGCCTGGGTCCTGAACCCGAACACAATGAACAGTGCATGGTGAGGGGCAGTTGGGTGAATTTGCCAGAATTATAAGTTTAGAAGACTATTTACTAAAAATAAAGGCAGAAGGTGATTAAGGCTGAAGGTGATGAGTTTCAGAGGGCATTGGATATTTAAGGGACTTTTTAAGTTTTACTTTGAAAGAAGTAAGACTAGGAGCTGTTTTTATGGTGTTATATATCAAGGTCATTCCAACATTTTAGACCGGCAAAAGTAAGAGTAGATTTAGTAAATATAGTCCTAGTGAATGGTAGATGAAATTCTTCTGATTGGCAGGTAGGATATTTATGAATTGTCTTATTTTTGTGGAACATGACATCAAAGACTAAGGGTAAAGTGTTAATAATAATAATAATAATAATACCACTGTTCTTGTATAGCGCATATCACATTATGATATAACGTCCCTATGCGCTTCCAAAGGGTTTTTGGATATTATTACCCTGGCTTTAGCTCCGGCAGCCGTAATCAGCGCAGAGTGCATTTCAAGGAATAAATCCTGCCAGGTACCCATTTACTACACATGGGTGGTGAGTGGCAAATGTGGATAAATGTCTTGCCAAAAGACGCTAGTGCCGGGCTGAGATTCGAACCCTCAACCCTTGGATTGAGAGTCAATTGAATGAACCACTATATTATTTAATTGATACATAAACTGTCCTAAGTTATAGTGATACAAATCATTGACCTTCAAAATTTTATTTTGATGAACTAAAGCATCGGTATGTGATCTCCGAGAAACAATACAAATGGTGCGCATTGTTTTTTTCTGTAATAGTAATATTCTTTCCAATTACACACTATGGGTATTCCCCCAAGCGAGTATATACCCTAATTTAAGTATGTTAAAATAAGATTGTACAAGCACGACATGCCTACATCACAAGATATGGAAAGACAGTTTTACTCATCAATGCTCCTTTACTTGTTCTTCACTACTCTTGTTCTTGACATTTCTTTAAAGCATGTGCTGGGTCCCGATCGGGCAGGGGCGGAGTCCAACCGCCGTAGCCAGGATTTCATTTTAGGGGGTGCGGTTGAGGGGTGGGTGCAGGGAGGGGGAGTTTCCCCCTTCCCGCGCGAAGCGCGAAAGCTGTGACATTTGAGCAAATTCGAGAGAAAGATAACGGCTCGTAGCACCTTTTTTTAGGCGGAAAGTTAGTTCGCTCTGACTGCTTTTCAAATTTTTTGGTGCAATTATGCACTATATGTAACAACGGGGGGGGGGGGGGGGGGAGTTTCCCCCTTCCCAAAATTTTTGACATTCTGGCAAATTTGAGAGAAAGATAAAGGGGAGTAATCCCCTTCCCGAAAACTTTGCCGTTTTAGCAAATTTGGATAGAAAGATAACGGCTCGTAGCAACTTTTTAGGCTTTTTTTCTCTCACTTCCCCCCGCTTTTTCGCTCTAGCTTTTTTTTTTCTGGGGGGGGGGGGCGACCGCCCTCATCGCCCCCCTGGCTACGCGCCTGGCGGAGTCCTTACTAAACTTGAGAGGAAGCACAGTGCCGTAAAAGTAATCAATGATAAAGGGGTATTTTTTTTTATTGTGTAATAAATGTATGCCAGTTGACTGCCGACCGGGGATATAGGCCTATACTAGGTGGGGGAGGGGGGGGGGGGGGATGTCGACAATTTTTTTTTCGCCAGACCTTCAAAATTCGCTCAGTGGGGGGCGTTATGGGGGTCCAGTTCCCTCCATAATTCCCTGACAAGCAAAAAAAAAAAGAAAAAAAAAAGGGTCTTCATTCTAAAGGGGGGGGGGGGGGGCAATGGATCCGCCAATGGGCTAGGGCCTATATTGCATTTTTGCATCAGGGAAATGTTACATTTCCTGCATGGCTACATTATGCATTTAAATTCATGCAAATACTATTAGCAAACTAACATCGAGTCGAGAATAAACATTTAAAATTCCTTTGCAACATGATTAGAAGTTATAATTATATAATAATATAATATTAATAAATAAAAGGAATGAGAAAAAAAAAGTTTTTGTAAATAAATTATCACTTTTGAAGTGCCTGCATGGTTTCAGTTTTATTTATGAGCTTCGTCGAAGGTAGATCGCGCACCTGTCGTTGTACCGGTTACACAGCTAAGGAAACGGCTGATTCAGAGACTAGGACAGAATACCGTCATGGCGGAGAACACAGAACTTGCCGAGGATCTTATCAATGCTAAACAAGGTATGATTTCCCAATTTGCAGATAATATATGTGCATGAAAACTTATATAAGTCGCTAAACACTTCCTTGTGTATGTTTAGATGATGGATTATTGTGAGAAATGTGGATAGAATGCTGAGAATTTTGTTTTTTAATGCGGTGGGTCGATGGCTCTTCGCGAGAATGAATGAATGTAGTGATTGCAATGTCTGCTTGTTGTGTGTACGAGACTGTCGATTGGGATAGGCTGGCGCGCCCACATTGCAGCACACTGCACACGTCCAATCCAAGGCAATGATGGAACAGTAATTGGAACAAGCAGTCACAACTCACAAATCTACACGGAATTTGAATCAGTTTAAACCATGCTAAACAATAAATTTTGAGAATATTAGTGTTGATCAAAGATGATATTTCTATTTTGTTTATGATCTAAGATTACAAAGTTAGATTAGAATCTTATAAATATAATTCGATTGGATGAAGTGTGACGCTGCATAACGTGATGCTGAATAGACATGTTTACTAATTTTATGCGTACTTCTTGAACAAAAGTTTCTCTTGACGCTTGCCAGAGGCTTGTCTGACATAGCAACAACTTACATATGCAAAAATGGATTCCATCCATAGAGATGCCATTGTGCATTACAACAGGTGCACTAAATAGTTGGTAACTTTCAGGGTTCTGGAGAGAAACATGAATAAATTGAAATACACTATTGATTAGTAAACAGGTCTATAGAGTACCGAAGTGATGACGTCACAAAAAGCTATTTTTTCATTTTGACAATTTTTATACCATATCTCAAAGGAACATGGTGAAAAACATCCAGAGCCCAAATTTTATGGCAATTGGCTCATTGGGCCCCGAGATATGGCCGCATGAATACCTCCTTAGCCCCATTGAAGTCAGTGTTAAATTGGCCTGGTTCTAAACTGTTAAGAACCAGGCCAATTTACACTGACTTCAATGGGGCTAATTAAATATTCATATACATGTAGCCATAACTTGGGCCACCATGAACTGATTCATGTCAAATTTGATGTGTGAACGTTTTCCATCATGCTCTACCTAAATATGGTCATAAAAATACTGAAATACAAAAATCAAAATTTGATGACGTCACACTTTGGTACTCTATTGATGTGATTTTGACTTTATAAAGTTTGTTTGTTTATGTTTTACAGACTTAAGATCTGGTTAGGTCTAGATTTATTTATATGGACAGACGTTGACATCACCATCCAAAAGATATTTTTAAAAAATAGGATTAGGGTCTGTAGGGTCTGTACATGTACATGTAGACTAGACTCTTCAGAAGACTCTTAACTGTTGGATCTGCAGACTAGTATAAATTATTTTGACCATCACTTTGTCCATTCATGTTCATAATACATGTGCCTGGTTTTCACAATAGTTTGGATAATTTGCATTTCTCTGATTTTCTTTTCTTTGGAAATACATCTAATGCTGGTAAAAACGCTGGTAAAAATGCTGGTAAAAACGCTGGTATATGGTACATACATATAGACTAAACTATCTTTCCTTTCACTGAATCTTTTTGAATTTTCAATAAAGTATGGCCCAGAATCACTCACACATACATGTACATGTACTGTATGCAAGGTTATTGTAGAGTAGGAAAACATACAATGTATGCCTATTTTAATAGCTACAGGGCAATATTCCAAGCATATTGGGAGGATTGACCAGCAGTTACCTGAAAATGATATGTGCCATGTCTGTTTTATTGAAAACCTGTTGTTTCTGTGAAACAAGTAATATAATTTGTCACATTTATAAAAAGAAATTTATCTCCAAATTATTGAATTGGAAATGACTATTATAGGATGTTGTGAACATTGGACTATTATTTCCATGCTAGCATCTGTAAGAAATTTGCTTTGCTTTCATCTTGTGTGAGTGCAGCTGCCACATTGTGGATTTGTTTTGACATTTTTAATGTCTCGCATTTTGGATCCATAATCATTCTGATTGAATAATGTAATTGTAGTACTCAGTGGCGGATTGGGGGGGGGGGGTGCACACCAGGTCCGTGCCCCCTCCTCCGTTTGAAAGTAAAGTATACATTGTGAACCCCCCTGTCTTTATTGTGCCCCCCCCCCCCCTTTAGAATGGAAAATCCTTTGTTTTTGCTTGGCAGAGAATTATGGAGGGAAACTGGACCTCATAATCCCCCCCCCCCCTTCCCCCCGAGCGACTTTTGGAGGGCTGGGGAGACCAAAAGAATACAGATCTCCCTCCAAGCAGTTTCCCAAAGTTGACAATCCTCAATTTGTGTGTCCCCCCCCCCCCCATACAAAATCCTGGATCTGCCCCTGGTAGTAGTGATAGTCCTATTTACATGTGTGTGTTTTTCTTTAAAGCATGTTGGTTTAGGACCTAGAAATAGGAGTACACAACCTTATTTTTAACAGAATTATTGCATTTTAGAGAACACTCTACATTTGGATAAGTTGGAGAATGAACAACAATTGTGAACCTCCACCACAAATCGGCCAATAAGTCGGAAATTTTGTATTTTAATTTCAGCACAGTTTAAAAGCTTAGATTCTAAGCTTTAAAATGATATACAAATTGTCTTCTCTAGACTATTAAAGCGAACCCTTATAAATTACATTGAGAATGTCAGAGTGTTAGACGGGGTAATGACCAAAACAATAGAGAAAACGAGCTCTAAAGAAGCGTGACCATTTAAGAGCGCCTTATCTGTTTCCTAATGTTTGTCGCACAAAAGGTTGAGTCAAAACTCCAAAGCCTACACTTTGAAGTACTCTTTGGATTGGGTTGAAACTTTCCATACCTTTAGAATAGATATATTTCTTTCCTTCTGTAGATTTTGAATATCAGGCAATGCAAACTATTTGAGTTATACCAGAAAAGCGATGTGAAGTACGATCCCAATAAAGCTGACTCACAAAGTTTGAATATCCATGAAAAAATGGTCATTTTGAATGAGAGTAAAAACATATTTCAATATGGTAGTTTACTCCGAAATTTTGTCAGATGGTAGATTAATATGTATACTTACATAAAATACAAAAAACTTAAAATATATATTTGCACCCCAAAAATCCTTTTTCAGCTGTTTACTTTAGAACTCCCATTGCGACTTTAATATTGGTCGTTTTGTGGTGGAAGGTCACAATTGATATGTACTCTGTATTCTGTTAGTTCCAAAGTTATTTTGGATGAAAACAAGAAGTGGTCATGGTTGCTTTATATTTTTGTTTTGTTTTTTGTATTTGAACTTGTCAAATATATTTACATGTACATGTACATGTACAAAAAGTCAATGTACTATAGTTCAAATGGTATTACAGAATCTTGATAGGATTTTGAAACAAGCTATATGTACATGTAATTGTTCAACACAACAAAGTAAAATATAATTTGTTGAAGTAGAAAATAAAACCTTATTTCCTCATATGTACAGATACATGTAGACTCTTTTCTATTTGTTATCCCTGCACTTTCCCATTCCTTGAATATTGTCTTGAACATGAAATATAATTTATTTTTATGGCACCATTTGAAAAAAAATGGTGTTAAAACTATTACATTTATGATTTGATCATTAGGAAATGAAGGGAACTGAAACAAGACAATACTAGACTAGTGCAAGTGCACATAAATGAATGTGGCAAGTGCACTTCAATATAATCTTGGTATTTACATCCTGTTTCCTGAGTGGATTGCAAATGAGATTAAAAGGCCCCAGCCTGGATGACAGTGATCTTACTTTCAAAAGCTTCCTCCAAAGGATAATGATACAGCAAACAAAAACAACATCAATATTATTGCAGATATGCTCAAGGCTTGTTAAGTTATTATTATTAGGAGGAAATAATATTTCTTCATTCTCATATGTGTTTATTGGTTGTTGGGTATAATGTATTTAGAATGTTAATCTTTGGATTATCATGACAGAAGTTGCATATTGTCTTTAGAAATAAGTTGATGTACATGTACATGTTGGAACTTCATACAATTTTGAGTGAAATTTCCTACAAATTGTCAGCCTTTGAAAAAAAAAAATTATGATTTATAATTTGGATGAAAGATGCTGAGTAAGATTGGATTTAGACCTGCGTACACTTGGTGCAAAATTAGCACATTTTTCATCTAGGTTATTTAAAGTGACAAGAATGTAAATGTCAAAGATACATTGTCGTAATCTGTACATGAAAACCCAAGTTTTTCAATCCAATTGTGAGTGAGATTGATTCAAATGCAGACGGTACCTACATGTACATAAACAGATTGAACATGTGACTGAAAAAACAACAGCCAATCCGCAGGTCCCCTAAAAGCGCGCTATTTTATTTCCAGTTCTGCCTGACTATGAATACATAATGAGCAAGAACAGCCAGGAACATCTCATTTGCAAACTATTGAATAGACTACTTATCATTCACCAATTGTCATGAGTTATACATCAAATAAAAGAAGAGGGATCAGAGATTTGTGCCATGCTTTTATTGTGTTCAAAATAAAAGACGAAATTGGTAAAAAAAATGGTGTTCCTTTTATGACAAAAAATGGAAATGAAATGCAATATAAATCTGGCCAAAACTACCACAGTTTTATTGTGAGCCAGGGCAAATTTGACATGAGCGTAAAGGGCATTTTCTATACTTTCCAAAGAATGAAATAACATTAATGTGCACTTCATGACAGGGTCAGGATCCAGCAATATGTAACCAATGTACACACTCTGTCTTTAAAAAAGTCAATTCCAGCATTCCGATTGGTAACCACCACGCAAGATGTTTTCTCACAGCCAGGCAACAGCTATGCGCATGTTTGCGCAAGGATGAAGCAACAGGTTGCGCATTGTTTCATTCAACGCGGACTTGGTTACAGATGGCTCGTTTGTCAATCACAGGGCTATTAAAGATTCTATGGTCTTGACAACGGATAATCTGCGGCTGAATATTGCTGGATCCTGACTCTGTCATAAATTTATGGATGTTTTGAATGTAACGATGAAAAACATGAGATTCCAGCGCTTCCATACATATGTGTCTTGATGGCGGCTCATATACCTTTTATATGTCTTTTAACAACTTGAAATCCTGTGAAAAAAAGGCTTTTGTATGACTATTTCATCAGTTATTTTAAACAACTTATTTCTAAAATTCTGACTGAAACAAAATATCCCTGTGTTGGTAAACTATCCATTTATTTTGCAGAAAGTCTAATGAGCACAGCATTAATATTTATTGAAGAACATAACTTTAAAGATGACCATGCGATACAGCTGACTGGGTGCAGGGAGAGAGTCCATTTCGGGCACTGGAAATAAAATGCGCGATTTTTGCTCATTTGCATACGATCTGCGGTCTGACTGACAACATTAAAAAAATATGGTTCTTGCTGTTTTCATTCAAGGAAACATTTGTTTGGAACCTCAGCATATTGAACTGCTATTTGGAAATACGGTGACAGTATTAACTTCAAGCAGATGTATTCAAGAACATTACATTTAGCATGCATGTATGTGTGTACATGCATCACATGCACACACATTCATATTGCAAACATGTGTGTACATAATCAGTCACACAATCTCTAAGAGCTCTCCAAGTGCAGTATTAGTCAGGAGATCAAATGAACATCAATTCATGAATGTTGACATTCTACAGGCTGCGCCAGCGTGGAAAGAAAGTAGGCACAAACAAGAAAGTTTATCGTCCCTGCGCTTGACTCATCCAACCCTGTCCCGATTGATTTCAACATGCATTTCCTGTCTTGGCTGCTAGGCCAGGCATCAGGGAAAGGATCAGTAAGATCGCAAACTGGGATTTGTAAATGAGGCCCTTCATGACACTTTCTGGTTGTGTTAGACACAGCCATCTTTATCCCCGGTTGTAGCAGCCAAATATAAATTGCATATGTGAGGGGAAGTGTGTATCGAGAGGATTGTGTTATGTCCTTAAAGTGTAACATATTGCAGTCCCCAAATCCCATATTGATCTAGAATAAGCTTGAGAGGATGGAAATAGCAACATGATGATCATGCTACAGTAGTACTCATGCAAATGTACACGTATGCCTACATTATTGGGTGAATTGCAGGGATCATGGTACATGTAAGCAATAAAGCAAATTTTCACTTAATGTATGGGGGCTAATATGCTTGAGGAGAATGAAATTTGGATACTGATAAATTGATGAATCATAATGACCAATTTTATTAACAAGTTCACCTAGAAACATTTTTATTGCCTCGTTAATGAATAAATTGTAGACATCTTTGAATATGATAATAAGCAGCAGTGCAAATGCAGATCATCATGCAATTTCATAATTTTCATTGATCAGCTGACACAATGATCTGTTGATCAATAATTTTCTTAAAAAGTTTATCGTACAGTACATAGACAATGAGTGATGTGACCCGCAAGGTGAAATGTCATATTTACACACCTCACCAATGTCAAACCATCCCATTTTTGTATACTGAAAAGATAATAACACTGATTAATTTCATTCTACACACGTATTACCGTGGGGCATACAGTGGTGCAGTATAGAATGTTGACATCAGCATTGGATATGAATGATGATGGATTGTAGATTTCCTCTAAATTATGCCTTCATTGTTATTAGATTTGGGATGGTTACCCCTGATTTGGTCGTGTTCAACGTGCTGTGACATCCCAAAACTTTGCCGCATTGACCCTTTTCACTGTCTCAGGATATGGATCATAAATTTTTCAGACAGAGAGAGTTTTTAATGGGTTATGATCACTTGAAGGCATATTTGTATATTGTGTGTGTTTGTAAAAACTATGTTATTGTTGAAAATTAAATGCTTTTTTAGATACAGAGTGGCTAATATAAAGTTGTTTATCATACATATACATGTAAATATGAGACGTTATGTACAAAGTGTGCATCTCCTTCCGTCCCTGTTTAGTAGACGTCACATTTGTCCAGTATACATGTACCTGAATGTACATGTGAATTATACAATTAACTTTGCATATACATGTATATGGTAGAAGTCAAATCTGTTAGCCAGTAACAGTGTTACAACCAAAAAAAAAGATTGTTTGACTTACATGTACATGCAAAATTTGACTTAGGAGATGTAAATAACACATATTTTGCAGTTTGCATTTTGGTAAAAGAAATTGATTCGACTTACATGTAGGGAAAGTCTTTCTTTGCCTCTCATTCGAACTTTGTATATATTTATCACTATTATTTTTATGATTTACTTTTCCTTATTTTTTCCTCAATGTGTAAATATATATATAAATATGTTCTAACTGAATGATTATTTTATTCATGCATGTACATGAGGACCCCACTGGAAATAAGCTTTCGAGCTTTCGTGGGTTATTCTGTTCAAGCTTGCTAATTTGTTATTCTACTATATGTACAAATTTATTATGTTCTGAAGGCTTGGCAAATAAAATCAATCAATCAATCAATCAAAGTTAGACTTATGAAAATCGAGTTATCCAAGGTTAACTGTACTTTACTCTAGACACACATGTAATAGCGATGTAGGGCCTCACATCATGTACATGTACTAAAAGACTTCTTAGCAAATAGGACTCAGTACAATCATGTGCATGTGGGCCTATCTTCATCAGTAGATCTATTGAGCTTATTTTTGTTTTTTCCTTTTTAATACTAGGCCTACATGTATATGGATGATATGTACGTGCACCAACGCACTTGTCAGTCCATAGGTCTCTCATATTTATGCGCCATAAAATTCTGATTTAGAGAGCTTGTATGCTGTCTGTCTGTAAAGTTCAAAATCTAGTGAAGAAAAAAAAAATCAATGTCTGACTTTGAGTGTGCTTGCTCAGTTCTCCTTGTGTTTGTAGTACATGTTATCCTGTGTGTTGAGTATGAGTCATTGAGCTCTGTGTCAACTACAGTATACAGTATGAAGGTCTACATGTACATGATTTTCGACATGAACACAATTACTTGTACATGTATATGATTTAATCTTATGGGGGAGATAAGGTGATTATTATTCATTCTTGTGAGCAAAATTGTGTAGTTTTTATACTCTCTTCAAAAATTAAATTTACTCCCAAACAGATGTACATGTATATCATTTCATATGATTCCATACTTAAGAATGTTTTCTTTAATTGTCATCCAAAATGTTCAATCATTTTAAGAAATTAATTTCTTCCAGGTACCCATTTACTGTACCCTCACCTGGGTCGAGTGTGGCAAGTGTAGATTAATATCTTGCCAAAGGACACTGTGCCACCAATGATTTGAACCTTGTACCTTGTATTTCACAGTCTCTAGACTTATCCTGTGTCCACTATACCCCAACCAGCTACATCTACATCTACATCTACATCTTTGGAACTTCTTGTCCTCTTGTCAGTTTACCATATCAAGTGATTGATAGTCCAGTGGGTCATTTGATTTTTGCCATTCAGAATTAGATAAATGATCCAACCATTCAGCTTGAAATGACAGTGAACATACAGTACATGTACATGTACATGCAGCTTCAGTCAAAATTAAGAACTCTCCATTCAGGCCTCACACACAGGGAAATAATACTTGGCATGCCATTGAATCATTTAAAGTTTTACTTTAATTCAGACCCTTTTATGTACATGTAAAAAAAAAAAAAATTGTGCCATCCATTATAGTCAGTTTTATTGACGAGTTCATTTGCACTGTAAAAATTTTTGGATGAGTTTTATCCAAGAAAATGTCCAAAAGCTGGAAAGAGACAGAAGATTTTATGGGAGCTGTATTATAGCACCAAGGCAATATACTGTAATTGACCTATTGAAATTGAATCTCTAAACTTATAGAAAGTAAAACCAAAGTCTTACAAAAAGTAAACCAGTGATTGTTAGCTGAAAGATCTCCAATGCAGGCTTTAACACTTTGTTTATCTTCCGGGATTACTGTTACAGATTGTAGGCCTGTACTGTAGGCCTACATGAAACATAATCTTTAAAGTAGAACGTTGATGATTTTAAATATTGGCTTAATACTTATTATTGCATACATGTAGATGGCATAAATTAAACAAGGTTATCCAAATTCAACGCTTGGAAACATTTGAAGTAATGATTATTATCAATTATAAAACGGTAAAATACAGCCCCCGATATAGCAGCTGAAGAGCTCCTCGAACGCTGCTGAGATATGTGACGACACACCCTGGACCAGTCCTGTCTAAGCAGACGATGTCCCATAACATCTTACACATTTTTCAGAGCCTATTTTGTCATCTCCTCTTCACTTATTTCTCTTCCTTCACTAGCGTCAGTCTTAATGTTAGTCTGTTGCCTCACTCTTAACTTCGTGTATGGTATTATTTTGATGAAAAATGCAGCGTTAAAAAAATAAAGGAATCAGTCACTTGTAAACAAAATAAGACGCCATTGTATTTTCAGCTGTTTGCACCGGGGCATGTTCGGCGTTTCAAGAGGGAACGAATACCATCCTGCTATTATTCGGAGGGCTTTTCAATTTGAAAGTGGGGTTTATTTCATTGATCATTGACCCTTCTCCTAAGTATTTACAATCAAACGGTTTTAGCTATAAGAATCAGTTTCACTTTCCCTTTATAATGGTGTGAAATAAGGTCATGTTTAAATACACCAAACTCTTTATAATTTGATAAATAATTGCATTGCAATTACGTTCATTCATTATAGGACGTCGTCTGCTTAAGCAGGATCGATCCCGAGTGTGACGACATCAAAACATCGCTATATTTCTGGCGAATCATCGGATATTCCAGATGCTGAGAAGAGCTTTTATTTGTGTTGTTTTTATAATCACCAGATACGCAGTTGACATAAAACTTATAAGATTGCCATCTGTAAGCTTCCCAGTTTCTAGTGATACATTAATTGCCATATTTGTGATTTTCTTTGAATATCTACTTTAACATTTTGTAGTACAGTTCCTGTGGTGGTGCTTACCGTTTTAATGAAAAGGGCAAATTTATAAGTTTATTTCTACATTACATGTACAATGTACATGTATGCATACAGGTGTACATGTACTTTATGTATTGGATAGGAATGCTCCATAGATCCAATTTTATAGCTATTTTGTGTGTGATTGTGTATAGCTGTTTGGATGTTGTAAAAAGTCGAGAACGAAGAGATCAAAAGTCTACCGAGTGATTTCAGGTATTATCAGGGTGAGTTTCCTGTGAGTTGATTGTGTCAGGAACCCAAGAGTTTCCTGAGCCCAACTCCTGAGATGGGTCACCACAGCTTTTATACCTAGTCTACATAATCATACCCTCAGCTCTGTTCTGTCACTCGAGAACAAGACTGCTTACACTGTAGTCATTGCGGTGTATAGATCTACATGTATTCCCCAAAGATGAATTTCAGAGCTACCCATGTCAAGTCAATACTGTTGGCTAAGGACAGAATGTGAATGCTTGCCTGCCTTGCCAGAAGGAGAAATAGAAGCCTACATGTACATGTATTGTTATCAAACAAAAATTACACTAAATGTACGGTCATAGGAGGGCCACATAACTCCTTGGTTGTATATGTCGTGTGTTATTAAAGATACTAGGACATGTAGGTGGGAACAGTAATTCAGAAATAATTTGCTATTTTTTTTTGGGGGGGGGGGGGAACTGCTGGTGATAATTGAAAAGAAGCCCAAATTATAAATTAATACAAAGAAGGAAGAGAGGATATGATCACGGTTTTGTTTCTAGGCCTGCTACATACATGTACATGTACAAGCCTACAGCTGTACATGTCTGATGTACATGTACTAGGCAAGCTTGCCTAGTACCTCCTTGGTACAACATCATTTCTGTATCACCAGTAAAACTAGTCTGAATAGAGAGACTGGTCATGCACAGACTGACACGGAATCCTCCATAATGTCAGTGAGAGCAAAATGTACATGTATGCTGGATGTATTTGTTGTGGATAGTAGTACCTTCCATCACTGTGTACCTCTTCACATCGCTTTTAATAGTCGCATGCATACATACATGTACACCGTGGAGAGGGCTAACATGAGCATACTGCTAGTGTAACCAATTGACTTTGAGTGTACATGTACATGTACATGGAATATGGTGATGACAGTTGTGCGACTGTGACACGCATGAGACATTGGATGACTCTTACTCTGTGGACTAGTATCAACGACAACGTCTGTTTTACATGCTCGGTTTCTGGCAACTGGGATTGTAGCAGGTACATTGTATGTCAATGAAATTGATTGCCATCACAGATTTTACGTACATGTAACATGCTGTGCATTGCTACCCAAGCAATGATGATTCATGTGAGATAGACGCTACAGTCTTCATGTACCTGTCAATTAGTTTTCTCATTCTCCAGAATATTAGCCAAAGTTATAGATTTACTTGTTTATATCTGAACAGAATGCTATTTAATATGTTAGTACCCTACTTATCATTTCACTGATCTTCAAAACATGTTCTACAATTACTCAAACTCAAGAATGTATTATCCTTTTATGTTTAAAATATTTGCTTAAATGCTGCCAATTATCGTTCATTTTACTACTGTGAGGCTTCTTATCGATTGTATGAATGTATTGAGGATAATAATGAAGGGCAGATGAATGGAAGTTTCTGATTTCCCCTTTCACCCAGACATTATATCCTTGGCTAGTCTGCAAGCTCAGACTCTAGTCTGACACCTTTTAGTACACTTGACAATGATTGTGTCCATTTACACATCTGAGGACTTAGACCTCATTCACATTCTAAAATAAGACTGTTCTTGTTAAGAATGCTCTGATTTCTTGAGTGTGAATGACCCTACATGTACATGTACACCTTGTACACGTGTAACATGGTGTTTTGTATGCCCTACAGTACATGTATGTATTTAGCTACTGTTGGGGCAAACAGGTAATGGCAGCATTTTCTGAAATACCAATTTTGCAGAGAACAAATGTAACTCATGAGCACTGAATAGATGAATGATAAATGCCACCCCCTTCAGTCAAATAATTCACTTCAGCATCAGCAGATTTTATAGAATTAGAGTTTTAAAGTTGTCTTTAAGGCTAATACTAATGGGGAAAGTGCAACTACATGTACAATGTATGTCTGTAAATTACATGTACTCGTGTTTATAACTCACACTGCACTGCAATGGGTTGAGAGACTGGGGGTACACATGTTTTTTTATCAATATGTTGGCCAATATGGAGGCTGACTTTGCTTTGCCCCATAGACTTGCAAATTAGCCCCATTAAAGACAGATTTTGCTAGTGGTTTGTTACACAATAAACAACAACAACCAAACAGGACAGTTTGAAGGTCCATGATTTCTCTAGCCCTGCAAAATCAAATTTTATTATTTTGTTTACCCTGCTTTGAACTAGTAGAAGAGGTGATTGTATGTTGTTGCCCATCTGCAAATTATGGTTGCTCCTGGGCAAGTGTGTTTGAGGGATTGACTTTGGATCATGCTTGCAAACTAATGCAAATCTTCTGCTAGGAGATACCATGGAGCTATACGCAGGCAGAACAGGTGATCAGTGTATGTCCATACCG
Organism: Heliocidaris erythrogramma; assembly: GCA_025617745.1. Lineage (NCBI taxonomy): Eukaryota > Metazoa > Echinodermata > Echinoidea > Camarodonta > Echinometridae > Heliocidaris > Heliocidaris erythrogramma. The sequence continues at coordinate 1,423,663 of CM046858.1, forward strand.
GTTGTGATTTCTAGCACAGATTATCATCAATTTGAGAGAGCTCTAGCTGTCTAATGCCTGATGTATTATTCATTGCATTCTAATGATGCTCCCTGCCATACGGAGCAGTAGGACTGACAGTCGGGATACTGGATAGCAGTGGGAAACAAATACATGTACAGTGATTTTCTTGTTTTTAAAGGTTGTTGAAGGTATGTGAGTACACGTTTACGGTATCTTTGGTCCATTCTTTTAATTTTCATAAAATATCCCTTAATTACATGTATACATGTACCTGTATGTGTAAGTCACTAGGCTACACATTTACTTCCTTATGAAGGCCTAAATGAGTACCGGTATGTAATATTGTTGATAATAGACAAGATTTTTTTTCAGTGTACTGTTACACATATATTTCCCCATTTGTGTAGACCTACATGTATGATTTGGCCTACTGTGTAGTATCTTAGGGCTTCAGTGGATACTGGTATTTTGGATATATGCAAAGGCAATATTACCAATCAATATTTGGTGTTCCAGTTTATTAGGCATGAAAAATCTATGAATATGGATTTTGGAGTACTTTATATGTACACTCGCATGGTTTAACAACACAATTCTAAATACCTTGCATTCCATAGTACTTTTTATACTCCTACTTTTGTTTTTACTGCACTTGAATTGCAAGTGTTGGAGTTTCCCTGCGGTGATTTCCAATGGAGTGGGTGTACTCTTTAAGTTCTAGATCAATCGTGCGTGCCCACCGACCAAGCAGTAATGAAAAGGAAGGAAATAGAATCTGATTTATGAAGACGGTCACGAGTCTGGTATGGGTGGTTGTTTATTTGCAGTTTGTGTGAATTATAACTTATTTGTCAGGAAAATGATGTTTTCAACTGGTAATATGGTGTTCTACAATGGCTACATAGATATTGTACAGTGTACATTTACAATTGTATCTGCTGATAGTATGTATCTGTTGCTGTGTTGATTTAGTGATTATGGATGATGTATACTCACTGACCACATGTATGAAAAATATATGATTATACACAAATACCATTGTCTGTGGTAAAAATAATCATATAGGCCTACATATATACTTCATGTACAAGTATGCCTACAGGCCTCAATCAAATCCAAGGGTATGCTTTATGTTTTCAAGATTTATTACAAAAGGGGTTAAAGGGATGCTGCCTTTGATTGGAAACTTCTTGCGTATATTTGCATTAAATTAAAACTTGAAATCCTCTCATTTACAACAGAATTGAACTCAATTTTCAAAATAATTTTTTTGCTTCAGTAACATACATTAATTAAAATGTACTTGAAAAAAATCATTGTATTTTGATGAAGTTTGAAATCAAGCCTCAAATTAATTTTTTTCCCGCGGGTCCATTTTCAAATGTGAATCACCAACAGCAGACTCATGGGAATTGTGTTTGCCAGATACATGTAAATTTAAAAAGCTTACAAATAATCCTTTTCTTGGAGACTTAAAGTAGTTTTTTTATTAAATACAAATGAAGATTTTTAGGTATGAATATAGAATACAGTTGATAATATATACTTATCAAGAAAATTTAGGATCTAGGCTTGAATCTCCATGAAGATGTACATGTATGTGTTTGCAGACTACAGTGACATGCATAGCCTACATGTACATAAAAGCAGTGCTGTATTTCTAAACTTGACCCTCATTGACCCTGAAGTGAGTGGCCAGAAGAAGTTGTAAAAATGTCACAGGGCAATTTATTACATCAATGCACTTTACAGTTTGCTATTCATACCGTCATTGAAAATACATAAAGATAGACAACAATCACTATAAAATAACAAATACTATTTTATCTTAAAAAAAGGATAAAGATCGTTGTTTGAATTATGACTCTTATGATCATGAAATAGACATTATTATATTGAAAGTGCAGGTTTATCACATTGTAGATACATTTACATTGTAGATCATACTTAATGTTATTTCTGGAATACACTGATGAGCTCTCATTTACAATTATAGCCTACATGTACATTACGAGAAATTCATCCTGACTGCACGTTGACAGAATGCACCTCACTGCATAATGTACTATGCACAAGTTGTACGTAAGAGAAAGTGATGCATAGCAGTCTGCACTGCGCTATCACCATGTGTGTCCAATGAGCTGTCCCCACCCTGTACTGGTGGCATGTACTGGTGACCCTTTCTCGGCAGCTGCCACACAGTTAAATGTATAGGATGTGTTATGAATGAATAGACTGTATGGGGATAATTTACCATCTGCTTCCACATCATCACTGATATCTTTCTCACATGCACACCAATTTGCTCATAAAGAAGGAAAGAGTGGAAGGAGAGATATAACGGGTGGGGGGGGGGGGGGGGGGGGGGAGGATAGAAGAGTGTGATAAGAGTAAATGAAGAATGGAGGGGGGGGGGGGGGCATTTTATAAAAAAAGGAAGGATAAAAGGGTTGGAAGGAGAGATGCATGGACAGGTGTAAATGAGAGGAGAGGGGTGAAGGGCCATGTTGAGGTGAAGTTCATAGAAAAAGAGTTAGGTTTTGATGAGAGAATGGACATAAAAATTACAAAAGAAAGATACAGGTTTAACTTTTTATTTTAAAGAGAAAAAAAAAACACAGTTTGGAGGTACATGTATTGTTATTTTATATAAAGGTAAAGTAAGTCTACATCTTCAGAAGATAAATGAAAATAAATCAAGATTGAGCGACAAAGATTTCTAGGCTTTACTAACTGTGTAGATGGTGTATACATACATGTACATGTAATGAAAGATACATTAAATGGGTCCTCTTTTATTTTCAACTGCTTTCATATTCATTGATAATGGATCTTCAATAAAGCATGTGACCACAATCCATAGCAGACAAGACTCAGTGTCTAAAGCTGTGCCTCATATACATGTAAATGTAAATGCCAAAGAGCTTTATAGAGATTTTACCTGCACATTGCCAAAATGGCATCAATATGCTGTACAGGCAATTCAGCACAGGTAATTTGAAATGCATGTTTGTGTATGAAGGGAGGTTATGTGTGTGTAGTAGTCCTGAGTCAGTTCTCTGGCATTTGTTCGCCTACATGTAGCTCCTTGAGGGAATCCACATTTACATGTAACCAAACCATGGGAGACTATTTGAGGAATGTCACATTAGGCATGGAGTGTACCTCTGACAAACGTCTCAATTGACATGAAATGATGTGTCTTGTCTTGTTTTATTGAAGGGCCTTCTCTATAGTGTGACATCAACACTTGTGTGCAGATTATTGTATACATACATACGTATGTACATGTACTTGGGCCAGCAGTATTAGAAGTTCTGACTTTATAATATGAACATGCAGGGATGTAAGACTTCCGGATTTTTTTTAATTTAAGAAACATTTCCGGTTTTTTTCTGTGACTTGTTATGTGTTGAAGGCATTATCGTACTTTCGTGTGCATTAACCTAGTGGCAGAAAAAAATCTCGCAAATGAAATATAGTCTTGTACGGGCCGTTTCATACGAAGTATGTTAATATAGCGTGAAGTGGTTCTCGTACGCACAGCACGAATTTTGTATAAAAATCCTGGTAACGAGTATGTGTGGACAAGTGCTATGGACTGTAAAACCATGCGCTTTACTAAAATTCGCGTAACAGCCACGTAATGATTTTGTATTTTGAACGTGCGGCGACAGGAAAAGTGGACTGATGTATGAGACTATACGTTCTGGATCATGCATTGTCAGGACGACCGCATTGCGAAGCTAGCGCTAGCACACGTGCACAGCGATATTGTGCTGTATATTGTGTACTGTCGACGTCGCGTATCGCATGCATATAACGCAGCTGCACAGATAGTTTACGACTTTGTGATAGCATTTCGACTTCGTTTCCTGATTTTCTTTTGCCTCTTATTGGAATAAAAAATCAAAATGGAAGTGGACAGGACTGCAAATATAGCGAAAATCGACATAGGAATCAAGAATACCGGTAAGTGGAATTGGAAATGGACAGGAGAAGGATGCGAACGGAGTATTCTTGAGCGATTACGTTCGGACACCTACCATGCCTACGCTTGACTGAATCACTGCGCTGGGATCGTCAAATATTTTCCGGATTTTTTTTTGCTACCCACTTACATCCCTGAATATTCATCTTCTAATATTGGTCTCTAATGACAGGGAAAGATGTGAAGGTTTCTGAGGACCAATTCGTACTTGTATTTGTGTGAGTATGAATACGTACATGTAGGTCTACATGTCTGTCATGCGCTGTAATAGTTTTGAATTATAATGATTTCAAAATGCATTGTCAGCAAGGCATGCAAACACAAAGACAGAGGAATATATTCCTGTATATTTAAGACATAATATGTAGGCCTACAGGTCAAGATTAATGTGACATAGGAACTTTATTAAGTTTTCCAAATGCCAATAAACAAAGAAACAGACTATTGATTGTTGCATGGAGCACAGAATGCCACAGAAACACTTTTCTTACATTGTACACCTCTATTTATAAATTTAATTTTAATTGTACCAACATATTTATACATATGCCGATGTGTTGGCTCAGTCAGTAGAGCGTCCGCCTCACAATCGGGAGGTCGTGTGTTCGAACCTCGGCCGCGTCATACCAAAAGACGTTAAAAGATGGGAGTTGCTGCTACCTTGTTTGGCATTCAACAATTGAAAGGATATAGCAACGTCGATCTGGCGCTGCACAGTGGCTGCCGGGTCCACGATCAATTGGGCAAAAAGAATTTCCATTTCGGTTAATAAAATTTGGAGTGGATTATTATTATTATTTGGAAACATTATTTGAAAAATTTGTGACACATGTAAATTATGTAAATCTTGTAAATAATATCATTCATGTACACTGTAGGCCATGGTTTATGTACATGTACACTGTAGGCCTACATTGTACATGAAGCTTTCTTGAAAATGGCAATCCTAAAGGTTCTTTAGTACATTTTACTCAATGAATGCAATCCAGAGAAAAGGAAAGAGGTGATGAATCACGTTGTTTTTGTTCCGAATTCCAGATTCATGTATTTCCATAAATACGGTATGCATGTACATGTAGGAAAAACTATAATTTGAAGAGTTCCACTTGCCTCACCAAGGTGAGGACTTGTAACATAATTAGTGAAAGCTGAAAGCCATCATAATATGTGCCTGGTTCATATAGCGGTGAAGCATGAAGTGATCTATTGTAAAGATGAGTTTGTTTGATTTATCTGAAAGAGAGTTAGAGACAGGTTAGGATGTCTCGCGTGATGAACCAATATAATTTGATAAGAAGGGGATTAGGGCTGGTATACAGTGTCAAGGTCCAAGAAATGGAGCAGAGTTTAATTCACGAACTCGCATGTAATGTGTTTGCATGGTATGGCATATAAATAGCAGCAATTTTACCAAGTTCATAACATATTGCATCTACATGTATGTAGGTACTTTCTACTTCAATTGAATAGTGATCTGAAACGTGACATATCATGAAAAAGACCCCCAAAAATATGAAATCAAACCTTTTTGAAGATTGATATCATTTGAAAAGACTTTGATGTATGCCTCTGATATCATTTGGAGATGGTAAATTTGCTCGAAGAATTTAAAAAAAAAGTGCAGATAGTTTTGCTTGAGAATTTTGAAGAGACCATTGACTTTATGCCTTTTTTTTTAACTGCCAATGAGGCTTTACCACAATAAAAAGAATACTTTGATTGTAAATGCATGTGTGGGAAAAATGGATGCTGATCTTACATGTATGTAGGAAATGTACAGTACCAGTCAGCATTCTTTGACTACCTGTTAACACAGCACACCGATTTCCGGTCTCTGCGGCGTGTAACTACTTGTCAACAATTATCATTGTCAATTAGGAAGTTTTGATTTTGGATTCATTGAAATGTCCATGAAGAAGAGATGAGATTAGTAGTCATTTGCACATTGTGGTCTTGTAACTTACAACTTAATGTAGGTTACTTTTTATACATGTATGTACATGTGCATAGATACATGTATGTACATGTACATGTATGTACATATTCAAAAAGTAAATTCTTAATATTCAAAGTTTGCCAACTTTATGAGATGCTAATGAAATAGAAAAAAGGTAATTCCCAATATGTCTGATCTATATGTACATGTATGTAAATGTTTGGTAAAAAACCATGAAGGTATTTTTGAAAGTCAGTTTGGGTTTAAAGATAAAGGTACACATATGTACATGTACATGTACATGTATGTGCTATTGCATTGTATTGTGAAAGAAATTGTCTTAACGCAATTAGGAAAGGTTGATCATATCATATACATGTACATTTATGTAAGAATTGGTGTACATATTGTGAAGTTTTGGAATCATCCATCTCACTGAAAAGCACATGTATGCACTACACACAGAAATTGGTATTGGACTGTTCAGACATGTGGCATTAATGTTTGGCCCGAACACTTCAGCTATTTCTCATCATATTTGTTTAACATGAGGGCATTTGAAGAGCAATCCTTTTCATTTCAGGGGGCATTTTCTACTATGATGTTCTTCCAAACTGCTATTAAAGGAATGAGAGAGAGCTCTCACAAGTTATTTTTTACCTATCCCGGAACTCAACCTTCTCTTTAAATATGGTTTCTCATTGTACTGGATTTCCTGAGCTAAAATATATCTTTTAGAAATATCCTCTTATGTACATTTGACACAATTTTATTTTTTCCTCAAGTGGCTTTCTAGTGCTATGAATATGTCATTTAACCAAATCCTCACATATTCCCTACTGCATGGCTCTCTTCCATTATGTTTAATATCAAACTGTCATTCAATGCTATTAAAGAACATGACGAATGCGGGATCGATTCCAGAATATAAAAGACGACTTTAAAATGTAAAGATGGACCATCTTGTATTACGAATGCAGTATGCCTGAATCTGTGATGGCATACATAATGTGGAGAGTGTAGAGGGTAATATAACAGCCTACACCCTAGGCACTCTACTGTCTCGTTAGCAACTGACTCATCCAGGCTAGGCTGCCCAAAATAGATCCCTTCATGTCTGCCTCGGAAGCAGAATGTTGTCCTTTCTCATGATAAAGTGAGAGTGAAGAATGGTTTGAGTATGATCTTAATATTTACATAATGTTGTACATGTACATAGAGCGTGATTCTTGTTTCCTGCTTGCTTCAAATATAGTTTTGAAGTTTCAGTATGATTTAATTGCACAGCATTGTATTGCACACCTTCAAGCTTTTTTTTTATAAAATACACCTGTACATGTGCATCTTTATCGTTAAATTTTATCTGCAGGTATGTACTCGTTTTCTTCTGGAAACAGAATTTTTGGTTTTGTATGTAATAAATGTGATTTGACTTTGTACTACATGTAGTTTTGGTCGACCAATGGAACAAATAGGAGTGCCACAGTTGACTTTTGGCACACATACAATGTACATGTATAATACATGTATTGCAAACAATTAGGCAGTCCAGGGTTTTGATCCATGGCAAATAAATGGTTAGTGGAAGTGGTCTCCATGCTGCAGAGCCAGTGAGAAATGATTTAGGCACTCTCACTTCATGATATTTTCAGTTTAATCTGCTTTTGACCTGGGGCACTAGAGGTGTGGTCAATATTTTCTCAGTAGTAGCCTATTGAACTACTCAGACTTAATTTGTTGATCAATCCCAAATAACTCAAATAGATTACCTTTGAATTACTTCTTAAAATAATAAATGAGTGTCAGTTGATCTTGTTAAAATGCCTGTAGCAATGGCCTTAGAATTGAGGACAATATTCATTAGTTGAAAAAATGTCCATGCTAGAGTGAGTGTATGCTTGTACTTGTATGAAGCAAGGCATTTACACCTATATTTTGAACTTGATGACCAACAGAGGGAATACATGAATTTGAAAATATTGATGGCTGATGATGTTGAGGAATATATGATGATGATGATGATGATGATGATGATAGTAAATGGTTACTGTAATGAATATGATAACATTAAAGAGTTAACATTGGATAATAGCCTTGAACAATAGTACTGAAGCTGTTGGTCTTGAAATTATGATACAGAACACAAGAATGAATAGGTAGCCAAAATCACATAGACATAAATGTTGTATTGTTTAAAATCAAACGATACTACCTGTACAGTATGTGAAATCAGAATTTTACAATTGCTTGGCATTTGGTCCATTGCATTTTACTCTCATATAAAGTGCTAGATAAAAAGCTTCAGTACAGTGTATGTCTTTGTTCAAAACTATTCTTTGATGATGATTTTAGTGATTTTAATGATGATGATGATGGCGATGATGATGAAGATGATGATATTGAATAATGAGATATATGTAGCAAGGATTATGATACAAACTTGTCTACATGTACAGTATGTACATGTATGTTGTTATGATTTTAAATGAATACCAGTTGCAGGTTTATGATCATGAAAATTACACATTTTTATTTTTCAGTCACTATGTTTGTCTGTGTATTTGGCCATTACATGTATGTATTTTAAGTTAACTTCCCAGTTATGGTATTCACAACATGATTTTATCAAGTCTAGTGACTTCAAGCTGACAAGAAACATGATGAAATTGAATTATTAAAGGACAATTAACCCCACGTGATATTCTAGATGCACCTATTGTCTGCTACGTCTTTCCATGGAGGCTGCCATTTTGTGCATGACACGGATCATTAGGTACCATATGCATTGATAATAGCCTACCTTTACAACAGATACGTCGCTTTGTTCTGATTGTATTACGATTGTTATTGGCCATGGGCCTAGATAATTGACGACCCATGAGTTCTAATAGCCATCCTGTAAAGCAGATTCCTCGCTTTGTTTTGGTATTGTTACGATTGTCTCCGTCCTTGACGTCAATTCTCCGTCCTTGACGTATATTTTTTATGAAGTATATTTTTTATGAACAAATTAAGACCTTTTAAAAAATATATAAAACTAAACTTACATTTCAGAATATGTGACTTTATCTAATATATATTTGTCCTCTTAAAAATCAATTACAAGTTAACGATGAAGGAAATTTTACTTGGGATGAAAAATATGTTCGTGTACACATAAAGTAATGGCAGCCCCCTTATTATTGCTAGCAGACGATAACTTGGCTGGAAAATAGTGATTTATATCTATATCCTGTGTTTTTACATGAAATTGCATGTATCAAATAAGAGGCATATACTACACCATTCAAAATAAGCTAATTCTTACGCTGAGGTTAATTGCGATTTAATAAAAATGTTATCTACATGGATCTTCCTGGCTTACATGAAGCTCTCAGTGTCATTCCTTTAATATACAGCTGACATCATAGGTCAGGACCTTCCATAGACATAATGTACTACATGTAGGCCGCATGCTCGTTAATGATTCCAATATCAGGGCAAAAACTAGCCATGTACTGCTTGCCTTCATCAGACAGATGTTATGACCATGAGTATTTCATCTTGGCTCAAATTCTTGTGCATAATAGCTCTGCAAAAATGATTTGTGCAGCAATGGGACTACGTTCAATATTAACATGTAGAAACTAGAGGAAATCATGTGGAAGAAAGAGTTTCAATTTTACTGACAGAGAAACTCTTTCTGTGTCATGGTCTTTGTACATAGAAATATCTCCATACATATATATTTACAAGTTTATCTTGTCATTTCTCTTTACAGGTGTAAATGTTAGCGATGGGCCTCAGACTTCAGAGGGCGTACTGGACAACAGTCGTATAATAGAAGCAGGTGATTCAGACAACGCCACAGAAGTAACAACCAGTATGGAAGTAAACGCCAATGCTGAAATCAACGCTAACCCAGAATTCAATGCTAATCTTGCAGTGGACAGTAATGCAAATGCACCTTCAAGGACAGGTAATTCTACCAATTACAATGTGCCAGACAAAATGTTGCTCTTGGTTTAGTATAGTTTGAAGTTTGAATATGTTTGCCCCCAAACAAACAAAAGATACCCCCCTCCCCCCCCCCCCCCCCCCCCGAAAAAATAAATGGTTAAAATATCAGCTTTTGGAAAGTAGGGCATACCAAAATGGGCAAGTCTGCGGTATTTGGTCTGTGTCTCGTACTAATTCCGAGTACATAAACAGAGTGAGAACATAAGTTGACATTGAAGGTGTAATTGTACTTGATATGTTGGCATGTTCACACTCATAGTAACTTTATCACCATGATCAACTCTGGTACATGTAGAATGAAATGTCATTGGACATGTATGATCATTAATGTAATGGGTATGGTTATTCTTTGGATTGGCCCAAATGGGGGAAAGCAACTCTTGAAGTAATCAGATTGTGGTCAGTACCGAAGCAAACAATTCTTGGAAGAAATTAGGGAGAGCTTGTCTATTGGGGAACATTTTGTTTTGGTGGGAAGTTGCAATTTAGGTATCAAGGTATTTTGTCCAAGTCATGCAATGTTTTTGTCATGTCAGATTAAAGTAGTATTCATTGAGTAGGATGTGTTGCAATGCAGGGTGTTTAGTTTTTGTCACCTATTAATATCTAGAGACATTAGTTTTCATATTCATTTAAATTTGGTTTTATTGAAGAGCTAGTAGTCCCTAGCATATCCCAACCCAAAGGACCTCTCTTCCTTCTTCTTTAAATAGGAATGAGTTTCTAAACCAAGTATTTGCATGGTAAAATTTGCATGAGTCCTACATTAGTAAACCACTGTAATGTACATGTACATTCTATCTTAGTCCTCATTGCATCAAATTGTTCTTGAGGTCTTGTTTTCTTTCTTTCTGATGATTCCTTTGTCTCTCTCTTAACATGGTGACTTTGCTTTGCTCTTCCCTTGTTCACTCTTAATCACACTCTATGACAATCACCCCCTGCCAAAGCAGATAGTGATAAAGATGCCATAGAACAGGATAGTCTAGAAAATATAGAACCTCTTCCAGAGCCTCAAGAGCAAGTCCAAGATGATGGCTCTGTTCCAAGTGAAGTCCTGGAACAACCAATGCAACCCCAGCAAGATGAAGAGGGTCAGCCTGAAGGTGTCCAGCCTCAGGAGACACAGGGTGAGGAACCAGTAGAAGAACCTGAAGTGGACACACCAGGAGAGGTAGAAGAAGATATAGACGAGGACATTTCAAGGAATCCCGATGAATCTGATATGGCTGATGAAGCCATTGCTCCTGCAGAAGAAACCGAAGCAGAAGGCTACCAAGAGGAGGAGACCTATGATGATGAAGAGGATTTATTAGAAGGTGTTACTGAAGAGCCACTGGAAGAACCATTCAGTCCAGCTTTCTCGGAATCAAAGACTTTTGACATCATAGACACAGACCGTGACTTTGAATCTGAAGGTAACCCCTTGATCTGGGATGCTGCAACATGGCTCCACTAACTGCATGAACATCTGCATAGCAGGCATGCAATCGCTAAAGTAGCCTGAGCAAGATTACTAACACTTCTAATTGCTTGATTTTTCCCATCTAGGTCATTTTCACTCATTGGATGATTTTTTGTTTTTCTGAGAAGTATTAGATCAACAGTTTGACATTTTTCAAACATTTTACTAGAAATTATTTCCAGGTTAATAGACAATGATTCATCATTATTTGCGGTGTTTTCCAGATCAGTTTTGTTTCATTTTTGTATTAGTGCACATTGATTGCTTGATAGTTAGGTGAGATTGCAGGACATTTTGAGCATCACTTTCATGGTCATGTGGTATCATATTAACAACAACACAGAAATACATGTGATATCCCGTCAATATGCCATTTCATACACATTCGGGAGCTGTGCATGGTGTAGAAAGCATTAGAATGTTTCTATGAGATACTAGTGGTGCAAATTAACAATTCTAAATTTTGTTTCCACATTCACAATTTCAGAAATAATGTACATATCATACATTTTTTTTTCTTTGCATCTTTAATCTGTCACAGCCATTTTATTTCAGCTCTTGAGATTGAACTAAATGGAAGATGACCAACATGAGATTGATTGTTTATATCATGACAAAGAATACCTTCGCACTACATGCTGTTTCTGCACCTCTACTTCTTTTGATATGTGAATTTACAACTGCGCAAAGTCTGCTGCTTTGTGGGAGTATATTAGGCACATTATCTTTAAGTTTTTAGGGCATTCACCAGCAGTTAAAATGAGAACCATCATCCACCAGCTTGAAGAGCATATTACCTTCTGCAGTCTATTAAAAGTCACCATAAATTTAAGCCTGCCATAACTGCTACAAATGCAGTGTCAATGTGCGACTGTAACCATATTACCAAATTATCTGATTGACAATTGAAGCAGATTTTAGCAAGCAATGATTTCGTGAAAATGTATTCCTTGCAGAAAACAAGTAAAATACCATCAAGTCTAATGAATAAGTTTGGTGACTTTGCTATTCCACATGACAGATGCCCTTCCCACATGCCTTTGGGCATATTTCTTACAGGCAGTGTGGTGTACTGATTTCTATCTGAATTTCCCTGAAACTTCCTCCTTCCTTTAATGTATCTGATTCTCAATTCGTAATTTCCTACCCAGTAAAAGTGTTTTGCCTGAAGCAACAATTTATCTAATTCCACATTAATGTACTCACGCATGCTGCAGTTGTCAGATGCTCGGGCATGATAAGTAAAATTTGTTTTTATCTAAAAAGTTTGTTAAGTTAGGTCCTTTGTGAGCTTTAATATCATAATACATCTGGAATGGTCATGTACATTTTTCTTTCAAGATGCAAAACACACTGAATAGTCTAGTCTAAAATGTTAAAGACAGCAATATTTCACTTCATTTTTCATTTATTTATTCAACCATTTTTTAAAAACATTCAAATGTACATACATGTACATTGTTCACTGATAACATATCAAGACATATCACACAGAAAGTAAGAACAAAAAAAAAAATGGTTAGGGTACCCCAAAGAAGCGTGAGCTTGTAAGAGGTGCAATAAGTAAACAAGGAAAATTACATAATAAAATACAGAATTTTATACTACGTATTACATACGGAAATTATACGTTAAATGTCACACACACACACACACACACCTACATACATACTTATATACATAACTGTTACAATACACACATACATGAGAGTAGTAGAGAAAGGAGTGAGAGAGAGAGAGAGAGAGAGAGAGAGAGAGAGAGAGAGGAAAAAGGGGCAATGGAGTAGAAGAGAAGAGAAATGAAAAGTTGCAGTAAAATATTGCACAAGTTGTTTATGAAAAGAGCAGAAAAGCTTTACGACAAAGCTTTTTCAATCAGGATAGGGTGGTGCTACTTTTAGTGTTATCAAGCGCATTCCAACGTTGGATAGCATTAAAATGAAAAGAATGTACAGTATACAAAATAAACGGCTAAAAATTTCTCACTAAAATATATTTGTATACCCTGTAGATACATTTATATGTAGCAACTTTCACATTTCATTTTTCTATTTTCAATGATGTCCCAGCTTTATTTTACCTAGCCAACACTCTTTGTTTGGAATACATATGCACTTTCAATCACAATGACATTACAGACATTTATAGCTTTCTAGGCTTTCTAAAGGTGTGAAAGTCTATCTTGATTGGATCATTTGTTATCCCATAGAAGATACCATTTTCTCTGAATTGCAGATGTAGTCCACAACAATAGAAAAACAATATCGTGGAGCATGTACATTGTATTTGTACAGCCTATATTTGTACAGCTGGTAGAGGTGTATTTTGTATTGTACATTGACAAGTTTGAATTATGAGTGAGAACAAAGAGCATAGTAATTGGATTGGATTTGGACAATAGATGTTGCAAAAATAACACTCACTGTTTTTGGCATGGTCATTGGGAAAGAAAAAAATCAAGAAACAACCTCAAAATCAGAAAAGGAAAGTACATACTGTGTGTGACTAATTCAAATGTTTTCAAGATACATGTTCTTTAAATTTAAAACATCAGCTCTATACAGCTTGTAAAAGTTGAAGAGAGATTAGAGTTTGTACTTTGTAGATACGTATGTACATGTACGCCCTGCAGCTTTGAAACTTCCTGAATAACAAAAGAAAAATATTCATCATATCGTGTATTAGACATGTACATGTATCTACATGTTATCATACTAAAAAAAAAATTGTATATAGGGACTCTGAAACATATCAGTGTACATGTATACATAAGAAATCAGGAAAACATCAATCAATGCTGCTACCTGAAAATGTACTTTTCTGAAATCTTCACACCTGTTATCATCACATATTTTATACCAACTGCACAAAAATCATGACTAAACATGCAATGGATGCGAATATATGATGATATCTGATTGTTGTTATAATCAGGGAGGTTGTTTTGACACACACACATCTCTGTAAGCCTGTAATCTGTATTAAAATGGAGCCTAGGTTTTTTGTGTGGTTAGGCTTTATTACCCCTTATTGTCCCATTAAGTGTTTAAATCCCTGCATGATGCATGGTTATTGGTGGTTAGGGGAAGCTGTGGGTTAAGTGAGATTGACATTGTGGTAATATTACTTAACTCTTAGATTGGCTTTTAGCATAAATTATTGTTCAAATTTCTGTTGCACTTGTTACCTAGTCTACATTCCAGACAGGACTTCATTAAGAATTTAGCAATAATGAGAAGAATTTTTAGATGTCGGCCAGGGAATCCTGTCCAGACATTAGGGCAGAATATCTCCACACCACTATGTGCCATGGACCATTTTGTGTTATATTGATATTTATCTTTAATAGGGGTGGGGGCTTGCAAAATGTTGAGGGGTGAGTGCTATCATCACCCTACATGTATGTGTATGGTGTCAATAACATATAATAGAAACATTTGGATAATTCAGGTTCACACTTGTTATTGTTTCCTCATTTACTTTCAAACCAATATATCTGATTATTCAGTTTTCAATATTCATGCTAGCGCGATATTGGGTTGTTCAGTGATGGTGGCATTTCTAATTATGTTGTTCAAGCTCTACTGTACCAAGGAGTACATGTAGCATACATGTATGCACTGTGTACATGGTCACATTATTGTTGCCTTTTGTTTAATGGTAACACCCTGCATACCCAGCATGTGCTCTACAGACACCCAAGGTTGATGAAAAACATGACACAGCTGGTGATGTACAAGGAGCACTTTGATTTTTTTTTTTTTTTGGGGGGGGGGGAGGGGGCAGAAAGCATATTTTCTTGCAGGGTATGGGAGAACTGGATTCTAATATGTTTATCAAATAACAACTCTCACTGATAGGTTTAACCATAATGGGAAGGAGTTTGAGGGTTTTGAGAGAGAAGGGAGTGGCATTCATGAGAAATTAAAAGAGGAGAGCAGGTGGGATGTTGAGAGGAACATGCCAGGTTGAAAAAAAAAGGTAAGGGTACTATCATATGACTGAAAGCTAGGTTTTCTGCTTCGTTTTTAGAGATAAAAGAAGCATACTTAGACTTAGAGGTATTGAGAAAGTCAAAATGGACAGAAAAGGGGAAATGGGAATACTCTGTACTGTATAGGCTCACATATGAATGAATGAATGAATGAGTTTATTACCAAAACAAACACGTTAAAATACATATGAGAGAGTTGTTTTACATTTGTTTGCTAAAATGACTCTACAGAAATAGCAAATTCTGCTAATGAGATGTAGAGCCTCTGTTCAACTATGTACATTATAAACAAACATTTAGCATGAAATTAGCATGAAATTAACATGAAATCCATAAAACTAAAATATATGTACCGGTAATGTGAATGATTTTATCTTTCGGTTATAGGTGCTTTAGAATAAAACTAATACATGTAAATAAATTGATTACACTGCATAACACAATCACCAAGTGGAATACAAACTATAAACAAAGTAAATGAATTACATAATTATATATCAATATTCTTGTATGAAGATATATTTAAGCGCTGTGCGAAAAGACTAATATACACATCATGCATTTGAATTTTTTTAAGCAGAGTAATTCTCAGAGAAAGAGAACATGAAAGAGCAGTTGCCATGGGAAGGTGTATGAGTCATGCTTTCACGCTGGTGTGGCAATTGAAATGAACTTGAGCGAGGTTATGTGGTGTTAAATCTATAGAGGGTTTCGGATTGCAGTAGAAATCCTAAATTGTGAAACTTTGTTGATCCCTATAACTATTTAAGGAAACCAGAATAGGCTTGTTGAAACCTTGACTGCCAGGGCAGGCAGGGGATTTACTTTGCAGGAAAACATTCAAAGTGCTATAGAATCCTAAGGAATATATTTGATGAGCAGTTTCATGTAGGCAGTATTGTTATCAGTTATTTGTAGCTTTGTCTAGATGCATTATCTCATCCTTCTACCTTGCTTCCCTGCTTCAATTGGAGATTTACACAATGGAAGCCTATGTGACATGATCGGTCCAAAGGTACATAGTCTAAAAAAATAAATAAGCCTACCAGAAATATCAAACTTTTCTCTTGTCAAAATCATTTTTTGAAAGGTGTATTGAAATGCACTAGGGGTCTAGAGGAGAAAAAAGAAAGGATCGCACAAAGGCACATCTTTGAAACAATTTATTCGGTAGTTATTTTGGCTATGTGGTCAGTGTAGGCCTGTGTGTGCTTTTTTTCTTGTGTGACTGGGTCCTTAGGCAACCAATAGACCGCTTCGGTAATGTATGAAAATTTTATACTTAAAGGGATACGCGGCTGTGGGGAAAGTCAGGATCGCGTAAGCCCCATTCACTCGTACACAAAGTTTGTGCGTCGAACGCGTCCGTTGGACTACTGGGATTATCTTTCGGACTGCACGAAGCCGACCGAATCTCGCACGAGAGCTCGAGCTCAGGCGAAGCGTGCATGTTTGTGCGGCGACCTGTCTATCCGAGGTTTGCGCCCCGCATGATCAGGTAACGAACACGGTGCCCTCTCGCGGCATAAAAACGTCCACAATCAGCGATTGAGTATCCCTTTAAAGGTTCTAGGACTCCTACCCCCTATCCTAGGGGTGGTTATCCGGGGGGTGGTTGTCCAGGGGGTAGGCGTCCGGATACGCCCTTTAATACCTTTCAAACAAAGGTTGTTCTTGACAACCTGAAAGTTTGCCGGAAATAGCAACAAATAATGTATGCAAACTGGATTCCAAGCATTGAGGCTCATTTATAAACAGCAGGTTAATGGAATAGCTCATCACTAGGTGCTCAGAGAATATATGTGCATAAATTTGTGTGCATAAATTGGTATACATTACAGAAGCAGTCTATTGCTTATTGCATCTATGACTTAGGTTTTCTTTAGTCTGCTTGCTCTTCAACCTTTATTCAACTCTAATATTGAGTAATTTCCCTTTGTGATATTGATGGCTATTTGTTTAATGGATAAATCTATGAATGAAATCTATGACTGAGACTGAATTAATTGAAAAGGGTATATAAATACAGACTAACCCACAAATGGGTCACTGTATATCTTCTTGTCCATACCCCTATCCTCCTATCCAGTCATTTCTAGTTATCATCATGCCTTTGTTTCTACTCTCCTCATCAAACTGAAAGTATCTACAAATATCCTTGACTCCTTGGTGTACCTATACTCAGCCTCGTACTCGTCAAGTTCATCATAGACCCTATATGATATTCCTGAGCTTCAGTGATATCTTCATAATTAATGCATACATGTATATTGAGTAGTTAAAAGGTCATTCTTGTATTGTTTGTGGGGAAAGAATGGAAGACTATCCTTCATTTTCAAGCCTTGAGTACAGTGTACTATAATGAATTCAGCCCATTCTGGTATTTGACATTGATTCTAATGCAGAGACGGCAAGCCTTGATAGATCCACATACAGTAAGTTTGCAGGAATACACTTGTTTGTATAATAAACATGTGTACAGTTACATGTAGCCTTCAGGCAATTCCACCTACATGGAGGTGATAACTGTATTACATAGTTGTTTTTTTAAATTTCTATTTAACTGTTTCATGGTCTGAATTAACATTGCCATTGATTGATACAAGCATTGTAGGGTCAGGGGATTCTCTTGCTAACGTATGACAAGTTTGAAAATAGGATTCTTTGAACACAGAAAGCTCAAACATCTAAAGAATGTCAGTAAAATAATTTCTCATAGAATTTGGTATATTTTGTATTTCAGCTTGAAAAAGAAAGAAACCCCCACTTTTGAGGGGGTACAATTGAGGGGGTACATGTACGTTCATCTGCCTGTATAGACTGTTAAGCAAATTATATCATCAGTGAAAAAACAACAAAAACCAAAATAAAGCAATACCTTGAGAGCAGTATTAAGTGACTTAGAGTTGAAAAGCTCGAACCACTGCTGGAAAGTGAAAAAGAGACGTTGACAATACTAGTATTAATTAAAATATCATTTTATCTTTTCTTGCAAGTCCTCTCATTCTCATTGAAAATAAAAGTATGGAAGAAAAAGACAAGTCGTGTTTTTAAATTACAAATAATGATAAAATGTAAAATGATGAGAAATAATTCTGTAATAAAGATGTTAATAAACCCGAACTTGAAATTCATCAATTCAGTTGATGAAGTGCCACAATGTATTAAAGCACAAGACAGAAAAGAAATCTTCATTAAGACTTATTAAAATTAAGAAACTGCTTTCTATAATTTCTTTTGAACAGAACATGTCATATGTGCATGGCAGCTGCAATACAGTCTCGAAGGGGAGAAAAAAAAACCAAGAAAGATTTCAGATTTATGGAGAAAGGAAAAGTATTGACTTTCCAACACAATATTGCATTTCTTTGTTTGCCAACGCCAAACAGAGAGAGCAAAATTTCTGATGTCATTTTAAAAACTTCAGATGTCTTGCATGTTGGAGCCCTATTCACACAGTATTTACTCTGGCAATATGGCCCATTTATACAATAATGCAGAATGCTTTTATGAAAAAGCCTTCTGTGGATATATGGAAAATATTCTTGAGGTGTACAAAGCCTGCTGCCCCATGTTTACAATAGACACATTTTGCGTGAAAGGGACAGCTTGAATACAATTTTTAATAGGGAGTTTGTTCTTTTTTCTGAGTTAGCGTGCTAATGGAGTGGAGCCAATGTTTATGCATGACTAGCAGTCACTAGACCCCTGCAAAGATTTGACATATAAGCTGAAAATCCATTGTGTCATGGAAATATGAGTGCTTTTAGTATGATTGTGCCTGCTATTTAGACAGCTGATCAACAAATCACATATGATTGTAGAAGAAAGGTGATCAAATTGATACAGTCAGCTCTGTTTGAGATCTATTGATTTGTGTATAATTTTGGTCTTTCAGATTTTGAATACCAATTGTTTTTGTAAACATTCAATTTGAAAAAAAATGTAGGCCTTGGAGATTTACCATTGCATCTATTATAATGATAATAGGGGTTCTAGGTTTTAGGGAAGATGCTTGTTACACTTCACTGAATATATTCACTTAAATATGCCTTACACATTCTCTTGCAATGGATGTTACACTGTCTTGTTGATATACCCAGTTCCTTGTACCATCTGTATCATGCAAGTCTGTTCTGCTCATTTTACATTTATCTACATGTATGTCCAGTACATTTTCTTGTTGCAGAACAACCCCAATCCCAAATGCTACCCAATTTATCTGTCTCTTTGAGCCCCTGCTCCATCCACGATGTATCCTAGCATGTCACTGAAGGATTAACCCTATGATTCTTCTAGTTCATGCAGTATCCGTGATCCATTATGGCTTAACTATCACCTATTCTTCTCCTTCTCTACATCTGTACTTTGGGGGAAACTTAATTCAATCCATTATACTTAACTGGGCCAACTCTACACTGATTTGAACCTCAATGAATGTTTTAACCTTTCCCTCTCCCACTTGTTCCACAGAATTCATGTTTGATTTAGATTCAGAAAAGAGTCTTCATTGCTGTCTCATTCTTAGGAAATTGGGACAGGGGATTAGAGCCATGATGATGTATTTGCTTCCTTATCCCTCCCTTTACATGACCTCTAGCCTTTTCTTTTAAATCTCGTTGATGAAAAGAAATGAGAGATTTACTTCAGTACCTCTTGAACCAATATGTTTAATGTTTGGAATAACTAGGTTCCCTCTCGTATTCCTCGTCTGAGTTTTGTAAATGATTGGCTTTTGGTTAAGTTGACGTGGATGCGGCCACATTGTTAGATTCTTGTCTGTGCCCCTACCTATCTAATGTGAAGAAAGCTATCTTGTAGGACCTCCATTGACCTCCTCTATTCTCCACTCTTGGTATTTCTTCACAAGACAACAACCAAGTTAGGTATGAAATGATGAGTTTGAGCTCCATTATTCAGGCTTCACACCCCCTTACCTCTCTATCCTTCCATAACTTTCTTCACCCTTCCTCTTCCTTCTCTTATTCTCCTCCGTTTCCCTCATCCTCTTTTCCCCTCCTATGTCATGTCTCTTTCCCTCCCTGTCCCCTCCCATTCCAATCCCTTTTCCAACTTTTTTCTTTCTTCCCCAACTTTTCACCTCCTCTGTCCCCTCCCCTCCTCGTCCCCTCCCCTCCTCGTCCCCTCCCCTCCTCGTCCCCTCCCCTCCTCGTCCCCTCCCCTCCTCCTCGTCCCCTCCCCTCCTCCTCGTCCCCTCCCCCACCTCCTCGTCCCCTCCCCCTCCTCCTCGTCCCCTCCCCCTCCTCCTCGTCCCCTCCCCCTCCTCCCCTCCCCCTCCTCCTCGTCCTCTCCCCCTCCTCCTCGTCCCCTCCCCCTCCTCCTCGTCCTCTCCCCCTCCTCCTCGTCCTCTCCCCCTCCTCCTCGTCCTCTCCCCCTCCTCCTCCTCCTCGTCCCCTCCCCCTCCTCCTCGTCCCCTCCCCTCCTCCTCGTCCCCTCCCCTCCTCCTCGTCCCCTCCCCTCCTCCTCGTCCCCTCCCCTCCTCCTCGTCCCCTCCCCTCCTCCTCGTCCCCTCCCCTCCTCCTCGTCCCCTCCCCTCCTCCTCGTCCCCTCCCCCTCCTCCTCGTCCCCTCCCCTCCTCCTCGTCCCCTCCTCCTCCTCGTCCTCTCCCCCTCCTCCTCGTCCCCTCCCCCTCCTCCTCGTCCCCTCCTCCTCCTCCTCGTCCTCTCCCCCTCGTCCTCCTCCCCTCCCCCTCCTCCCCTCCCCCTCCTCCTCGTCCCCTCCCCCTCCTCCTCGTCCCCTCCCCCTCGTCCTCGTCCCCTCCCCCTCCTCCTCGTCCCCTCCCCTCCACCTTCCCCTTTCCCCTTTCTCCTCCCTCCTCCCTTCTCCTCCCCTCCCTCTTTTTCCCTTTCCCTTTTCCTCATCTTTCCTCATCATCCTGATCTTTCGTCATCCCTCCCCCCCCTCCTCGTCCCCTCCCCTCCTCGTCCCCTCCCCTCCTCCTCGTCCCCTCCCCTCCTCCTCGTCCCCTCCCCCACCTCCTCGTCCCCTCCCCCTCCTCCTCGTCCCCTCCCCCTCCTCCTCGTCCCCTCCCCCTCCTCCCCTCCCCCTCCTCCTCGTCCTCTCCCCCTCCTCCTCGTCCCCTCCCCTCCTCCTCGTCCTCTCCCCCTCCTCCTCGTCCCCTCCCCCTCCTCCTCGTCCCCTCCCCCTCCTCCTCGTCCCCTCCCCTCCTCCTCGTCCCCTCCCCTCCTCCTCGTCCCCTCCCCTCCTCCTCGTCCCCTCGTCCCCTCCCCTCCTCCTCGTCCCCTCCCCTCCTCCTCGTCCTCTCCCCCTCCCCCTCCTCCCCTCCCCCTCCTCCCCTCCCCCTCCTCCTCGTCCCCTCCCCCTCCTCCTCGTCCCCTCCCCCTCGTCCTCGTCCCCTCCCCCTCCTCCTCGTCCCCTCCCCCTCCACCTTCCCCTTTCCCCTTCCTCCTCCCTCCTCCCTTCTCCTCCCCTCCCTTCAACTTCCCTCCCTCTTTTTCCCTTTCCCTTTTCCTCATCTTTCCTCATCATCCTGATCTTTCGTCATCCCACATCCCAGGTGCTCCTATTCACAGTTTATCAGTGTTGACCTCTCCTTTGTACTTTTATGACACTCTGCTTTGGAGTGGCTGATCTAATAGAACCTTCTATCTCTGTACCATGTTATTGCTTTGTAGAGAATTAGGCAGTTATATTTATGTAAGGTTCCTCTTCTTATCCTATCCTCTCTTGTGTTTCCTGGATGCTACAGAATAGTTTGTCTTTAAGACACTATAAGCCCCTGTTGCCATGGTAACTGCCTCCAGTCCATTCCACCCACACAACCCACATGTACTGTAGGGAAGTCATCTTATGCCCTGAATCCAAGACAATCTGACAGTTGGATGAAATAACAAGGGTATCCTCATTCTATTTCACCCCACTCCCTTAAGTCAGGAGCTTTATAGCCAGAAACCTCTTTGTTGTAGACTGAATCTCGGGTAATACAGAGACTTCTTACAAAAACATCCTTAGCACACTCCTCTGTGATCTATGTATTATGAACATGCGCTAGCTCACTCCCTAATAATATTCCTTTGAATATCAAGATAGTTGTTGATATTCCCACGATGTTTACATCTTGTCTCCTTTCAGCTCTCTACCAAAGGTGTCATGTAACTAAATGCAGGAAGAGATTACAAGTCTCTCCTGAAATTTGACTGTGATGGTGAATTTAAAATATATTCAATCTCCTATAAGCTTCCTTTATTCTCTTCTTCTCCCCACTCTTTTTCACCCCTCTCTCTCTCTCTTTCTTCCCCCAAGTTCTTATTAGAGTTTTGATTTGAACTTACATGATACATTGCATATACATCTATGAAGGCTACACACTTGTACCCCCATGTACACTAAGTTATTATAGTCTAGAAGAGGAATCTGCTTGTAATGTGTTCCAAAAGACAGTCACATTAGGTTTAGGGCAGCTAACACTTATTTTCTCCCCATATCCAACACCCAATATGAACTTCAACTTAGGGAGGGCTAACTGTAAGGACTTTAACCCTCTTGTTCCTACAGTCTGCAGGTATCGAATCCTGGAACCTGATGAAAAGTATACCCCAGAACTAGTAGACGTGCCAGACTCTGGGTCAGATAAACCTCAATATGCCACAGTGACGAAAATTATCGGTTTGTACACCTTACAAGCTTTAGCTATCCTTTCACTGTGTGTTTACTCACAGCCAGTTGTGTGTTCAACATAACCCTTTACAGAAAAAAAGATCACTGCTTCTTTTTCTGCTGTAATGCTTGTATTTTATTAAAAGAAACATATATTTTGGTTAATGTTTTCTATGCCCCTTTGGATTTTTTCTTGTAATGTATCCTGTACAGTCAAGTCAATCTGAAATGAGTTTACAACTTTGTCAGCTTTGGAATGGATTCTTTTCTTTCAATTGGTGTGTTTTCTTCTTGCTATGCTTTTGATGGTGGTGGAAAAGTGATGTGATATTTATGATGTAACAAAATGCTAAACAGAGTTATCATAAGATCTGCAAATTAGATGAATAAAAATTATATGCTGTAGTCACAAATATTGATGTACATTTTCACCATCTCTGTCAAAACTCATTTTGTATTCAACCACAAATATTGATCTCATGCTTATGCTTGTGTGGATAACTATTGCTTAGAACTATGCTTTGATGCTGATCATACATACACACGCATACACACAATAAACTCATCCATAAACTCATCCATAAATTTGTTGTTACATGCAAGTTTCTAATGATCTCAATATATGTGTTTGTAATTTCATATTTAGAAGTACATTTACTTCCTTCCATCAATCAGTGCATACAGTATTAATATACATGAATAATACGTAGAATAAGAAATAGATACATGAAGATACATGTAGATGACCCCAAAGCACAGCTTCATGCAACAAAGCTACAATATATTTTAAATAAGAATTGAAAACTACATTAACAAGTGGAAGATTAATCAAAATTGTTATTTAATGTACGTGCCATTCCTATTCAATGTGCATCTATTTAGTGACCTGACACCAGCAGAGTGGATTAGGAAGTACAATAACGTATCACTTAAATAAATTGGTATCATGGAACTAGATGAATGTCTATGTGAGGTTTACTGTAAATTGTGTACCACACACCAAAATTGGAGTGAAAAATTAGTGCAAATCTACATTAGATATGAAGTATTCATAATTAGTATTGATGTGACGCATTAGACAGGGAGGAGAGAGAGATGCACGCACTCAGAAATCACTTGCAATATTTTAGATAGACACACGCAAGGCCCATTCAATCCATCAATCTAGTTTCTAACCTTGGAATCTCATTTGCCTATATGCTAAAGCTCATTGCAGTATGCTTGGTAACCTCTTTAATGGTACCTAGATGTCTATACATTCAATTTGTATGCTTGAACTATACACCTATTTATAGATGTGTATTAGCATCATCATCATCTACTAATGCCTCTTACCCTAATTTTAAAGGCATTAGTAAATTTCTGTAACAGCTCTGTAATTATTACCGTGTGAATGTAAGTTTATACATGTAAATGATTACAATCTGTTGCAAACAAGATGTTTAAACTATTGCATTTATTAAATGTTAGTTAAAATTTGAACTAATGCAAGATTTTTATTCAAATTATTAAAAGATGGCCAATAAGAGTTAGAATAACCTATTTTGCAGAGATTGTGGATGCAATTCCAATTATTCTCCTATGATAATGATAATAATCTGTTTTGTGTAACACATTGGAGAAATCATCGCTTTGGACTTTTAATTCCCTGCTGAGAAGGGAGAAAACAGGTTGAGGAGGAGTGTAGTGGAGTTGGTTTGAGGAGGGAGGATGCCATGAATCGTGCGAGATGGAGGGCGGGTGTGAGAAAGATTGCTACAAAGTGAGGTAAATTCGGCCACCACCGTCAACAGGAAATATACCCGGATCAAAACTGGATTGATGATGATGATGATGATGATGATGGCTAGCGTGGTGCATAGTGGATCAGAAGTAATAAAATCTTACCATTTGCTGGACAGAGATTCGCAAATGCAGATCAGTGTTACAGCTAAAGATGCTAGTGCCATAATGGGATTTGAACCCCCAACCTTCTTGGTCACATACTCAAACACCTTGACTACAACACCTCTTCACCTAAGATGTTAAAATCCTGATAGATAGAGAGAGAGAGAGAGAGAGAGAGAGATACAGATATAAATGGAATATGAATGGAATATAAAGGGAATAAAAATAAATTCAAAGGGATTTTTGCCTTCTTCGAATGAATCTGGCTACCATGGTTTATGCCCTTTTCGTTATAATGAAGGAAAGAATAATGTGACACAAGATGACAAAAATATTAAAATGCATGTACAGCCCACACAGGGATTTCGTCATGACATTTTAGCAGACCAAAATTTAAAAAAGAAAAAAAGAGAGTGATCAAGGTGAAACCTCTTGTTCTATCTCTTCTAATCAGCAATTTAAATGGAAAGTAGGATCATTTGATAATGATATAGACCCTTCCTGAGGTGGTTGGGAATGATACAGATAAACATAGTTGTCTTTTCATATTTCAAAATCTGCTGAAATAAGAAGATATCATTATTTGCTGACTTTAAATAGGTAAATGGTATGGTAAAACTGGATTTGATGTAAAGAAATAGAAGTCAATTTCAGTGAATTTCGGTCAATTTCAATTTCAATGAAATCTAATTGTTATTTTTGATAGAAGTTTAAGACAAGATTTGACCAATTTGTTTGCTTGTCCAGTTTTGGGTCATCACCAAGTATTTGTAATTCAAATTCTCTATGCTTGTCCACAAGACACATTGCCTGCCCTTGGTTGTTGGATACTACATGTAGGTGCTTGTACATTTGATGCTCCACGCGGTACCCCGGGGTACCACGTTGTGTAGCGCCATCTTACGTCCACTCGAGTACAACCCCAGAGTTACAAATGCAGTGCATGTACGTAGTCATTCCCAATGCATGTTAACAGTGCAGTGTTATTATACATGGTGTGCATGCACTGTACTGCTGCTCGCGTTAGCTAGCCCTCACAAGCGCAGTGGCTGTAGCGCTAGCTCCCGCGGCTTTATAATTTGGTTTTATTTCACTTCTTCCTAAAAAATATCACATCATCGTTACTGTATTTTAGCTGTCAAACTTTCAAACTTAGACAATGGTGGAAGGTGATGGTGGATACAGAAATTTACTGTAAGGGAAAGGACGTAAAATACGGAAGATTTCAAGGACCGAGAAAGTTGAAAGAGCACGATATCGTGCAATACAGAAGTTGGGGGACGAGCAGGCCGCTGACCTGTGTACATGGTAGCGGTTTTTAGGAAGGCGAGTGACGGGGGAGACGAGGAGGCTGATGGTGTTAGTATGACACTGCTGGCCCAAGCCCTCTCTCAAATCGAAGAATAATTACTCACAACAACAATGAATTTGAGAAAAATACATGACTTATAGGATTTTTTACAAGAACATGGGACACAATTGAATGTTGAAAAAATCACACCAAAATAATTTCCCACTTTTTGGTAACCCAGGGTACAGCCCTAAAAAAAAATTAAATAATTAAACAAAATGGCCGATTTTTATTTGGTACCCCACGGTACCATTTATGTCATCATTTGTAGCATGCTGCTCTACATACGTTGACTCCATCTTGCATATTGTCTACTGACAGCCAAAAGGGCGTTAACTCTCAGTAAAGTGCTATTAGTTAACGCCCTTATGACTCTCAACAGATGAGATCTCTCTGTGATAGATGAGATGGTAAATCTCTAATGGAATTTTTGGAAGTGGCATGAGATTGTAATGTGAGAATATTGATTGGAAAAGCTGCTAAATTGCATGAATGATTGATGTGATTAGACTTTGCTTTTCCCTAGACCTGATCTACCTCAAAATGAAGGAAATGTAAGAAAAAATGAAAGGAAAATTAAATTGAAGATTGATCCTTTTGATGGTATGAGATAATGAATATTATACCACAGATATTTAAAGCTGCATACCTATTTATTTCACAAATTTAGGAGTATTGTAGAATGGAACAGAGTTTCATTTAGGCCTAGTGGCGGATTTTGGGGGGCACATCCGGCCCATGCCCCCCCTTTTGGAAGATAAGTATCTTTTATGGTCCCCCCCCCCCCCATGCGAGTTTTCGAGAGCTGGCAAGACCAAAAAAATATGGGTCTCCCTTTTCCAAAAGTTGACAAACCTGCATTTGTGTGCCCCCCCCCCTCCCCTCTTATACAAAATTCTGGATCCGCCCCTGTTTAGGCCTATATATTACACATATGGTATGATTTGTTGTGTACCTGGCAGAAAGGCGATAGCATGGTAAAAGGCCTTTCTGCTGGGCACAAGGCAGGAGAGCAGCAAATCTAAGAAAGCAAGCACAAAATTTTATTTTAACCATTAATGTTTGTAAGAACTTGGTGCTATACTAAGTACACATTGCTATCTTCCAGATATCACCATGTACAAACCCTCAGGATGTAAATCCATGTGGGCCTATATTTTCTCTTTGATACATGCAAATCCTTTCATGAAAATATACTTCCCGATATGATACTTGTCCATTATGTTTTATGTGGGATCTTGTTTCACTGATGTCTAGCTAAATTAATATTAAGAACTGATACTTGAGATAAAGTTCAGATTAGAAGTTCTCTCTGATATGAGACTACACTGAAATTGAATCCCTGCACAAATATAATACAATTTTAATATAGGAGCATCTAGATTCTTTTATATCCCTTCTTGAATTATTTCTTTTATACATGTATTCTTTGAAAATAGAAAGATTTTGATTAACAAAGCCTCTGTACATGTAGCTGTTACATGTAGCTGATGTAATGAGGGCTATGACTGTAGATGGTTTTGATATCAAGTGTATCTAAAAATAGAAACATTTTCTCTTTGGTTCTACTTAAATCATGAATAATGACCATGAATGAGGCCAGGTCTAGCTAGGAGAATGGACTTACATATATCATGCCATTGTTGGCCAGGGGTTGCTATTAGCTTTTAGTTTGCATAAAAAAATACATCACTGTTTCCCTTTGTATGGTTCAATTATGTTTTGGTTTATAAATTTGTGGGATTTTTTCCCCTTCCCTTTAGGTAGATGTACTTTGGAGATGCTGGGATAACCTATCAATGCAACACATTTTTCTTAGAACACACATCTCTATGGATCTCTGTTATATAAGATCTAATGGCAGTATTGACAGGGTTAAGTATTTTCTGTAATGAGATTTCTGGCTAGTGGTATTGTACCATAGCTTATTGGTTATAGAAACCCGTAGTAGTCTCACATGCATTGCCATTCACTTGTACATGCAGGCTACATGTCGCTCTACAAAATCACCCTCTTTCTACTTGTTACAATGTAAACTTGCAGTAAGATGGTCCATATATGTAATTAACATGATATGTAGTCTACATGGTCAGTTTTCTCATAACAGACATTTAATGGAATGGATGCATGCCGTGTCAATATATAATTCAAAGAATATCTAATAAGCCCTTCCCGCGTATACATACAAACCTCTTACCTCTCTCATTCCCCTGTCACGCACCCGATGGCCCTTCTATTGATTATTCATCATAACCTGCAACCTGGGAGGGAAACATGAGCTCGCTGACCAAACACACAAAGTCAGCGATATGATTTGAGGGGAATCTAAATAAAATCTAACTCTTACCAATGCCGAATCCCTAGGAATATTGGATGTCATCTTTACCTGGGCAGTGTTCATATGTAGAGCCGCAGCTCTATGCGGATATCTAATGATTGACAGGCAGATATTATAGCCGTATTTGTTTTTATGGCTAAGCAGTGTGAAAAATGTGCTCGGAGCGATGATACGATAGCAAGGGGCCACTCTCACTGCTAGTGAGAACACCCCACTCTTTTGAAGGTAGTGAAAACGCTATTGCTAACTGCAAGAGCTCTATTTTACAGAGAAGATGATTCTTCCTAGATGCAAAGGGAATAAAACAATGAGCATAGTAGATCTGGCAGGCTGGGAGCGGGTTGGATATACATGTTGTTGTGCCTCCTTCATTAATATATTTGTGACAGGGATGTGCTGTCACAATGCACATCAGATCATCAAATCACTGATGTGTTCATTTGTCATAGACTCAAACTGTTTTTTGTCATTATTAAATAGTTTGGATAAGCAGTTTTCAGCAGCTTGTTTTCGATATTTATTTCCTTCTCTGCTGTTGCATCACCTCACCGTGATCCTCCTTATCCTCTTTGTTTTGTCTGTCCTGTTTTGGTTAATTGTTTTAGTCCCAGCTTTTGCTTTTTTTAGTCTATATATATGCTTGTCTTGGTCTT
The DNA here is from genome assembly GCA_025617745.1 of Heliocidaris erythrogramma. NCBI lineage: Eukaryota > Metazoa > Echinodermata > Echinoidea > Camarodonta > Echinometridae > Heliocidaris > Heliocidaris erythrogramma. Next base: position 1,452,918 of record CM046858.1, read on the forward strand.
TATGTTTGTCTTTTTGCCTCTGACGAAGATTCTGCTAGGATCGAAAGCTCAGGCCCCTTTTGACTCCATTATTAAATAGTCTTAGAACATTAGCTATGCTGCATGAACTTGTGGCGTATTATGCAGATAATACAGTATCTCCAGGGTTCTTTAATTCCTTGCACATTCTACTTGACTTTTAAACTGTTTGTTGCTCAGGGTATGTCTTGGCCAAGATTTAGTGAGGTTGAAATCTTAGTTTGCGTTTTCAGACCTATTGATTGGTTTAGACCAGAAGGTTGTGTTGAGTTAATTCAAGTTCATTCACTTGACTTTCAAGTGATAGGTTAAGAGATTAAATCCTTACCTGGTGTATGACTTACATTTTATTTTCTTTACCCAGTAGCTCAGTTTGGTGCTTCATTGAATTTACTCTTGGTATTGTGCTTATCAGGGCAGCTATATGCCAACGGATGAAGCCTACTTAAATACATTTTAGAAAATTATTTTAACAACCTAACCCTGTTTCAGTGAACCAAAACATGCCTATCTAAAAAAGCTTGATATATGTTCTTAAAAATCTCACCTCTTGAATGAAAACCTAATGTCCAACATTCCCATAAAGAATAGGAGGCATTGTTAGAGGGACAACACTTTACATTGTACATGTATATAGGAATATGTGGTGGAATACTGCTTACAGATTGTTGTTCAATGAGAAATGGTACAGTCTTCTTTCAGACTATAACACAGGTTGCAGTTTGGGAAACAGAGTTATTCAAAATGGCAGGTTTTCCTGACGAAAAGTGGCAGCGTTTCCTGTCTGCATAACACTTGGCCTGGGAGTGTAGAGGCCTAGTCTAGATAGCACACCATTCTACTATACACATAAAAATGTATTATGTATGCATTTGGAATGCTTGTACATTTAAAGTGAAACCCTTTCATCAAGACCGCTCAACGGACACAAGAAAAATGGTCTGGGTAGATACACGGTTTGCTTTAATACAGGTTTCAATGCGACACACTATTCAAGGGAAAGAAGAAATTGTCTTTATAGACAGGGGGTCTTTCCAGACAGATGTTCTCTGAAGCAGGTTTAACTGTTCTTCATCTATAGCCATTGGATGTCCACTAAAGAAAGGGTCAAAAACACATTCCATGGTATTGATTGTTTGGACAAGGAGATCATTGATTGTGTCCAAGTTTAACCAACTGGAAAAATATTGGATTGCAATATCAGTAATTTAATTAATTGGATTAATTAAAGTTACTAGAATAATGCAAAACATGCTACTAGACATTGCACCTATACAGGTGGATTCATATACATGTGTTCTGCATAGTGAGCATGAATGTATAGGCTGTGAACTGCAACAGTTGGTGTATTGAGAGTAATAGAATAGCACTGACGATGACTCAAACAAGTGCAAGGACATGTATTGTTTTGAAATCACGTAAGACTAAAAGAGAATACAAATTTTCTCCCCTGATCATACAAGTAGGCATAGCACTTGTATGATTCATATTGTTGTACATATCTCCTAGAATTTAGTGCTGTAGAACTTAGTGCATATAAACTGTTCAGTTCTTAATGGAGGTTTGTGAGATTTTTCCTTTATATATTATTGAATATTTTGCAAGTGAAGTCATGTTATACAAATTAATCAGTTATGATAGAAATTTAAGAAAATAAAACATCAGTAGTTATAGAGAAAGCTGGGAAATTCAGTTTGATACTTACAATGTATATATATCCGCTTCTAAATTTGTGTCTAATTTATATCTCGTAGGAAAAGTGTACATTTGTACGTGAAGACAGAATTTCTGTACGTTACCAAGGAGGTACTAGGCAAGCTTGCCTAGTACCTCCTTGATGTTACATGTAGATCAGATGCCAAATATAATAAGAATATTCTTTTGTATACATCTTACCATTAAGAAAAATGTTTTCTCTTCTGGCCTGTGTTTGTACATGCTTGTCACGTTTTCCCATTTTCCCCTTTATTCTGTCTAGTCCCAGGTATTGCATTATTCCCTTTCTTTTACCTCATCCTTTTGACTTCATCAGTGCCAACTTTTGTCCCATTTTTGTATTTTATTGCCACCATGACCCCTCACCTACTCTTTCTCTTCTGCTTGGGTCCTTTCTTTGGCAATCTTCATTTCTTGACAATTCCGAGGAATTAAACAAGTTACCGTGGCAACTGCAGACACATGAGCATTAATTCATACCAGGAAAGGGATGTAGTACGTGCAATATGACTGGAATATATTGGCCAGTTTGTTATATGACCATGTATCTCTCTTGTTTTTCATTAACAGTCTTATTGTCTTGGAGACAGCTTTGTCACACTCGTCTATTCCTATGCCTCCACGGCTCCACCACGGCTCCACCACGGCTCCACCACCATGGTGCCAGATATATTCAGTAGTTCTCATTTGATAACATTTTGTAGCTTTCATTGACCCGTTCTCATTACGAGATTGGAAAGTGGATCATGCTATTGTGGGGCGACCCATGGCTCGTGCCAGGGAGGTCCACTGGCACGCCGCTTGTTCACACCTGCAGAGGTGAGCGCGATCTATCTTGGCACTCTCAGCACAGGAGAATGCGAATTTGCACGTTCTACATGTAGATGGTGCTATCTCTCATGGAGCACCCCCTAGATGTGGTCCAGCGGTCCGCTGTTTGGATCGCCATGGACCGCACTAAAACAACGTCGCCGCATTCTCACCTTAGAGATGCCGTGGTCTAGCACGTGCTAGAGTCCACTATCTCAGCAATGAGAAAAACGGTCTATATGAATTGGCGTAGGGCATCAATGAGTTTCAATGGATGATAATAATTCACCTTATTGTATGATATGACATTATTGAACATCAATCATGGATTGAATTGTCTCATATGCATGAGATGAATTCTATTAGGAAAGGAATAGCATCAGTATTGATTTCTGAAGAAGATGGATAAGTTACAAGTAGATTATCTCTTAATTTCCTCATGTCAGATCTCTTATTCATTAGTGTATGAGCTACCTAGGTCTTCATCACATTTCACAAAGGCTTTCATCAGATTTTATTGGAAAAAAAGAGAAAAATACCACTTGTTTGCAGTGGTAAATTATGTGTAGATTTCACTTGCACCTCAAATATTCTAGTGAAATTATGAATATGAAATTAATTTTCTAGGATCAATGGATTTTTGAGCTAACGACCCCCCCCCCCCCCCCCAAAAAAAAAAAAGAAATAAATAAAAATAAATAAAGATATTACAGTTTTAAGCTGTGATATGAATGAAATATTGTTGAGATTCAAAGATGTTGAATAACAAATGAAAATGCAACCAAAAAGGTCAATAGAAATTTTGATTTGTCTGGACTCTAAATCACTGATACTGCCTTTAAACTTTGATCAGTTAAATGGAAGGGATAAAAACTTGAGATGGGTGAATTTGACCATGTCCAATCAATTTTTGCTTGATAATTATGTGTGTACATGCATGAATGTGATATGATGTTTAGAAATGACTGGATGAATGCAAGAGATGGATTGTGTTATGAGAGTTACCATGGAGACAGGGATGTAGATGTTGACTCAAATATGTACTGGTACACTGTATTACCAGTATACAATGTATTTCAAGTAATTTTGCTTTCAAATTACAGAGTAGATATACATCATTGTGCTTCATTGAAACCATGAATCCCTCTATATTTTTTTTTGTGTTAATATTATTTCTATTAAATTTGGATTTAGTGATGTTTTGCTTAGTGTGAGATATATGTAAGAAAGATGGAATCAATAAATCAAATCTGTAAGCATGTTTTTAATTTTCTTCTGAGACTTGAAGGTCATATGTGTGCTAATACTTGGTGCTTACCACCGCCATGTTACTGTACACAGCCAATTAACTCAGCTCTATGGCACATGGGTGGTAATGATTGACCGCTGCCCTCTTTGTTAAGTTTGGAGGTGATCGTGTCATCCCTTCATTCTAAGTCTGCAGACATGGTCTCTCTTATATCAACATACAATCTTTTCATCACACATCTACATCTAACCTAGCTTCCAGACTCTAGCTGATATTATTTAGTTTTTCGTTAGGTCATATTTGATGTTCACTTCTAAGGGAAACATGAATTGCTGGTTATAAATCGGAGCATATTTTATAGACTGGACATGATCAGTTCTACCAAAAGTCAAATATTCCTTCACAATGTGCATGCTACATGTCGCTCATTGATTTGTATGAGAAACTAAAAAGAATTAATCTTTCATAAGGCTTTGAATTGACACTACAACATGGATTTAGTCTTTCATGATGTCATGCAGATTAAATGTCATTTTGTCATCGATGTTGTTGAGAGAATTGACATAATCTTTCTTGTGTCAATAACTATGTTCTCAAGCACTCTCACACTATGTTTCAAAGACACACCCTTTTCTCTTCTCATTTTAGTCTTTTTCACACATAAGAATTCTACAAACTTGTCTAGTTTGAAATTATCACCATTACATCAGAATTATTTCTAGGAGCTCTGGGTCTATCGAAACCTCACCAAGTACAAATACATACTTGCATAATGTTCTTTGCTGTCTTTTGACAGTATCTGCTAATGTAAATTCAACACAAAATGAAAACAGGTATGATTGTAATTTAATCCTAGAATCTGAAGTTATGGGCATCAATTGAGATGTTCAGTATTGTAACTCAAGATACACTTTTAAATGTTATGTGTAAATGTATTTGTGTATCTGTTCTAGGAATGCTCATTGTAAAGTCCTTGCATCAAAAAACATTTAATAGTTTATTGTAAATGTGTTTGTGATAGGAATGTCTGTATACATGTATCTATACACTGCATGTACCAGCATGTTTATAATGACAGTGTTTCCTAATTGGTTTTCAAACCTCAACTGTAATTGCATTTTATTCATTTCAGTAAACTTTTCCATTATTTTTTTCTATCATTCCTTGTGCAGATGGTTCAGAAAGCAAAGGAACAACAGATGCTACGCATGAAGATTTAAATACAACTAACACATCAGATGATAGACCACCTCGGCAACGAAAAGAACCGGGTAGGTACATGTAGATAGATGATGATAATGGTAATGATATTAAAGCAGATGAAACTTGTACTTTACGTATTAAAACATTCCGCACATTAGATAGTAGATTGACAAGGGCTTACTTCGAACCATCGTGTGATCACGTTCATGTCACGTCATCGCGTTACACGATCTTTCGTGAATACTAAGCCCTAAATTTACGAAGGGTAAGGTGTAACGTTTGTGAAATATCCCCTTATTGACGAAGTGTCCGGTTCGAGACGTGAGTATTCGTAGATTTGCAATTCTTTTTTATAAAGTCTCACGTAAACTATACCCAATACTTCGCCACTAAGAGGGGGGTATTTCACAAATGTTACACCCTACCTTGTGTGAATTTAGGGTTTAGTATTCAGGAAAAGTCATGTAACATGATGACGTGACGGGAACGTGATCACTCAATGGTTCGAAATAACGTATCATCTTCAAATTAGTTCTTTATGTTTATAAATCTATCAATAACCAGGCTCCAGGGTACATATCTGAATGCTTAACTGTATATACACCTAGTAGAAATCTCAGACCCTCAAATCACAACCTTCAGCTAAGCTACCCAATGACCTGAAATTTGTCAGGTGATAGGACTTTCACAGTTACTGCATCTAGGCTATGGAATAATCTCCCCTTGACCACTAGACAGTCAGCATCCATAAAGACCTTTAAAAAAGCTGTGTGAAATCATATTTATTTTAAATCCGCTATCAAACTTTGTAACAGGTACATTCATTACATTTTGTCTCCATAAAACCACCTGGTAGTTCCCACATGGACGATTGAAGAGTTTTCTGATCTGTTTATATAAAAATTATAATGTGTTCTATAATTTAAATATTTTGTAAACGCTCCGAGCCTTATGGGAAGGGCGTACTAAATGCTTATTGTATTGTATTGTATTATATATCATATCAAGTTAGTGATGATTATAATATTACTATTAGATATTGATAATTTATAAGAAAGTGAAACAAAACTGCAGATGGTATAAATACAGATTCAACCAAAACATCAGATAAACCGCTAAGAGGAAGACAATGTAATGAGACTGGTAGGTATACCACATATCAAAAGGAGGAGGAGGATGATGATGATTGCGGTAGAAATGTTGAATAATAAAAAAATAATGATAACAAAGCAAAGGAATCACAGATGATCTGGTAACCAACCTCTCAGGTAATGTAAAGAGCCAGAGGCCTTTCAAGATAATAATCATCAATTTAGCAAAGAAACTACAGATACTAGCAGTGAAGATCTAAATACTGCAATAGAACATGAGGCCAAATCACAATAGTGAAGGAAACTACATGTAAAATTTAAGTTTCGCTTGTAATTTCAAAACTTTAATTATCTTGTAGTTTCAGATCGTATGAATGGACTCGTAATTTCAAAACTTTAAGTTTTTTAAGGGGGGTACTCTGTCATTTTTATCGACCGTGTGGACAGAATAAACTTTCAGTTTAGCAAACTCGTTAATGATTACCACTTTGTTCATGTGAAACTTCTGCGTCAGTCATGCACAGACTGACGGTATACAAAATTATGAACGCAGTACATGTACACACAATCTTGCTTCCCGTAACTACTTTTTACGGTGTTACCGACGACGATTGCTTGACTTGTATCCTCTGAACCCACGAGCGCTGTTGTCTCGGGCCCATATGAACCCTAGTCGTTAGTGAGTCATTGTTTCGCTAACTTAAATTTTTTAGAAATCACAAGCCCCATATATACATAACTAATGTGTGTGATCTAATGCTTTGTTTGTTGTGATAGTGTTAGATGCATCCAAACTGAAGGAGAGGGAAGAAAGGAATGCTAATAACAGACGAGCACACTTACAGAAGAAATCAGATAATCTGAAGGACAAGAATGAGCAGAGAAGACAAGCCGTGGAGGAACGCAGGAGACAGCAAGCTGAGGCAGAGAAGGTAATTGAACAGTATCGGGAATTATGTGGGCAAAAAAATTGTAAAAAGCTTTTATTAAAAGTATTAAAGCAACAGATGGCCTGTATGGCTATCTAATGTACGATTGTAAGATGAGTTACATACATGTAGATCCTTTGTTCACTTGTATTTTCAATGAACGCTATTAAATCACTGTTTCAAGAAAATGTAGCTTGATTCACTTTCTGTTTCCTAATCACTGTTCAGTCCTTATTACATTATAATCAGTAAAAACAATATTTGGATCCTTCATGCAAATAGTGCATTGATGATACTAGTAGGATTATTAAAACATGTTTTACACAGGAGACAAGGCAATTCCATTCAGTCTAGGTGGAGAGGTGTCGTAGTCAAGTTGTCTAAACAATTGACTGGTGATGAGAAGGTTGTGGGTTTGATCCCTGGTATGACACTTATGTTCTAATAAGCAAGGCATTTTATCTATTTCGCTCCTCTCCACATAGGTGTTAAATGGGTATCATGGTTTATTTAGCATCTATAAAAGGTACCTGGCGGGAATGCTCTCCAGGGAGTGGAGAAGGTGCATTTATTGTATGTGGGCAAGCCTGAATTCGATGAGCAGGGTACTAATATGTGCATGAAGCGATAAGAGGCGCTATCCCGAATATTATTATTAATATTAGATACATAAGGGTAGATGCTTGTTTTAAAGAGCTATTTATGAGAAATTTACAGAGCTTGTTCCATATATTGACAGAATATATCTTACAGGGATTTGAGAGCAAACTCTGTGTTAACTAGTTCTGATTCTTGATCATTACTTTAGGAACGTAAGGAGGCAATACTGCAGAAGTCACGGGAGAGGGAAGATACTTCTCATTCATCAAGAGAGAAACGTCGATCATGGAGTGCCTTTGGTGCTCGAGAGAGTCCCTCTCCGATCCCTAGTGCATCAACACCCCGTGGTAGGAGCACAGACCGTGCTGCCCCTAAAAGCCGGACAAGTAACCTGTCCAGCTCCAAGCATCTCTCCAGCTCTGTATCTAACATCTACCAGAGGTCAGTGAAACTGGTCAGACTTGGACCCAATGAGGATGACTGGTTCCAGATGTATGTGCCAGAGAAAAGTAAGAAGAAGCCCACCTCGCCCGTGGGTGAGGTGACGTCACCTCCGGGGAGCGGGGCGGGGCCTGCGGATGCTCGTTCGCCTGTTGGTGCATTACGCTCTTCACCCGGCCACTACCGGTCCACCCCAAACCTTGCATGTAAGCTCACTAAACACCTCTACCTTCCTCTTATCCTTTCTAACGTTCTAACATCCTATAGGCAGTCTGTCACATCTTGGGGGTAGCCTGTGGCTTAGATAGATTGGGATATATTTGTTGCATATTAAAAATATATTGTCTCAGGCTCAGTTATAAAAGAGGTTATATCATGATACCTTTGTAACCAAAAACTGTTTAAAGTTTATTTTCAGGTATTAATATTGACTTGCTCACAAAAAAAAATCCATTGAGGATGAAAATGTTTCCTGCTATGAACTGCTATGAACTACAATGTCAACTGAAAAAAATTGTATTCTATTATTTTCTATTTTAATTTTAGATTTTCATAAAATAAAGTGGAAAGAAAGCAAAAGCAGAAACAAGAATGGAAATAAAAGTGAAAAGAAGAGAACATATGCCTTGACAATGTATAATACACATATTTCATACATTCTAAACTTATCTATCTAGGAAGGGTATTGAGTCTTTGAGGTATTTTTCAAGAAGCTACGTCTAGTCTTGTTTTTAAACAGACAGGTTTTCAGTAGACGATTTTTATTTGATACATATCTATTGTCATTCTGAACTAAGTGCAACCAAAACAAAAACTCTCTGGTAATGCAAATATGGTCTCTTGATGAGAAATTGAATGGAAGAGAAATGATTGAAGAGCTGTTTGAAGTGTTGACATTCATACCCCTACTGTGCTACTGGGTTTGGATTTAGTTACCATCAATATACTTTGATTCAAAGTTTTAATTTATTATTTGTGGTCAGATCAGGCATTAACCCCTTCCAGGCCACCACACTTTTGAGCAAATGTCAAAAATTAATTTTCAAGAGATAAATATTAACTTTCAAAGAGTATTTTATCAAGCAAACTGGGCAAAGTTATATTGCATAAGAATAAACATAATACTGATAGCACAGGTTGCTGTATGAGAAAGAATTTTCAAGCCATTCTGAGCCTAAATAAATTGTTCACACAATTTTGGGTGGGATTTGCCGCCCATGGCATGGTATGGGTTAAGCATCTTCCTTGGGAGCAGAATTTACAATGCACATACTGCTATCAGTTTCAGAATGTAAAATCTAGGTTTAATCTAGGTCTAAATCTAGGTTCAGTACACCATTGTATATTCTATGGCAGAATTAGCCATCCCTGACCAGTATGAAATGGTTAAAACTGATCATCATCAATAATCCAGCTCTTAAGAACAATTTTTATTCTTTACTACCAGAGGGATGTTTTAATTTGGTTGCACTTTTTAGAAATTCATTTCAAGGCTATTATTCAGTCCTCAGAATTTCCTTCATAATCTAATTCATATCTTTATGAGGTTTCTGTGATTTCATACACATTACACATCAATTTATTGCTTTACAGTGTACAAAGGTAAGGATCCATATAATCAATATCAATTGTCTCAAACTTCTTTCTTTGTTCATTCATTTAAAGGTAAGGTCCATGATTGTTTAAAATGCTAGTTCAGTGATTTGTCTTGTTCATAAAAAGTAGTTCCTTGTGACATTATTCAATATTCACCTGAAACTGAACTGGTAACATGTATTGGCTAGGCTTTGTTTGGCCACTACAAAAATCATGCATTCAACCCATATGCTTGCTAATTGCTTCAAATTATAGCATGAAAAGTTTGCCTTGTTTTTATGTCCCTCTATTACTTTTGTTTCAAAATGTTTTCCACTCTTTGGTTATGGATTTTAGTAAAGGGATCTTACCAAACTGAAAAAAAGAAATTGATCACCTATAATGTCTGATCTTAATGATTTTCAACACATCATTAGTTACTTTGGAAATGTTTGAAAGTCATTTAAATGTCTTCTTTTGAATATTTACTACCCTCTTAAAATTCATTTTCTTGTCTATACTTGCGCACTTTTGTTTATGCTCTCCCCTATTTGCAACCTTGACTTCATTTATATCAAATTGATATACTGTATCCTCCTTTAATTTCTTAATGTTCTGTGTTATCAAGCTTAAAGCCAATTTCTTTTTCTTTTCTTTTTAGGGATAAATGATTAAGAGATAAATAATATTTTGACAATAAATGTTGGTGAGCAAAAGCTGCCCACAAAGAGTTTTGATATTTTAAGTTTTTGTTTAATGCACTGCTAAACACAAACAGTTTCCTGTAAATGTTGTGACAGGAAAATGGACCAATGGTTCAAATGAATAAAAGCAGTGTTCTCCATTTTGGTTGCCAGCTGAATGAATGAAGACATCAAATAAGAATAGTGCCCTCTATTGTCATATCCTGGTCCAGTCATGTTACCTCGCAGAGATATGTGTCAACATATTAGTCTTGTTCTTATGCTTTATTGATTTTTTAATATGAAATAAGAATCCAGATTGTTTAATATTTGAAAACATAAAAATGAACATTTGGAAATACTACTATTCAGTAGTTGAATTATAAACCCTGTTTTTAGGAAAAATCTTTTGATAGTGCTCAGCAGTGCTTAATACTCTGTATAATAGTTGTACAGGGCTAGGGCTAACATGTATGTAAGTCATAGAACAAAATAATTAAAAGCAGAAAATACATGCCTGCCTATACATGTAGATGAATGTCATCCTGATTGGGTATTTCAGTAAGGTTCGTATAACATCAGCTTTAAGGTGAAACCAAGTAGGAGAGGACAAAACTAATTTAAGATTATGTATCTCAGATTGAAAGCAGTACTTTTTATTCTGAGGACTGAAAGAGTATGGCCAAGTTGCATTAAAGAATTAAAAAATGTACATGTTTTGAAGTATGATTTCAATAAGCCTTTATTACTACCCTATCCCTCTGTTGTTGAAATTAAAATACAGAATGTGACCTCCTTCCTCTTCACCATCTACATAACACAGTACAGTACAAATGAAAGAGCTCTAGATTCATAATCCTGGAATGTAGAAAAAGTAAACCTATTGCAGAACTCACCTCATGCTTTGATGCAGATAAGGATTCAAATTTCTTGACATCAGTTAATCAGTAACACTGATCTTTATTCTTTCATTTGTTTTTATTTTGTAATATATATTCTCTAAATGGATAGATCTGCAGTATATTTGCTGTATTCTTTTTAATATGGAAAAATAAGTTGGAATATTAGTGATAAATATTAATCGGACGGCAAATATTCAAGTTTAAGAAATATAAATATAATCATCCAACATATCAGTTGAGGCATTTAATGGTTAAACAGCAGTGTGCAAATATTGTCATTTTGGAACTATAGAAGAAAAAAAATATTGTAGATGTAGATATCAGATTTGCTTCATATTAATATGAAAAGGCAATGGTCATCATCACTCACTTCTGTCCTAGTTCTCACCACTAAAATTTAACCTTTCCTTACAAGTTCAGAGTAAATCACCAAAGAAAAAAAAGTTGGCCTGTATAATGATTAGCTCCTGCCCAAAATGTTCCTCTCTCTATTTTGTGAGGAACATTCAACGCTTTAAAAATTCAGGATATTTTTTAAGCATCTACACGTACTCCTTTTACAAATTCCCTAATTGTAAGTCCTTTCCTAGAAAAGTAAATCAGGCAACTGATCACATGCACATTTTTTAAATGTGCAGTGATCATGTTCATAATATTTTTGGTAATAATTACAAACATATGCCTATAGTGTAGTACTAAACAAACATATTTACCAGTATTACATACATGTAAGGTTATAATACAAATCAAAGATGTGTACAGTTTACATTCCCATATACCCCTCTCCCCTTTCAACATCCTTTACCAACTACCTTCTGCTTTCCTACAAGCTTCACTCATACTTGGCTTGCTGAGTGCTTGTCAAATGCCTGTTGTTTTAAAAGTGCATGGAAACTGTAATTAGTTTTGGCACCTAGAATGTTGAGTGTGGTTTTGGTTGTGATAAAGCATAATGTATTTCTTTTTTTATAAGAAGTTTTGAAAGTGTGCTGCATGCAACTTCAAAGTCATAACATGTAATGTCTATGTAGTTAGAATTGTGTTTCTTAGATGTTTGTTGAAATGGCATGGGTCTGTGAAAAGTTATTTTAGATACATTTATGTACATGCCCATCTTTTGATGTATGCTTGACTTGTTCAAATGGAACAGACTTCCAATCAATTTAATAAATCTGTCTTCAAGATCATCGTTTTCGGTGGTATTGGTATAATAGGATCCTCTTAGCATTGCAACCAAGAAAGATGCAGAATTTATGTACCATATATCCTTCAAAGAACAGTATATTGACTCTATAGAGGCAAATCTCATATTTCCCTGGCTCTACCCTATATAAGAGCATGATCCTATTCCATGGTCATTTCTACTCAATAACTTATTCTTCATCAGATGAGAGAAAATTGATGAAATACATAGTATGCATGTGCCTTCTACAGCCCAAACTGTCCTAATGGCTACAACTACATGTACTGTTGTAAAGACCACTTGTCTTTTGTGGTTGCCTACATGTAATGTACATTGCCTTTATCTAGAAACAAAGATGTTTTAGAGAATGTGCCTAGGACAGCCACCTGTCAACAGTGGATACATGTTATGTTCCATGTGTGGCCTTTGTAGACTGGTTTGACAGTAGGATCTAATTTAGTATTAATAGGTCATTACATGTACATGTAGTAGGACTAGTACTACTAGCCAAATATCAGAAGCTAAAAGCTATTAGCTTGCAGCAGTAGGCCACATGTTGTGCACATGGGGGATAATTGGGCACAGTCAACAAACGTTGAACAGCAGGACTATGATATCAAACTAGTCATTTTAATTGGACTGACAAATATCATCTGCTTGTCAGTGCCTTACAAAACTCATAAAGGCTGTCACTATTAAGATAACCATTACTTTCAATGCTCTGGATAAAAAAAATATACAAACTGATCTATTTTATCTTTTCAAGCAATCTAATTTCCTCTTTTTTTAATAATTGATTGTGAATTACAGTGCTATGTGGGGAATCTTGGGGATCAATGATTTTAGTAAGAATGTTCTTTTATAATTTTCTTGATTAGATCTGACTAGATGCTTTTGATTCATATACCTTGTTCAGGAAAATTTCACATAATTAATGAAAATGTTTGTCATTGTGTGCCACTAAACATTTGTTGTTTGGATCACAAATTTGTCCTATGATGAACTTGTCATGACTAGTTGTCTATTTCCTGGTTTTGGTTTCCCCCTCTTTTGATGGAGTCGTCTTGAACTTGAACTTGAACTTGAATTTGAACTATCCATTGTAAATAGTTGCTATAGTTATAAAGTTGTCAAGTTATGCCGTAAATACAGTGCAATGTTGTGTAAAAGGGATACATGTACTAGTACTCATGGTCTGTTTCCTTGTAAACATATGTGGTACAAAATCTAATATTTGCAATTTATGTTAATGACTGAATAATTGTGAAATAAGGTATATGAGATTTTGTTTATTTATTTTGTTGTTTGACAATACAAGAATATGGCATACATGTAGATATTGCAAACTTGAAGAATTTTGATGATGAAAACAGTGATTGTAGTACAATAGGATGATTGTCATGAGGCAAATGGTCGTTATTTCATTTTGATGATCAAGTTTATATCAATGTCAAAAAAGTATATAAGAATAAAAGATACATACTGCTAGATGAAGAGTCTTGCCCAAATGGTTGACCATTCCAGAAGATTGTATTAGAAACTGCTTTCCAAAGACCTTAATAGACAGACACTGAAGTCCACTCATTTTCTTGAAAGTAATACACACACATATCCAGAATTTTTGTTGATGGCGGTTTTGATAAAAAGTGCATAAGCATGGGCAAGAAGCAGCCTGCTGGTAACAAAGGTAGTAAAATAATCAAATATTTCAAAGTATTGGTATGGAAATGGGAGTGGTGTTCAGAAATACCTCAAGTGAGTTCCATGCATAATTGATTCAAATCCCAAAATAAATACAACTTTGATTCCAGTTTTAGGTTCTACTGACCCTAGATGATCTGTATCAATCAGGAGACTTTTATGTCTGGTGCTAAACCAAAACACGAGTTTCATTCATCCGAGTAGACACAATTCTGTAGTTTAAATATTGCATCAAGTATTCAATGAGCTAGAAAATCAAGGAACACAAAGCTAAGTATATTTATAAGAAACCTTGGCTCACTTCAACACCTTTCCTTCAAAGCTAATTCCAAACCAGCATTCAGACTCTGCAAACTCAAAATCTATTTTGCAAATGTTTGCTCCAGGGACACAACTAAGCCACAATAGAGAAGAGGGAGTTGCATTCCTTTAAAACTTAAAATCATTCATTCATACAGTCATACAATAAGTCAATGTCACTCCTGTTTTGGTAACTTCTCTCTGGCATTCTTTTTTTTTACTTCGCCTACAAAACATGCACTGCAGTGGGAAAAAGTGTAGCATTTCCTGTGTGGGCTTGCCAAGGTAGTCTGGTACCCAAATGTGGTTAGTTATTTATTTCGATTTGGCTCACTCTCTCTCTCTCCCTTGCACTCACCATCGTATCATTCATGTGATCTGGTGGGAGAAAGGGACAAAGTACTGGAATACTAAACTTCGTACACTAGAAAGAAGAATTTGGTAAAGTAAGGAATGCATTTTTTCAGAATTCCTAGATACCGCACAATTTCCTTTGCTGATGTCACTCTGATCCAGGTTTTATTCCTGTCATGAGTAGAATCATGTAGGAGAAGTGAACAAGGTGTGCAGCAATATTTCAGAGAGAAAGAGAAACTTGATCAACAGTGATTGTCTGACTTAGAAGTTCCTAGCTACTTGACAAATCTCCAGGATGTGTCATGATCTGATGGCAGAGACCATCAAGTTGGCTGGACTGTCCATACCACCTGTTTGAATCATTGGAGTCCTGGTGTGCAGGATATCTATTTGTAACATCCCAGTCATTGAAGACCACAGCCGTGGAGAGCTAGTCATGAGGTCAGAATGGCCCTCAACCAAATGAGTAACATTTGATTTGTCTGAGGTGTCTCTCTGCTGCATCTGTATCTGAGCCTTAACTCACCCACTTCACTCAAAGAGTATGTGCGATTGCTTTCACTGTAAGAATGACAATGCAAGGATATTTGCGCTGGTAGGCTTATATATTCAGAGCCACCATTAACTTAACTGCTGTAAAGGTGATACAATTGAAAACATACTTTCTTGGATCTATAATGGAATAACTTGCATGCTGTAGTCATGAAGAAAGAGAGCAGTACCATGAATGAACGAACGGTCAAGAAAACAACGAAGAGTAGGGGTGAGTGATCATTTTAGGAATGCAATGATGGATAATGAGTTTGCATTATTTTTAGATTGAAAGCATGCACAACAATGGTCGATACTGAAGTTTCTGTTGCGTACATAGAAGGCCAATGTTCAGTAGAGTTTATACCCTTACAATTACAAAACAATAGTTATCCAGGCTGTATAAAGATTGTTCATGTCTTCCATTCGACATTAAGAATAAACCCCCAAGGTAGGGTTACTGTAGATTTCTTTTGTATTCAACTTAAATGGGATGGAAGAAGGAGTGGAGTGTGCATTATACATTTGAGGTTTTTAAACATTTTTATGCCTCTGCCCACCGAAGGTGGTACCGGAGGCATTATGTTTTTGGATTGTCCGTCTGTCCGTCTCGCTTTCTCGTGCTAGCGATAACTGAAGAACCACATGAGGTATGAACTTCAAACTTGGTGCTCGTATGTATCACCATATGAAGACGATCTGAATAGATTTTGTGGTATGTAAGTCAAAGGTCAAGGTCACAGAGGCCAATTCCTGAAATTTCAGGTGTTAGACTCGTTCTCGCGATAACTCAAGAACCATTTGAGGTATGAACTTTAAACTTGGTGCTAGTATGTATCACCATAAGAAGATGATCTGATTAGATTTTTGGGTATGTAGGTCAAAGGTCACAGGTCAATTTCTGAAATTACAGGTGTTAGCCTTGTGAACACGATATCTTAAGAACCATTTGAGGTATGAACTTCAAAATTGGTACTAGTATGTATCACCATAGAAAGACAATCTGATTTGATTTTTGTTCATGTAGGTCAAAGGTGACAGGTCATAGATTTAATTATACAGGTATATGTGAAATTAAAGGGGTTTTTTACCTTTGTTATCACCATATACATGTATCAACTATTTTGTATTCATGACTAGGAGGAGATAAAGTGATCAGACTTTTGGGTTATAAGGTGTAAGGTCAAGTGTCAAAGAGGTCAATTAACATGTACATGTAATTAGAGGCTTTTTATTCTGGTTATCACAATATTTCAAGAACGGTTTGAGCCATCAACTGAACTAGGCGGAGACATATGTAGGAGACGCAGTCGCATTCATCTTGTTTTTTCCTCTCTTTTTTTTCAATTGCCAGTATCTGTGTACATGTATATGAAGACCTCCATTTACAAAGTACATTGTGTAGGAACCTTATAAAGCATATTTGCTATGTTATGATAGTGTATGTAGAGGTGTTGTGGTCTAGTGGATAAGTCACCGGACTGCTGATCACAAGGTACAGAGTTCAAATCCCACCACGGTGCTAACGTCCTTTGGCAAGACAATAATCTACATTTGCCGCTCTCTACCCAGGTGTACATGGGTACCTGATATGCTTGAGCGCTAGTTACTTTGGCGGAACGGCTATAACCAGGGTAATAATGTCTAAGGACCATGAGCGTCACTGCATGACGGATATGAGCGCTATATAAGTGGCCATTATTATGTTTAGCCAAAGTCCATTACAAATCCCAGACTCAACATGGTATATTCAATCACCCCATCAATGAGTACATGAATGGATGTCTCGTGAGTGTACCATAAGCTTGCATTAATTGTTTGAAGAGTAGGTACTTGAGATTATAAAACAAATGTAGACAGATGCCATCCATTGAAGCTTTTCATATATTGAACCTAATATTATTGATAGCCTTGTTTTGAGAGTAAACATAGACTGATGAATAGGGCAGAGAATTCCTTATGAACTTTGTAGAACAGCCCTTAAAGGATGACTAGAACGATAAGAAAAATAAGTTTTCCATTTTCATTGATCTCTAGATAGCTCTCTATTTATCAATCATAGATTTTTGTGAAAAATGCACCTCTTTGAGGGGGGGGGGGGGGAGGGGGGAGGGGGAGGGGGAACAAGTTCCCGTATTAAGCAATTGACATTCAGGAGATCAAAGAAAATTTGGAATCCATTTGTAGGTCTACCTGGAATGTAAGCACCCATCTTTTCTTCAATCTATTTAAAGAGTAATCAGTGTTCTTGTAGATTTAGATCTCTGTAGAAATTATGGAGTTCTTCTCATTAAGATATATCATACTAGTAGTTCTGTAAAGGAAGGTTTAAACAAAACGTTCTTAATCATACTTTAAGGATATGGGTAGCCCTTTAATGTTGTGCATCATTATTATTGAAATACATGTATGAGGCTGCTTACGTGTCTAAAGTCACATTCAGTGATAATTTCTAGTTGTGATTTTGTCACTGTGCCATTCTGTTTCACCTGTAGAAAGCAAGTTTCCATTTGTCAAAACCAATTATTAGAATGCTTGGAAACTTGGTGTAAAGCACTACTAGAAATTGGTGTTTGGATCAATGCTCATGCTCTGGTGTGGAAAGTCTTACTCCCTAATTGTGAATTGCAGTTGTAGTTGTAGTGTTCTCTTCAATGCAGTTGCACAGGTATGGACGAAGAAATTCAATAATCATGCGCTACCTCGTGACCAAGAATTCACTTACCTTGTGATGTACTTTATAGTATGAGGACATGATCTTGGTGCTATTGTTTCTCTGGATGGAACCTTGAGAGTCCAATGACATTGGGCTGTGTTGCCATAGAGTGCACTTGTTCACGTTATTGGATAAAATTTAATGTTCAGGATTTGATACTGAAAGCAAGCTTGGATGTACATCTGTACCATGTTGTTCGTGACTGTAAAATAAATATTGACTTGACCATGTTCTAGACTGATGATTATTTGCTGATCCTTGGGAATATTAATACATTTATTCTGACAGAGCTTCTTTGTGCTGATGTTTGTTAATTGTATCCTTGACAAACAAATATCAGACATTTAATATACTCGGATTCACAGGCCTGGTTATCCCCTGGATTGTGGTAGATATATACGTCCATCTTCTTTCCATGGAGGCCGTTATTTTTTATACTGAATGCCTAAAAGACATGCTGTGAGGAACGTCTGACTTTGTGTTGCCTTTTTGTTTGGTAGTGTTACATGGTTTCTCAATCTGATCATAAGATGTACATGTACCTGTGTGAGTAGTGAGAACATTTCAGCAGTAATTCGGTATGCCAACAACTCTGTGGAAGCATATAGCCGTTAAAAACATTTCACTTTGAAAATGAGTTGAGTTGTTCTTGCTCCTTTACTTGTCTTTTGTTTGGGAAAGAGCTTCAAAGACAGAGACAGCTCCAGTTTTGATGCCACTTGACAAGAAAGTCATCTTTGTTATTATCGACACTTACAAGATTGTCCATTGAAGCTGTGATAACAATAACCATATAAGAGTAAAGGCAGTCATAAAATTCTCTGTCAGTTGCCAATTTGCCTATCCTGTACTGTTGTGGATCGTTGTGATTGTAGCCATGGATTCCATACATCAGGATACTCTGTTGTTTTGGCAACCCTTTGAAGGTATCAGTATTCATATCATTATTAAATTTTGTGTACTTTCATTAAATGTGATAAATCATTGCATATTTGAAATGCATGTATTTTGTTGCCAAATTATGAGCTGTATAAGAACATCTTTGGCTCAGAAAGGTTTAGTTTTTATTTATTTTAGGGATAGTAATTTGAAATGCATAGCCCTTTATTAGGCAACTACTTTCGATATTGTACTCCTAATTTATGGATTAGATGGATTAGAATTTATGGCATTATTGAAGCTCAAGATGGTGATAGCTTTCTGGAGCAAGATTATTAGATAAAGCCTTTCGAAGTGTTTTTATTTTCATGTGGTTAAAGTTTTAATTAATCTGTTTGCAAAATTAAGCTCTTTGGATACACAAGTAAGAGACTTGTTGGAGAAGAAGTTTAGATGGTTGTGATTTGATCTGGTGGTCAACTTGTTCTTCCTATGAAATGACCCAAGGCTCAGTCCTGAGAAGGGTCTTTAATATGGTGATGTTAAATGATACTAAATAGATATAAATGTCACATGTTAAATGCCACATTCATTCTTTTTAGGTGTGATATTGAAATCAATACATTATCTTTACTTATAGAATCAATGATCATGAATGTCCTTATGACTCTTTTTTTTCACGACCAAAACACATCTTCAATGCCCTTGGAAGCTGCTTTGTAATATTTGGACATTGTCTTTGTGCTGATGTTCAACAGTCTTCAATCTTTTATTAAGACAGACTAATGGCATTAGAATATGTTGCATACTGTGTAGAAGGTAACGTCATTGGAATTTAATTGTTTGGTTTTACGTAAAGCAAGTTGGTAGACAAGTAGAAAAATGTGATAATGTGATAAGGGCAATGATTGTTTGGAGTACCCTGAGACCTGGTTAGAAATGTTTGTTCTGCTGATCCTGCATTGCATCTTTGATTATCAAATGATTACTGCTACTAAAGACTACTCTGTATATTCATACTCTTTTCCTGGAGAACACTCAGACATGAAAAAAAGTTACAAGATATTGCGAGGAATCTTGCTGACATTCTACACTTTCATTGCACTGTACTTTGTTTGATCGTGTTTCAGGATTTCTCCTCATAGTATACATGCATAGGAAAGTATGGCGGACATGATTATTACTGTACTTTCTGATACTAGTGGATCTCAACTGATTTCAGTGATGTGCTCTGTTGTCCTTCTCTGTGTTATTTTAGCTGTGCTAGTCTGTGGTTTGGGAAAGAAGAAAGCTCTACATGTAGTTGTGATGCCACTTGATTGAATCTGAAGTCAAATTTGTTGTTCTCCATCCGTGCAGTATCTTCTGTTCATTCAATTATAACAAAAATTATATATATACTTGGAGGAGTCAGTCATCAAGAATCTCAGCCATTTCTAATTTGCCTGCTGGGACTGTTATTGTTATAAGCCATGGCCTTAGGATACATGCATCAGGATATATTTGTATGCTATTGATTTTTTCTTTTACATGTACATAATAATTGATATCTACCTAAAACTGAAAGTTTGGAACCTCCTGTTCCAATAGCCAATAACACATTGTATATATATATATGTACATGTATGTATGGAGCTTCTGCTTACAGATTATTATCTTTTGAGTACCTCTTCCTCATGATCTTCTAGCATATTTCCTTTCTCCTTTTCTCTTCAACACATTAAAAAAAATTCTATTCCTTGCAAAGAGTTATTAAAAGCACCAAATTACAGACTAGATGACAGCAATCTAGTTCCAATGGTGACGACAAACGTGTGAACAGGAATGTGTTTACTGTCATAAAAAGATTGAAATAATGATAAAAAAATAGATCTATAGATAGAGCCAAAGTGTCAGATTTGTTGCATTTACACCTGTGTCTTGTGAAGTCACCACCTCATTCACAATTGATTTGGCATAGCCTTGAATGAAGGCCTATAGATCTCTTACGCATGAAAATTATTTCTTTTAGCTGCATTTATTCATTTGTACAGTGCACTCATATTTCATGCAACATTTACCCTGCAGTTATTGTGTGTGCCTAGAAAAATAAAGGTTTCAATTTTTGTTATGATTTAGAGCCCTTTTTCAATATCGTGGCATATGAAATTAATATTAATTTAGGTTTTTATGTATACATGTACATTGTATGTGTCTTAATACTTAAATACTCTGCCCCTACATGTACATGTATGTTGTCATGCAAGCATTTTAAGAGTATTGATTTTATATTTATTCTTTGCAGTTTTTTCATGTATACCTTTAGAAAAAGTTTCTGTTAGCCATTGTTTCTTTGTTTTTAAACCGTGTGTGATTGTATGTGTTCTACAGTGTGGGTTAAAGTAATCACCAAACAGAAGTCTGAAATTCACCTTCTCTTATCTGGGAAATTTTTATTGACCCTTCTATTTTACGTTGAATAGTTAGTTGAATAATTTATTAATTTAAAATATTGCTTCTGTTTTTTCAATTGAAAATGTCAGCTTCACTTTCATTTGATATAATTTCACCTAAAGACAGTGAAGAATACTGATAATGAACTACTTTTTAGTTGGAACTTTAAAAACAAGGATGAATTTATTTCTTTATGTTTGTGTTTTATTTATTTCCTATTAAGCATCTTACAAACGACCGAGACCAAAAGGTAACCTGAGCTTGTGTGTGTATCTCATTGTAGATTGTATGTGTGTATCTCATTGCAGATTGTATGTGTGTAGCAATGTCCACTGTCTTCAAGTAGAAAAGTCTTTTCCATTTTATCCATGTATAATTTTATTGCCATAAGTTTGTATGTACTGTATCAAATGCTTGTCACTTCTCACATGGACATGCATCAATCATTCTTAGATATAGGATATATTATATATGGATGGATTTCATTTCACTGGAAGTCTGTGTACACACGTATTAGTCTTGACAAAAAACATGTCACTGCAAAATTACTTATCTAGCACTGCATGATTGTGACATTCATAAACATTCATAAAAGCAGGTCTACACCGGTGTATATATTGTAGTACTACAAATTCTTTCCTCATGTTTTTTGGCCTTTCTTACAATTATTTAGATTTCTTGATTTAGATTTACACATCTGTCTTAATCATCAATATTGACATCTCAAGAGTTTGCATAGTGCTTACCGTTCTTAGCAACAAATAATTTATACAACATGAAATATGGGGGGGGGGGGATGCAATTTGCAGATCTGATAAATTGAGTAGTTTGTTATTAGACATTCCACAAAAAATCAGAAAAGAGAAATTACACTGCATACAACTTTCTTTCTCTGTTTTTCCCAATTCATTTCATTGTAAAGAGGTTAAAAGTGTAATTTGTGTGCTGTGGTTACCAAAAAACTCAATATAATTTGCATGGTATGATGGAAAACCAACAAATGGATGAAGAAAGTATGGGTCATCATAATTAATTTTGTGGCCCTACCTTATCTGATACAAACAACACCCAGCAGCCAGTGGCCTTTTACCAATCTTGAATTCATACCTTACCTACCTGTGAATTTGATTTATATACTCTTATTCATACTTATTATAAGTAATATATTTTAGAATGACCTGTTGATAGCTAGAGACCACCCACCTACTGTATATTGATCTGCTTTTTTTTTTTTTTTAATTGCCTGCCTCCTGCCAGTTAAGTTCTAAATCATAATCAAATTTCAATCACCCTCACCTCCTCCCCCAAGAAAACGATGAAATGCAGTAAATGTCTAAATTTAGACAGTTTCTCATCTACTTATTCAGATGTCCCTGCCACGCATCAATATCTCAATTACCTGATACGCTTCTCTGGGGAGTCTGGTCTTTTCAGATAGATGATTGGAAATCCTGAATTATGTCATATTCTTATATTTCCCCCTTTCCCAGACAGTTCTTCAATCATTGATGTTGTTAATTCTTTGTGGATAATCATCATGGTAATGGCTTGTGAAGGCCAATAAATTAATGATAAATGATTATTCCCTGTCAGTCCAGCAGTTATACATTATGAATATTTCATCAGCCCTTCCCTGTCAAATGTTCTCCAAGCACGCTCTGAGCACCTCCCACTTTCGATCTCCCAAACGCATGAATACATTTAATGATGAAACATATTGACATTTGTAAGTAAAACAAGAGATAATATGCTGTAAAAATTGTCATTATAACTAGGGAGAACACAATTATTCTTTAAAAAGTATCGAAAACAAGCCGCTGAAAACTGCTTATCCAATAATAGCGAGCCAATGGAGTAAAAAGCATAAAGAAATGGAGTAAAAAAGCATAAAGAAATCATTGCATAGGTGACATACAGATGTTGTCATTTCGATCTCAGTATTGAGAAATACCAATGTCTTGTGCTCTCAATGCGAAATTTTTATCTTCATGTATCTAAGTTTCATTTTCTCTGTAGGGTGGGTGTGTTAGCAAAGCAGCATGTATGATGTTATACAGTAGTTATGATGTGTGCTGATGCAAGGAAGTGGGTGATTATAATTCCAGCCTTTTAAATATATCACAAGACTCTCTCTCTCTCAGTATGACCTAAATTATAGCCTGCCATACACATTGTACAGTGTACATGTCTGCATGCACAGATGTGTGTCTTCATAATTCATTTGCTTTATATCAACAGATGTGTGTAGTTGTACATGTATATGTGAAATAGGAAAAGTTACTTCTGAATTTCTGATTTTTTTTTCTTCAGTTACCTTTAATTTCCTCTTGTTTGCTATATATTGTGCAGAAAAAGTGGGTAATAAAGGGGATTAACATATAATCCAATCTTATAATAGATTCAGAGCTAACTTGACACCTGACAATATTTTCAGCTTAAATTTTTACCTTTGCATTGTAGAACTTGTGAGCAATGTGCTTTAAAGAAAAAGAAATGTAAAAAAAGAGTACTACTGTACAATTAGCAATCTGCTCATCTGAAATATTTGCATTATTTCTGATTTAATTAATTACACTCCCACATGTTTGTACAGTATTGTGTACTTGTTTATTAACAAGGAATTCTTTGCTTCTATTCTACTGACTACAAAAAATGTATTTGTTGCATGGATTTGTTTATTTCACAGATTTGCATGTCTATTGTTTAATGAGAAATGATTCCAGTTTGCAGAGTAATGTACCATTTTTGTTGACATGGTTTAGCTCAAATAAATATTTTGATAGTTATATTTTAAGTAGGGGTCTACCGTGTAAATACGGTGTATCAGTATGATCTTATATGAAAGTAAAATACTGAGATACATATCCTGAGCTTGTACATTTGTGTATTTTTTAGTACTAGAGATTATGATATTTGACAATAGTACCATAAAACTTTATGAAGCCAGAGAAGATCTTTAACCCTTGCAAGACAATTGACCACATTTTATGGTTTGGCTCAATAACTTTTGATTCACAACTCTATACCAGATGCATGAGTAGAAAGAGCAAATATTTCTGGACACACTGTTCATTTTTGTTGCGTGACCATGTTATGTTTGATGCTCGGAATTTTAAAAACGAGAATAAGTTTTAAAATTCTTAAATTGGCAACACATAGAGAGGTTTAAAATCATTTTTTTAACCAACATTGGCAAGTTTTCCAACTTTTCGACAACATTTGTAATCGTACAAAGACATTACACGTTATTATAACCATGTAGCACTAAAAGAGTAGTATTAATGTTGCCAATTTGAAGAACAAAATGTGATCAATTTAGCCATTAAATAATTCTTGTCCTGAAAAAAAGTTTAATAGTTATATCTACTAGTAGGTTTATTTTCTTATTTGAGTATTCCTCATCCGAAAGCACTTATGATGAAACCCAACCAATTTCTGTGGAGATGTTGTTTATACTCAATCTGGATGGAAATTATGAAAATTTGAAGTACATTGTTATTTGGAATGATCAATAGAATAGAAATTGATTTTCTTCAGCATACATCCAACAGCTGTGGGATGCTTGGACAACAGTATCTGTGTTTCTGGAGATATCACTGATGTGTTACCATTTTTCTTTTTAAGAATTGATATCTAACCCCTAATGTTGTTTTTGTAGACCACTGATGAATTGTTTCTCTGGACACCTGATGTTTGATTATTACATGACTCATTCTACCAAACTTGTAGTCTCATATTCAGCAGCTACTTTTCTCTTTTTATGTGCTAAAGATTTGCGTGTTTATTCTCTGTTTGTTTTAAAAGACTGTAATCAATAATGAAAACTGATTCATTATAAGATTGTAGTAGCCTTTAAATGTTTTATTTCCTTTACTTCTGACTGAAAAAAGAAACATTTTTTTTGTGGAAAAACAGCCAATCATTCACTTGCTAATATATTGACAACTGGAAAACTATTTTAAACAACATCTAGAAACTTACTCTACTCTTCTCCAAGACTTGAAAAGGGATTAATGTACAATTTCTCGTATATACACGTATCCCACATAAAAGGTGTTTTATCCATTAATCATTATGTCCCCATCTTGCTATGCAAAGACAAGAAAAATCATGTGAAATTATAATCCTAAATGAATGTTTTCCCCTCTTAATTTCTTTCTAGCATTTTCACCGCGGGACAGTAAATCATCACACTCAACTCCAACCCATGGGCCACGCCCTTCAGCAGCAGCAGTCACAGAGAGGCTATCAAGACCTAAACC
Source organism: Heliocidaris erythrogramma (assembly GCA_025617745.1). Lineage (NCBI taxonomy): Eukaryota > Metazoa > Echinodermata > Echinoidea > Camarodonta > Echinometridae > Heliocidaris > Heliocidaris erythrogramma. Next base: position 1,478,497 of record CM046858.1, read on the forward strand.
TGGGATGAAATCACCTTCATCTAGTACCACTAATCTATCAACTCCATCTCCAAGCTCATCAAAGGTAATGTAGTACTAGTGGTAGTGGTAGTGGTAGTGGTAATGATACTGGTAGTGGTAGTGGTAGTGATAGTGGTAGTGATACTGGTAGTGGTAGTGGTAGTGATAGTGGTAGTGATACTGGTAGTGGTAGTGGTAGTGGTAGTATACTGGTAGTGGTAGTGGTAGTGATAGTGGTAGTGATACTGGTAGTGCTAGTGGTAGTGGTAGTGATAGTGGTAGTGATAGTGGTAGTGGTAGTGGTAGTGGTAGTGGTAGTGCTCCTCGCTGATTTGACAGCCTATCTACACTGCACAACAACAAGTTTAAAGAAAACCACCCTAAAATAACTATTGTACATCTTTTTTTCACAGTAATATCATCTGTATTTTCACGATTAGATTACTGCACTTAGTGTTAGTGTTCGGGTTCTAATTGGGTTTTAAATTAGGGTTAGAATTAAGGTTATGTATACCGTATTCACCGGCGGAAAGGCCGCGGTATTTTCACTCCAAATATGATCCCAAAGTCTGGGTGCGGCCTATGGGCAACAACAGACAGAAATGAACCGCCTCCAAAATCACCACACGTATTGCAATGGACAGGACAAACATGTTTTTTCGTTGTATGATATTTGGGGGGCAAAATTTCTTTTGCTTGTGATTTTTCCCCATATTTTTTTTTCTTCAAATGAGTTGTCAAAGTTGGGGTGCGGCCTATGGGGCGCTGCGGCCATTCCGCCGGTGAATACGGTAGTATTTTGTCCAAGATTGAAGTTAGGAGTTAGGTTAGTGTTAGTATTTGATAGTGGATTTAACTGTTGATCACTGGAGAATGTTTTTACATTCAATCTATCAATTCCATCAATTCCATCATCAAGCTTATTCTAGGATTTCTATATATGAGATTTGAGAATGCCTTACCCTATATCATCTCTCCAGTCTCAATGCTGCTTTTGTCATCCATTTAAGGGACATTAAAACACATATTCTCTCAGTTGTTCTCTCTCTAATCTTTTTTGGAATGTCTTCATTAACAGAGGGCACCATCACCCCGTACAGTTGGCAGACCACAGTCTCCCAGACAGAGAACTCCCCTCTCTGCCCGATCGTCCAATGCTTCGAATGCTTCAGGGGATAGTCAGACCAGCGGTGGTTCCAACACCCCTAAGAGACCACCCTCTCCTAGAACTACAACAAGAGATAAGTCATCAGACTCCCATTCAAGCGGTAAGACACCAAGTAAGTCACAAGCCAATGATATGTGCATGTGGCGTTCTAACCCTCCTTTCTGTGTAGTGGTAACTGTAATTACATGTATGTACATGTAGCTATCAACTTGTGGACTGTTATTCTATTTTTTATTTTAATGTTGATTATCAATTATTGGGGTAAACTCAATCTTAGAGTGCTGGTTAATAACCTTTTAACTACTCTACTGTACCATAGACCAGAAAATCTTAGTTTTTATGCAATAATTCTATATTATTTGTCCGTAACTATAGTTGTGTTTGTAATTGTAGTCTTTCTGATAAAATAAATTGCCCAAAATTCTGTGTGAAAGAATTTGTATTCATTTATTATCCTTTTTTCTTTCTTGCAATGGTTTGTATTACTTTAACTTGATTTACTTGATTTACATCTATAATGTTTTTTGCAGGTAACAAGTCTACCAGTAGTAACCCTCCACCCATCAAGAAATCCCTAACCCCATCAGCAGGGGTAGTCAAACCCACCCCTACCAAGCCAGGCCAGCCAGCCAGACCTAAATCCAGTACTCCAGCCAAGAAAGAATCGCCCACGACGCCTACACAGCAGGACAAACCCAAGGCCCCACCCGTGGACAAACTCAAGGCTCCACCTGCAGAAAAACCCAAGACGACACCGGCAGAAAAACCCAAGGCTCCGCCTGCAGACAAACCCAAGACGACACCGGCAGAAAAACCGAAGCCTACTCCAGCTGCTGCCAAGGCACCTTCAACACCGTCAGCACCAGCGGCTGAGAAGCCAAAAGCCAGTGAGGCCAAGCAGAATGGCAGTAAGTATAAATATTCTTGTACAGTAGTTAAGTCTGATGAGTGCAATGTAGTAATATAGAATTTCTGGATTTAAAAAAAAAGAAGAGGTAATTAAAGGGATACTCACCCGCAGATTGTGGACGTTGTTATGCCTCGAGAGGGCACCGTGATCATTACCTGATCATGCCATGATCATGCCATTTCCTCCTGGGATGCACTTCTGACAGACTGGTCCCCGCACAACATGCACGCTCCAACTGAGCTCGAGCTCTCGTGCGAGATTCGGTCGGCTTCGTGCAGTCCGAAATGTAATCCCAATAGTCCAACGCACAAACTTTTTGTACGAGTGAATGGGGCTTACGCAGTCCTGACTTACCCCACGGCTGCCTGGTAGCGTATCCCTTTAATTGCTTGATTATAAAAGTGTGGAACAAGTGCAATTCTTGAATGCTTTTATACAGTGAAGCATTGGGGCTTGGAGAACCAGATTGTCATCTCCTTGGAAGCTTTTATTCATTGTAGTAGGAGAGGTTTAGACCAGAGAATGTTGTTCCTTGGTCACCCTTTGTGTTGTTACTTCATGTATTTGAAATACTGCGTAGCCCGATTATGAGTATAGGATGTGCCCAAGTTTAGTGACATGATTAGTTCTGGTGGATATGACTCAAAGAGGGTTATTTCCTACACATAAGCATGATAGGGCAGAACAATTTTTTTAGATTCACCTTTTGTTAATGGTGTTGGTTTGGAATTAATAGATTTTGATTTGTAACTGTGGTGGCGATAGGTGTCGTCACTGCAACTTTATGACTCCGAAGAGCTGGGGTGTGGGTTTATTGGAAGTAGTCCTGGCAAGACAAGTGACAGGTACATGTCCTGTTTGTATAGGCAAGTGCCAGTATAGCTGGGGGTGGCAACCATTGAATTGTCGCTGAGGAGTGACCGATCAAGGGGATTTTCTTTCTTTTTGTTGTTTTCCTTGTTCTACTTTCGGTTATCGAATAAAGACCACTTGACAACCGTAATGAGCGTATCATCGTGCCATTTGTGGAATTGCTTCATGCAAGATTTAAAGCCTTATTATATCTTTGATCAATCCTACAATGTATTTGACATTAACATTGTTTGATGTTAGAAAATGAAAGCAAAGGTCATGCTGATCAAAGAACCAATATTATCTACCATTTATATGAAAGGTAGAACTTAGTGTTCTAATTTGTCATAAATCCTGTTTAAATATTTCAAAAGTACAGTGTGGATCAGTTTTCTAGTATATTACTGTTTTGAAACGTGTCCCTGGTCCTAATACTTGCAAAATAAACAAAAGCATTAATGAGACCTGGTGAAAACAATGTGCACTGAACACATAATGTGGTATGGAATTATTATAATCAAGTGTTTATGAATAATAATGATTATCCCCATGCTTTAGGTGACAATGGAGACAAGACGGAGCTGACAGCAGAGGAGAGGGCTAAACAAGCATTGGCTGAGAGAAGAAGACAAGCCAGGGAGAAGGCAGAGAAAGAAGCAGAGCTAGAAAAACAGAGACAAGAACAGCTCAAGTAAGCAACACCCAATGTCGAGTACTCACCGTACAAGTGTGTTAAGAAATAAACTATATAGTAGTTATACTGAATGGTTGGTTATGTAATCAATAGGCAAATTCTTTGTTTTGAGGATTTGCATAAATGTTGATGAAAATCACATACAATATAAATCATTGGATACAAATATAGGTACATGGTACTACACAAACGTAGGTACATGGTACTACACAAACGTAGGTACATGGTACTACACAAACGTAGGTACATGGTACTACACAAACGTAGGTACATGGTACTACACAAACGTAGGTACATGGTACTACACAAACGTAGGTACATGGTACTACACAAACGTAGGTACATGGTACTACACAAACGTAGGTACATGGTACTACACAAACGTAGGTACATGGTACTACACAAACGTAGGTACATGGTACTACACAAACGTAGGTACATGGTACTACACAAACGTAGGTACATGGTACTACACAAACGTAGGTACATGGTACTACACAAACGTAGGTACATGGTACTACACAAACGTAGGTACATGGTACTACACAAATATAGGTACATGGTATTACACAAACATGTAACATTAAATTTTGGTCATACGTTGTCAACTATTTCTAGTCATAAGAGAGCACTTCAAGCAATAATGTTCATGAGACATTGCTACTATGATACTTATGCCCTTTTGTCTGCAACATTTGAAAGTGTAAAGTAATCTAAATAATACTAAGATGTGCCCTTCAGTAATATGCAGAAGGCATATATTCTCTTCATTGTGACACACACATAGCTTGAGGGAGCTGGTTGAGACCTTTAAATTCTTTTCACTCATTCATTGAATATGAAAATGAGTTTGATTTTCTTCTCAAGATCCCTTTTAATATACATGTAGTCCATGGTACATTCAGCATGAGACAATCGTAATGATGATCTTTGGTTGTTATCTAACATTCAGGATAGAGGAAGAAGAGAGGAAAAAGAAAGCAGAAGAGGAGAGGTTAAAGGCTGAGCAAGAAGCCTTGAGATTAGCAGAAGAGCTGAGACTGGCTGATATTGAGCGTCAGAGGCAAGAGGAAGAGGATCAGATGAGAGAGATGGCAGAGGAAAAACAGAGACAGGAAGAAGAAGAGAGGATGGTAAGATATGAATAAAATCTACATTTATACTACACATACATGTATATCCATCCCAATGAATGCTCAAAGTGCCTACAAACTAATACTATTCCTCTGGATATAGCCATGCCTCTCTAAGATGCTGAAAACATTCAAGGAATTGCTTCCTACCAGGTACCCATTTACTACACCTGGGTGGAGAGTGACAAATGTAGATTAATGTCTTGCCAAAGGACTTTAGTGCTGCATATGGGACTCAAACTGCTAACCATTTTTATGCCGTTTTCATCTAAACCAAGAATTGAAGACCATGTCCTCTTTAAGAATTAGTATCATTTTATGAAATTTGCTCCTGTTGTGCCTCTCTCATTGGTTTGAGACATTATGTATCCTTATGGATTCCTACTATGAAGAAACACAGAATTTAACTTTGCATTCACATTGTTTGTTGATCTTCACCACTATGAAGAAACACAGAATTTAACTTTGCATTCACATTGTTTGTTGATCTTCACCACTATGAAGAAACACAGAATTTAACTTTGCATTCACATTGTTTGTTGATCTTCACCACTATGAAGAAACACAGAATTTAACTTTGCATTCACATTGTTTGTTGATCTTCACCACTATGAAGAAACACAGAATTTAACTTTGCATTCACATTGTTTGTTGATCTTCACCACTATGAAGAAACACAGAATTTAACTTTGCATTCACATTGTTTGTTGATCTTCACCACTATGAAGAAACACAGAATTTAACTTTGCATTCACATTGTTTGTTGATCTTCACCACTATGAAGAAACACAGAATTTAACTTTGCATTCACATTGTTTGTTGATCTTCACCACTATGAAGAAACACAGAATTTAACTTTGCATTCACATTGTTTGTTGATCTTCACCACTATGAAGAAACACAGAATTTAACTTTGCATTCACATTGTTTGTTGATCTTCACCACTATGAAGAAACACAGAATTTAACTTTGCATTCACATTGTTTGTTGATCTTCACCACTATGAAGAAACACAGAATTTAACTTTGCATTCACATTGTTTGTTGATCAGAGGGAAGAGGAGGAGAGGAAGAAACAAGAAGAGATTGTCAAAAAGGAAGAGGAAAGGAAAAAGCAAGAGGAGGAACTAGCTGCCAAACATAAGAAGGAGGAAGAGGAAAGAGATGCAAGGAGAAGGGTAATGTATTGCATAATCAACATTCCATTCTGTCCATTGCAATAATCTCTCTGCATGAGGGTAGTTACAATATGTCTTGCGATAATCATTTAACTTCTGTTTTTATAAAAGGGTGTATCATTCAAAAGAGAAAAAAAAAATAACCATGTAGAATCACAGAAGCATTAGATTTATTTCAACACATCATTTTATCCAAATACAACTCTTGACACTAATACTCCTCAATTCCTGTTTTATATTTAAAGGGTACCTTTGTCTTGTATTGAGTGTATTCATTTCATTTTCCCCATTAACAGAGAGTGGATGAGATCATGAAGAGGGCAAGGCGAGGAGCTCAAAATAAGGTCAGTTTGCTTTTTGCTTCATTGTCAGCCAAACATGGAATAGCCAAATTGTGTTTTCTATCTCTTGGAGCAAAGTGTCATTTTGATTTAAAAATACAAGAAGCATGTCTCTGCATGTAAGGAGTGTAGTACTCTTAGATGTCGTATTTGTTTTGTTGAATCTGTTGTTTTTAGAGGGTGATATTATTGTATAAACATATTCAATATTAAACTAAAAATGTTGGTAATGTTTCTAACCCTTGGTGCCAACATCTTTGTTACTTAGGTTTAATGCAACAATATAAAAAAGGCAGTGATAGTGAACATGTTCTGTTTTATTCTACAATTGTTTTATTTGTTAGGACGAGTCCTCCCAGCCTGGCTCCCCAGACAGTGACAAGAGCAGTGATTCCCAGGGAAAGACCAATGGAATCAACTCATCAGCCATGCTTCTCAATGACAAATACCGCAATCTCTTGTCTGGCAACAGAGCCATTGGTAGCAACCCTGTATCAGGTGATGAGGATAGCGCTGATGATTATCAGGTGGAGGGAGGTCCTAAAGGATCGGATGCGGTTGAGATCTCTGATGCGCAGGGTAGCGTAGATGAGACAGACGCAACTGATGTTGATCTCATTGGTGGTGGTAGTGGTGATGGTGAATTTAACCCTATATCACAAGATAACACTCATGATGCTAACACAGGGGATGATGTTGACGCTACCGGTGGTGGTGATGCGGTCCCAGAGGAAGAGGGCTCCAGTGTGGATGGTCATGTTCTTCTAACGGAAGAGAAGCAGAAGCCAGTCGAGGTAGAGAGGGAAGATATTTCCAATGTAGTAGAGAAGGAGGAGCCTGCATCCATCATGGATGAGGAATCAGGTGTTGTCATAGCAACACAAGATATTAACATTGAACAAACAGTAGAAGAACCAAGCACTGGAGTAACAGCAGTAGAAGAGGAGGAGGCCACTGTGGACAATGGGTCCCTACAGGAACCAAGTATACCAGAGAACTCACATGCTAGTCCAGAATCAGACTCGATAGAGCACGCCAATAATGGTCAGATGGACCAAGAATCTAGCCTAGTTATAGACCCTAAGGGTGGAGTAGACTCCTCACTGCTAATAGAGCATCCAGCAGGCAAAACTGAAATAGAGATCACGAACGGGGAGGGCGGTTATATGGAGCACGGCAATGGAGACTCTGGCGTTGAAGATGGGGTGAAAGTCGGCTTCAAGATAGGTCACAGCCCAGAGGATTCTGGGATTGAAGGCAACAACCAATCAGGAGCTGTGTTGACCAGTGAGATTTGATACGATAGGTGATGGGTAAGTATGTATTTAAGACCACAGAGAAACAGTCCACTGCGTGTCCTCACCATCTCCCACACGATTCATAACATCATTGCAAGGGCTCATATATACATACAATTACTCATGTATAGCAAAACTAATATACAAATAATTAAATCATTAACTCCCTTAATATTTTAAAAATATTTTTATTTGCTGAGATATTCATTCTAATCATATCTGAATAACCACATTATTCCAGCCATTGGAGACTTATCCTATAACTACCTTAAAATAGAGGGAAAACTCGATATAACGAGGCCGTCGATACTGAAGAATTTTCCTCCTTAATAGCCGTTATCTCATTATAACAGAACATGCATAAATATGCACATATAGGACTAGATTCTACATGTACACAGATAATGAATATATATTGAGTTTTGCTGCCGCCACTTATATACTCATGTAATAGCTATGAAGCATTGATAAGATGTTAATCCTCTGAATTAGCTAATAAAAATATTGGATCATATCGGAAAAGGCATTAAAAGTAGTATTTTCAGATGCTAAGTTACCTACTGGGGTCAAGCCCGTCCCACATTTGACCTCATGAACATCGATAAGGATGTCTGTATACAGCGAGCACATATAACGCAGACTCTTGTTTCGGGGGCCGGCTCCCTGCACTGTGGTACAAATAAAAAGACTCAACCCACGTTGTGGTACAAACAAAAAGATGCACCCGATGCTGTGGTATGAATAAAAAGACACATAGCGCGATCTTATCCAAAATGATCTCTATGCTCATATTTGTGTGTTGGGCGATTTCATTCTCCAACTGAATGACTTTTGTCCATTTGTGGCGCAGTGAAATTTGCTCATTATAACAGGAGTGATTAGCAATCTTTTTCTTTGTTTTAGAGGCATGAGATTTAGCTCATTGTAGCTGATATCTCGTTATAGCTGACCTCGCTATAAATGACCATGCCGCCTTTTGTTGTAGCCATTACCTTGTTGTAGCCGACCTCGTTATGTCAAGTTTTCCCTGTATATGAATATTTCTCAACATGCAAGAATTGGAACAACTTGTGATTCAATTATCATATGACTTGAACTTCTGTTCATACATGTATGTGAACAATGCCTGAAGCACTTTATCATGTCATTTCATCATTTCATACAATCATTTCATCTTAGTCTTTCTTTATCAGTGGGTGATATTATTCCATTTTAATTTTCCATTCATGCATGTTCTTCAGAAGGTTGATTAATTATTACAAATTAATTTCACAATTTCCTTAATTTTAAATGCTTAGTATCAAAGGTCAGTATTTATGATTGGTTTGAATTGTCACTATGATGCTTTCAATATCAGTTTGATAGATTTAAAATTTTATCTTTTAGTGATCATGAATTCTGTAATCTCATTGGTCAATCATGTCTTTGATAAAATCCTGTATTACCCGTGTACTCGGTCACAAATACAGACCATCCACTGAATATTTCCCGTATTCCGTGAATGAGGTCATATGTTTGCTGTTGTTGTTTTTATGTTTTGCATTGTTGATATTTGTGCGCATGCGCTAAATGCATCCCTGAATATTTCCCGTATTCCATGATGACGTTATCATCGTAGCTGCGCGCATATGTATGTGCTTAATCTTGTGGCATGCAGACAACAAACGTGGCTGACAGCCAGCAGTTTCAACTTCACTCGAGGGAAGAAATCAACGAGAACTTTACCGATGAGATTACACTACACTTAAAAAGATAAAATCCTTACCCCTGCTTGTTCTCACGAAATATGGAAATATCTACGGTCTGGTGCCATATTTCGTGAACAAGCAGATGGTAACTAATAGTATATGTAATTTGTATTTGTTCATCTTTATGAACTTCAGAATCCCATTGAAGCCAAGCATCTGTTCTTGGGATATGAGTAGCTTCGTCCAGTTGGACACACTGATCTATCCTGGAGGGACGCTAGCATCAGCCTGATTACTGCGTAGACTCCTTCCCCTTCAGTTACCATGGCAACTATATCATCGCAAGCCTTCATCCAGCATGCTTATAGTATAATGTGTGTATATAACATTGACAAAGATATTGTATTTGCACTAAGTTGACATACAATAAGGAGTGAGTAACTTGGTTGGCTGTTAAGATGGTGTGGGACATGTTCACATCGTGTACAAATGATCGTCAATGATAATGAAATGATGTTGGATTTCTCTTTAATCAGTTGAAGAAAGGAGACAATACCTGCAAACTCTGATGATTTCTCGATCAGATTGGTATTGAAGTCATCATTGATGTTGGATAAGAGAGAACCTTAAAGTGCTACTTGCACTGTTTTGTCAAAGATTTTAGAAAGCTGTGAGCTGTGGAGTGTTTCGTATTTCAGGCAGGTTGGTGGGGGTTCTCAATGGTTAATTGTGGCTTAAACAAGTGTGAACGTGCCCCATGAATAAGGGAAACTTCTGGATTCAAGCAAGACACAAGTTGCTAGAGAAGTTGATTATGTTTCTTAAAACCTCCAAATACACCCTTTTTTCATGATTTACTTTTCAGCTGTACTTTATAACAGAAGCTCAATGTTTACAGAACACTTTGATTTGGAATTCAAACCACTACAAATTATTCAGTAAAGTGATTTTGAATTTACAGTCATTCTTTTACATTATTCCTTGTTTATTTTTTATGAATTTTTGCTTAATTGGACAAGTTTACTTTGTCAAATTTGTTTTGAATAATGACCTGTATGGTTTCATTGAATAGTGACACTATTGAATGGCATTGGTTTAGGATTATGTTTACCATACTTACAACTTGATGAAGGAGAGGGTGTCTCTCTTCTTTGCTCTAGCAACATGTGCCTTTGATTGTTTGATGAAAAGAGAATAAAGTAAAAAAGAAATTTGAAGCTCTAAACTTGCTTCTTTCTCTAGCATGTATATAGATCCAAACCCAGATAGTTTAACCACGGCAGTGATCAGAAAAGTATGATAAAATTGGTCTTTTTATGTCACAAGTTGTACAATACACACATGTAAGAAAGAGTAGTACATAGCTTCATTTACTGATTTAAGTGCCATGAGGAATAATTCTATTTGGAATGCATTCTATTGTATGATGACTATATGATTATAATTTGAATGATTTATTTCTATAAGATCTGGTGGAATCAATGTCTCTCTATAAACAGTCATGGCAAACTTATATGTAGGATAAAAGGGAGATTAAAGTTCTACATGATGATTTCAATATATGAAATATGAATATAAAGCAATGATATGTCATTCTCTGTGTTGACAATGTCGGTTGCGTGCAGTTTTATCCATGCGTTTGCTGCAGTAGAGCTTATGTGACTCCTCCTTGTAAAAGACTGATTCATCTTGTGTTGTTTGAAAGAAGTACAGTAATACATGTGAACCTAATTTTTATGAATATATATGGTGTAATTAATGGTCCTCATTCCATAGAAACTAACCCGTTGATATCATTAGAATCCTGAATATTTAACAAAGTGTTTATAAGAAGCTTAATTCCCACCCTCTATTGATAACTGCACTGTAGATATGGACGTTTTGTTTTGGGTCAAGAATTGTATACAATTAATCTTTATTGTGGTGGAAGGGGATTTAGGTAAAGTATTAATAGTTAGGAATCCAACACTTCTGAGTGTGTAAATAGATTCTAAATGGGTTTACACCCTCACCCGCTATGAAATAAAAAACTCAAGATTCATTAAACAGGAATGTCTCCTCTCGCTTGTTTGAGACAGCTTCTGAAAAACGGATTCTGTACTTTGCTGAAACTAAGTATTCAATGTGCAATTATGTAGAAACAATTCTGCACTGTTAGACTAATTACTGTAGGCAGTGCTGTAATACAATGTAAATGTACTTAATACGAGTTGTGAATTCAAAAAGAAAAGACAAGATTCAAAATAAATATGAATAATTCTACTTAAGATAGAATAGAATAACATCAAGTTTAAAATTGCTATGATGAATACATGTATTAAAGGAGTGCTGAGAATTGAATTCAATATTTTAAAATATTTTTTAATTTTAAATTTTTTTAGCGCAAAAACTGTAAAGTACAAATTGCACAGTGCCAGTTTGATTAAAAACTGAGTTTTGGAACAATCTGATATACATTGTACATTCTCAAAATCTCTTCAAATTTGGTAGTATTAAGATTGGTATGATATGAAGGGGTGAGAAAGGGAGCGTTATCTTATTTGTCTTTATTTAAAAATACTTGTTCCCTCAGGATCTCCATGGATGTGCTATGTAATGATTATGTTTATGGATATGTTACTTTAGAGAATGGATGAAATTCTTTCCTTTGTTCTTCAAGATTAACTGGGTTGTAATAAGGATGAGGTTCATTAAACTTTACTCGCTTTCTCCGACAATGTCCATACGAAAGCATTGTCTTTGCTGTCAGTATTAGATATCTTTTAATTTCCTAGAATTCTAGCTGCAGTAATTATTATTTAAACAAACTATCCCCACAAGAAATAATTTTATCAAATGAAAAAGAGAAAATATGTAATATAGTTAAATTATAGGACTTGAAATGACAATATATCTGACCTATGATTTCTTTTTTTCTGAGAATTCTTACAAATGTATTTTAATAATGTTGTCTTGTTGGTCATTTTCCAAAACTTCTTTCTTTTTGTATGTATTTGCATGTGAATGTTTATATCCAAATTAAGTTATTTTGAGAGTTTGAAGCTATATTATATAACGAATAAGAAATGAATGCAGAGAGGAGCAAATGCATAGAACATGTTGCAAATATGATAGAATAGCACTTTGTCAGAATAAAAGAACTTTATATACTATTGGCCAAATAATGTTGGTCAATGATTTTGAAGCAAGTGTGAAGGATGTATTATTACTTCAAAAAGTAACATGTTTATGATAAAGACCTGTATTTTAAAGTGGAATAGTGCCACAAAAGCTTTTGCAAATATACATTGTTGAAGGGAATGCTATGAACAATGATTACAAGGATCTGTTTGTTGATAGCGTTTTATGCTAAAGATATATCTTCTGCCCCTTTCGTCTTGTATGATTGAGAGAGGAATGGCAGGTATGTGAATCTGATACAACCCTTTACAAAGTATGAAATAAAGTACAGATGTGAATTTGTTCAAAAGCTATGAATGTTGCAGCATCTATTAATGCAGTGTGTGCGGTATACCATGTGCAGTGTCGGTATATGTCTGTTCAGTTGGGATGAATACCATGTACAGAATTAAAGGGACATTTTGGAACTGTGGGGGAAAAAGAGAAGTGGCCCTTCCATGGCATTGTCTTTGCAGTGAGTTTTGCTTTCAAGTTCAATTTGGCATGAGAAATAAAATCCAAGTTTACCCAAGTTTACCCTGACAGAAATTGCCAGCAATTTACAAATAAAACGTCCTTGTACAGGATAAAGAGCACAGCATTGGAGACAGCTTATCCTGAAGACTTTGTGTATACCTGTGTGATCTTACTTCAATTATTTAACATGAGATGTGTATAGGGAAACATGTTTTATTATACCATTTGTAATTTATATATGTAAGAAGTATCATACATGCAGTGAAGCTCTGCCTGCTAACATCATTGAAACAACAAATATATTGGGAGGATGTGAACGTTATAGCCGTCATTGATGTTGGGATAATAATAATAATAATGCTAGTGATGTGCAACATGTCTTATATTAAGAATAAAACCAATCTAGTCATCATCTGTGCAGCCTAAATGACAGATAATTGCTGTTTTATTATCATTATTACCATTATTGTTAAAGAAATCATAACATGTTTCTTGTTGAAAAGAAGAAAAAAATTATTATGGAAAACTTGCAAGATCTTGTGTGCTCAGTGTGATGATTGTTTCTATTCTTCTATTGTACGTACATTTTCAGACTAATCCCCTAATGATGAAGTTTAAAAGAATCATGTCAAGTTCTTAGCTACATGTACTTACAATTACATTTTAAAAGGGCAATCCAACCTTTGTAACCAGCTGATTTGTATGAAAGCAGAAAAATAAGAAAAACAGGATGGTGAGAGTTTGAAAGAAATCAAAGAATAAGAAAGTTATGTTTGACAAAATGAGATCATTACATCTATGCGAATCTCAAATTGGCAATGTAGGGAATGGATGTTTCTCCCATTAGTCATACACTATTCCGGTTTTCTCCTAAGCGCCTTTTCCCTCGGGGGCAGTACTCAATATACTGTATATTGTAAATAACATCAATACAGGTCCTCCATAAAGAAAAAGATTCTACTGAATTATACATATTGAAAAATTGACATTTTAGTCATTTTGTGGGTTGGAGCAAATGGGAGAGTTGTCTGCCGCTACAGCATAGTGACCATACTAATTCTGGCAAATTTCAAATTCTTATATATGCATAGTGATTACAACTTTCAAAATATAACTCTTTTATTGCTTGTCTGATTTCATTCAAACTTTCACCAATCTGCTTTTATGATTTTCATGCTTTCTTTCAGAGCAACTTGCTTGTAGGATTTCCCATTTAAAACAATTTGCTACATGTACATGTATCGATATACTCACATTGTCAAGAATATCAATCGAAAGCAACCTGGGGAGCATTTCATGAAGGGAAGTCAACTGTTATAAGCTACTGAAATCCTTGCATCTGATTGGCTGAGAGCAAATTTGTCGGATAAAATATCTGACAACTCCTTTCATGAAACTCCCCTTTGTAATAGACAAGATTGTCTTAGAAGAACCTTGTTGCTAGTTCTACATCTGTTTTACCCCTGATATAGCAAGGTTTCAATAGAACATGCTTACTGTAAAACCACAAATTTAGCGAGTGGTCGGGATTCGTGAAAGTTTCATGCCGCGAAATAATAAAATCACAATTGAAAGAACCTAAAATTATTGCAATTTGCTAGTTTCTCGCTGCAAAATTGGCCGTCATTAATGTTGCAAAAGTTTCTGGTTTTACATTATTTCTTTGGTCCAAAGTATTAGTACAACATGGTTAAAGTCTAGTTTATTTGGGTTAACATTACAAAATTACATTTAATGTAGGAGTAAATGTGTATGTATGACTGTCTATTGTTCCCCAATTCTTTCCAGAGAGATCAGCAATCATCTTCTCTTTTACATGCTCTTGTGTCTGTCACTTCAACCTATTTATGGATCATTTCTCTTTTTTTCCATCATGTTTTCTTGCCATCTCTCAGTCACTTCAACTTCTCACATCTTTCTTCTCTCCTATATCATGCTAAATTGTCATTTCAATCGGACATCTTATCCAATTGTGAAAAACTTTCCGCCCCCTCCCCCCCCCCCCCAAAAAAAAATCCCTCTCGTTCACGTTATGCTCTGATCAATCAAAGTCCATCTTGAGAAGGAAGCCCAAAGCACCCTAGTATATAATACATGTACATGTAGGTTGAAGAATATTTTGTATTTCTACACCACACCATCCAACATATGTGCATTTTTATACTTCCTCCTTGTTTACTCTCCAAAGAAATATGTTGTCCACATGCCTGTGCTCAGTTCTAATCACTATGAACAAGATGACAAAGAGAGCGGACAAAATATACAGCTCATTGTACCCTCCACAATTGCTCCAGTAGACCAAAGAACATCCATTCATTGCTATTATGTAAAATAAGTAGAACAGGTGAATATGCATGTGACACCTGTTCTACATACTTTTACATAATAGCAATCCAGGGATGTTCTTTTGTCTACCAGGGCAATTGTGGAAGGTACAATGAGGAGCTGTATATTTTGTTCGCTTCTTTGTTCGCCATGTTCATAGTGAATATTATGAGCAATATTCTCAGATGGAAAGATGAATTTAGACATGTATGTATGTCTTAACCCTTGGTGCCCTGGCCCTGTTAACGCAGGACTTCAATGTACAGGTAACAGCATTTGGAGACAACATAAATGAGGCTAAAAAACAAAAATATTTTCAGTTTACAAATCATTGTAATTCTTGAATGAAGCATACTGAATTTTAACAAATGTACAACCATTATAATCAAGCCTGCAACTACAAACCTACCAAGGATCCATTTATAAGGATGGCTACACAAAGAAACTTGACTAGTATTGACAGCTAAGGCATTTCTGTATCTACCTTGATGTAAATGTAACTTGCTTTCATTTTATGAAAGATAGATTCATAATGAAATTTCCTCACCTTACTAAGTAATGCTCTGTATTATGATTACCTATGGTGCCTTGGGATAGTGAAGCAGGTAGAAAAGCAATCAGTTCTTACATCAAGATTTCATGTTGGCATATTATTCATGTACTCCTGAAACTACCCATACTAGGTGGACAAAAAACACACCATTTGACACTTTTTGTTTGTTAACTCAAGAGTCATAACTTGTATCAAAGTGAGGTTTTCACATTGTATAGTTGAAACATGTAAAATTTATTTGGAATAAGATTTGTGAAATACCCTTCATTAATATTCTTAAAATAATGATCATTTTGAAAAATCAAGTCCACAAAATCTGTGTGTGTCGGTAATTAATTTAGAGTGCAACAATTGCTATTGTGCATTGCAACTAAAATTCAAGAGCACCTTTTTAAATCCTGAGTTGTGAATCATCAATGATGCTGGATAGCATAATGTTAGCAGAAAATGACAGGTGCAATGCACTATGATGTGTTGTGAATTACTGACACACACACATTTTGTGGTCTCAAGTTTTCAAAAAGTGAAAATCTAATTAAATATTCAGAGGATTAATACAGTATTAATAAAGGAAATTTCACAAAACTTATTCCAAATAAATTTGACATCCTTTAATTGTGCATTTTAAGAATATCAGTCTGATAAAAGTTAACTCTTTCGTTATTAACAATCAAAACTGTCAAATGTTTTTTTACACCAAGTACATGCATACATTCATTCATACTTGAATGCAAAAAAAAATATGAAGTACCGTTGATGGAATAAGATATATTAAAACTCCAAGCCCACAGAAATCACAAATACATGTATCACCATAATAACAAAGCAATCTAATGGATAACAGAAGCTACTTGATGGTTTTAATACCCATATAAAATGTGTAATGGGTATTCAAGGGAGTTAAATACATTTATATGAACAAAAATGGTCAATACAAGCATCTATCAAAATCATCATCTTTTTTCAAAATTGTTTCTCACTTTATTTATACACAATCTACATGCTAAAAACTAAAATACTATTGATAAAACAAGAAAGCAAGAATGCCCAGCCCCACTTACTATTAAAAAGAAACTCGAACAATAAGCTAATACCCTTCTGGCTTTTAACAGATGACTTATCATTTATTTGTAAGAAAAACAGAAATATAAAAGAAATATTGACTTAGTTCTGTTATTTTAAAGGCATAAAGATAAATTGAACTGATAACACACCTCTCCAGCCCAGATACAATAAACTACACAACCATTTCCCAAGTGTGCTGAATGTCCAGTCTCTGATAAGATGAAAGAAGTGAAGATGTGCAGCTTTCAATGTTTTGTGTTGAAAAACTAGAGCAGCACATGGTTTAATACTGAAAACAATCAATCTGATGCTGACCATCTCAACTCCCATCTTTTCAGTTCTGTACCTGGCTCCATCTGCCCTGATGAGGGAGCTCTTCAACATATTCCAAAAATATCAGCACTAACTTGAGTTCTATGATGCAATCCTTGCTTCTTGTTGAACATCCATTTTTAGACAAAAGGTGTACAATGGCTGACTTGAAAGGGCATTGATAAAACAACGTGTTCATGAAACATTTTCTCATCAAGTCAGCTTATATTACTACTTATGAATTCTAGTTCAACCCTATTTTACAAGATACAAAAAGTGTTCTCTCTGACTGGAATGAGTGATTCCCTGGACTATTCTCTTAGATGGGCTTGATCTTGAAGTGTAAGCCGATGAGGGAGAAGACAAGACACTTGAGATCTTGAACTAGGTAGTAGAATGTGCGCAAACCTTCTGCATCTCTGTATCAAGAAAGGATATATAACATTGCACAAGTGGTGTAGGTTTATATAAAGACGGGTATTTATATTTGAAGACTCTGAAACTACATGTATCTGGTCTGATTTCACAAAGTTTAAATTAAAACCATGGTTTAAACCTCTAATTATTTTTAAATTCACTTAATATTCAACCCCAAATCATTTTCATTCATAAATTACATATTGTTATTCACCATAAAAACTTTGCATGAGAAAGTTTGACAACAAAATTTTGTCAATATGGTGCAATTCATGAAAGTAAAATTTAGTTTGAATTTACTTCAGGTGCCAGGGTTTTCGTTAGATCACACCAATAACCCTTCATCTTTAAGGTCTGAAATGTTATTTTTTCAACAATTTCAAACAGGAATCAAATGAAGTAATGAAAAAATATCTTGTTTGAAATTTTGACCCTCCAAGTACAAAAGTTACACCACTGATCGTAAAAGAGGCTGTACATCATTCTCTTTTAAAAGTAGAAGAAGAAAAATACGATGAGAGGGGCCCAATTACATTACACAGTGTAAGGATCAACTCCACATATAAATGTATCATGTAATGCGCTTGACTGCAGTTTGAAACAGGATATAGGTACCAATCAAATCTGGGCAATGTGGTGAAGTCTAGGGGGAATTCCCCTTAACCGAGATTACAGGCTATGCCAAGACGGATAAATGAGTCACTTCAAACAGAAAACTTAATTACTTGAATTTCACCCTCCATGACACCTGTGGTACAATGTAGGTTTAGTCATTTACTGACTAGTCGTCTCCTCCATTTACACACAATTGCATTGGTTAATGCTACTATGCATTTAAAGCTCAAGTTCAATCACAAACTTTTTATTTTATTTGATTCATACAGACTCATTGAATTTTTAGTACATTTCGTCAAACGAATGAAAAAGAGAACTAAAAATCTGGTGTCAATTTGGTGATGTTGGACGATACATCTTTAGACGTGACTACAACTGGATTTGGAAGAAGGAAAATATTGCGGTACAACTAGGTATGGCATTGGGTTAGGGTTAGTTGTCTTTTTTAGTAGGATGTTAAAGGGTACCAATCACCCAAATATATTTTGCTTTGTATGTTAGAAGTTCCATATTGCCTAGAGGTGTCGTGGTCTAGTGGATACGTCACCGGACTGTGGATCTCATGGTTCGTAGTTCGAGTCCCACCGTGGCACTGTCCTTTGGCAAGACATTAATCTACATTTGTCACTCTCCACCCAGGTGTAGTAAATGGGTACCTGGTAGGAATTTATTTCCTTGAATGCTTTCAGCACCTTAAGGCAGCTGGGCTAAAGCCAGGGCAATAATACCCCTTTGTAGGCACCTTGTGCGCAATATAAATCTAGCTATTATTATCATTCTCTCCAGTAAATAACACTCTTAGTGTTGATACCAAGGGTGAGGAATTTCAAAAAATAAAAACTATACATGTGTAGATCCCCCTAATAAGGCTACCACAAGGGTAATAAATCAGTCAATGCCTACTTTCAATCTCCAAAATTGCTTTGTTCCTCTCAGATCACCCCCATGGTATTCAGTAAAGCCATATTTCTGTCAATTTTCTGCATAGAAGCCTGCGATTCGCTACACTACACGTATATTCAAAATGTGGGCTTCAATTCAAATATGACTTCAATAAAGAGATATTGCCAGTTACAGTACACTCTCAATGAATGTCAAAGCAACTTCTCAAGTACACTAGTCTACACTAAAAAAGAATAGGACCCACGAGTCAGAGTTGGGTTTCCACACGCATTTTAATATTATCCCTTATTTCGATCATTCACCTGAACTGTTGACCTATAGAATGAAAGGTAAATTTCTTTGATGTTGATTTTATGCTTCCTAGCTGTACACAAATTATTTTATTAGGCGATTGATACACTTTAATTCTATCACTGTATTTTCTACTGAAGAAAATGAAGCTACCAGTCGCTGACTATGAGACTAGCTATGTGAATGGTATAATGTCACCATGATTCACAGCTTATAAAGCCTCTTTCCTCTAACTGGAAGGCTCATAATAACCTGTAATTTTGATATCACTTTTTCACCAAGCAATACAAGCATTGATCTGTAATGCAATATCATAACATCTACTATGTATTTTAATTTCTGTTGAAATCGAGTCTTAGTCAGGTCATTATGAAGATGTACACAATGGCCTTTAGGTATCAGGTTCTGGCTCTCTCTCTCTCTCTCTCTTATTACCTGCTATTACAATGGCCTTTATGTATCAGGTTCTAGCTCCCTCTCATTACCTGCTATTACAATGGCCTTTAGGTATCAGGTTCTTGCTCTCTCTCTCTCTCTCTCTTATTACCTGCTATTACAATGGCCTTTAGGTATCAGGTTCTAGCTCTCTCATTACCTGCTATTACAATGGCCTTTAGGTATCAGGTTCTAGCTCTCTCTCTCTCTCTCTCTCTTATTACCTGCTATTACAATGGCCTTTAGGTATCAGGTTCTAGCTCTCTCATTACCTGCTATTACAATGGCCTTTAGGTATCAGGTTCTAGCTCTCTCATTACCTGCTATTACAATGGCCTTTAGGTATCAGGTTCTAGCTCTCTCATTACCTGCTATTACAATGGCCTTTAGGTATCAGGTTCTAGCTCTCTCATTACCTGCTATTACAATGGCCTTTAGGTATCAGGTTCTAGCTCTCTCATTACCTGCTATTACAATGGCCTTTAGGTATCAGGTTCTAGCTCTCTCTCTCTCTCTCTCATTACCTGCTATTACAATGGCCTTTAGGTATCAGGTTCTAGCTCTCTCATTACCTGCTATTACAATGGCCTTTAGGTATCAGGTTCTAGCTCTCTCACAACCTGCTATTACAATGGCCTTTAGGTATCAGGTTCTAGCTCTCTCTCTCTCTCTCTCTCATAACCTGCTATTACAATGGCCTTTAGGTATCAGGTTCTAGCTCTCTCTCTCTCTCTCTCTCATTACCTGCTATTACAATGGCCTTTAGGTATCAGGTTCCATAGCTCTCTCTCTCTCTCTCATTACCTGCTATTACAATGGCCTTTAGGTATCAGGTTCTAGCTCTCTCTCTCTCTCTCTCTCTCATTACCTGCTATTACAATGGCCTTTAGGTATCAGGTTCCATAGCTCTCTCTCTCTCTCTCATTACCTGCTATTACAATGGCCTTTAGGTATCAGGTTCCATAGCTCTCTCTCTCTCTCATTACCTGCTATTACAATGGCCTTTAGGTATCAGGTTCTAGCTCTCTCTCTCTCTCATTACCTGCTATTACAATGGCCTTTAGGTATCAGGTTCTAGCTCTCTCATAACCTGCTATTACAATGGCCTTTAGGTATCAGGTTCTAGCTCTCTCTCTCTCTCTCTCTCTCTCATAACCTGCTATTACAATGGCCTTTAGGTATCAGGTTCTAGCTCTCTCTCTCTCTCTCTCTCTCTCTCTCATTACCTGCTATTACAATGGCCTTTAGGTATCAGGTTCCATAGCTCTCTCTCTCTCTCTCATTACCTGCTATTACAATGGCCTTTAGGTATCAGGTTCCATAGCTCTCTCTCTCTCTCTCATTACCTGCTATTACAATGGCCTTTAGGTATCAGGTTCCATAGCTCTCTCTCTCTCTCATTACCTGCTATTACAATGGCCTTTAGGTATCAGGTTCTAGCTCTCTCTCATTACCTGCTATTACAATGGCCTTTAGGTATCAGGTTCTAGCTATCTCTTATTACCTGCTATTACAATGGCCTTTAGGTATCAGGTTCTAGCTCTCTCTCATTACCTGCTATTGTTGACATCAATCAAGGAACCAAACTTGGTGGTAGCAAATGAGATATGTTCATCTCCCATCACAATCTCCAGCTCCTGACGTCCTACACGGTCTGGTGGTGGCCATAGAGCATCATCCTCCTGCATCACTTCAGAGTCTTCAACGATACGTTTCAGCTCCTCTACCACAGCCTTATGTACAAATGCCTGTCATGGTACATGTAGATCATGACATAAGGCAAGAAAAAAACAGGGATATTGAAATTGAATACTCTTGAATTCAATGATTGTGCATCATCAAAGACGCATCTCAACATGGATTTCTACTTTTAGAATAATTAACTCCTTGATGTATAGTGCACCTCTTCTTTTAACATAAAATCCAGTTCAGCAATCACTTATTTTCTATGTCCACAACTCTCCTTAAAAACCCTTGGGACATTAAATTACTTCCATATTTACCTGTTTTACGTCCAATCCACTCACTATTTCTTTTGTATTTTATTATGTGAAATATAGAATATTTTAATTTCTGCAGATTTCACAATTAGGAAGCTCTCATTGAATTGTGTATAGGTTGCAACAATGGCAATTACACATGTTCAGCGAGGAATCAAACCTTGTTTCTCATTATAACAAGGAAAAATTAAAATATTTCGTATTTCATGTAATAAAATACAAAAGAAATAGTGAGTGGGTGACGTCACTGGTTCCCTCATTTGCATACTGAGCAGGATGTGCATATAACTGTTTTGCGAAATTAAGCGAAACTTTAAAATACCATAACTTTCTTATTTTACATCCTATTTTGATGAAATTTTCAGTGTTATGCTTGTTGGATTTTTTTCTATTTATTCAAATCAACTTTTTGTTAAGGTGGACTTGGCCTTTAAATGTAATATACAGTGTTAATCAAGGTCTAGTACATGTATTTGTTAGTAGGGATTATTTGTCCTGCCAGTTAAAGACACTCTTCTCTTTTGTAAATTCTCAATTGTGTGAAGCACTTCATCACGATAAATGGAACCTTATCTGAGAACTGGAAGTTATTAAGAAAAATGGTAAAAAATAGATAAATATCTTAAACACATCAATTCGCCTAGATGCAATTCAGAAATTCAGGAATTAAATGTTTCCCCACTTACCTTTACAAATTTTGCATTATATCTTGGATATAAATATATAAATTCAAAAGCCTTTCATTAGCAATATATTAATTTAGAAAAGTCTTCTTCTTCAGTTAAAGATAGATTGCGTGGAAAGCCTTCAGTATTACCTCTTTTCTGATCATGACATCATTCTTGTAATTTGAGTTATTGGCATAGCGAAGCTTTCCTGTGAAGAAAAGAAAACATTACATTACTTGCAAGAAGTCTTCAAACCAGTTAATATATGATCCAGTACCTTTCACTGACAAAGATCCCCAGAGAAATGAGGAAACACTCTTTGGAAGAAGATATAGTGATAAATCACTGTACAGGGCAATTGTAACTTTGCGATTGACTGGAGGATGATAAGAAAGTTACAATTAGTTGAAAGCTGAGAACACTTCTAATAAAGGGAATCTAACAATGGCAATGCAGTCATGATGTTTGAAGTCAAACTGAGAGAACTCCACAATTTGTTTTACAGTACAAAAATCACTCAAAGTATCAAATTTCAAGATAAAATAATCTATTTCCAATGATGGGTAACATATTACATCACCCTGCAAAGACAATGGCCATGTGTTGAGTTCAATGGATACAAAGCAGTCAGACCGCTGGTCATAATTATATGCAAATGAGCAAAGGGCTGATTTCATTTCCAGTGCCTGAAATGGCACACTCTTCTTGCAACCAGTGGGCTGTCTTGCAAGGTCATATTCAAAGATATGTAACCAAAAAAATCTTAATGCTATTTTCATCAAATTTTCTGGAAAGATAAAAGGATAATTTACCAACATCGACATTCCTTGTTTAAGTTACAATTCAAATAATAAGTAGTTGAAAATAGTAAAACTAAACACTTTTCTTTATTAGATTTCAAGCTGTTAAAAGACATTTACAAAAAGTATATGAGCCACCAATATGTACATGTAGGGAAGAGTTGAAGTTTCATCTTTTTACATTATCATATTCAAAACTTTCATACACGTATGACAGGGTTAAGATCCAGTAATATTCAACCCAAGTACATAATATATCCTTGAAATTGTCAAGACCATAGAATCCTAGCACTGTGATTGGCTGGCAAGGCCACCACCCTGCAAGATAGGGCAAGAATATTTGAAATCACATGCCACTTGTTAGGTGAACTCTTGACCTCTTGTGCGAACATGGTCCTGGCTGTGACAAACATTATTTTGGGGAAACGGTCTGTGAAGTAAACAATCAGAGTGCTGGAATCAACTGTTTGAAGGACACAATGTGTGTGTATACAGGGTGGTGTATAGATATTGCCCTTCACACTCATTTCAAATTCAACCTGAACTATGTGAGTTTTTTTACAGGTTTACTTTTCGTTTCATATCCCTTTTTGTTGGGGGGGGGGGGTCATAAAATAACAATAGTTGTCACCAATTATGTCACATTTTTCATAGACAAATAAGAGTATGTCATGAATCTCTAATGCCTCCTCTTTTATTTGATGTGTAAATCATGACAATCGGTAAATGTGAACTAGTCCCTTCAATCATTTGGGCATTAGATGTGCCCGGGGGTTCATGCTCATTATGTATTAAGAGGCTGACCCAGTCAAGCAAAACTGGAAATAAAATAGATCACTTTTTGAGGACCGGTGGTTTTACTGAAAGCACACAATTAAACTTCACTTTGCAGCATTATGTACTTGTATATGAGGTAGAGCACATCACATGGCTTTTTAGGTTTAAGGTTTAACAATTACTTTAATCTCTTAATGATTAAAAAGACAGTACCGACATGAAAAAAAAGAAAAATGTTTTGAAAAAAAATTTGTCTGAGGCAAAAGAAAAGGATGTGTTAAATTTGAAATAGTGTTTAAGTGTCAAACTTTGATTTTTTTTTCTTCAAATCAAGCAATTACTTTTAAGAACTCATTTCATCAAAGTTGCAGACCTCCTCCATCAGGCTCCACTCATCATCTGCCCATCTTCAACTAGCGATCTGGTCCCCAAACCCAAACTCAAAGGCATGACAATCATGCCTTTTCTTTATGTGCACCTAAACTCTGGAACAATCTTCCCATCTCTGTCTGTGAATCCCCAACTCTTGACAATTTTAAACGCAGATTAAAACCCACCTATTTAAGACAAGTAATTCTCCATACTTGTAGCAAACTCATAACATATGTACTATCACCTTGTTTGCAATTGTTTGCAGTTTTGTGTTATTCATTGTATTTTTTATTATGTTAATGTTTAAGTTTTTGCTTAATTACTGTTTAAATTAAGCGTAATGTTGTTCATTTCATGTTTTGTGAGGCGCTTATGAGCTATATGTATATCAGCACTATATAAGTATTAACTAAATTATTATTATTACTGTTTCCCCCCTACATTTAAATATTGCAGGCTATCGTTAGTACCATAGTACACAACCAGCCTGAAAATTCAAATAGATCAAGGGGGTAGTAATCAGTGGAAATATAAGGTTCCTTGTTGAAATTGACCAAAATTTGTGGACGTGAATAGAAAAAAATTAAAAAAATAAATTCAGTCAAGGCACTCATCCAACGTACAAGGATGTTCCGAATGTTGGAACTCTAAAAATCCTTGCCGCATATTTTTTTGTTTATTTTCCTCCTACTATCTTGTCTTTTCTCCTTTATCTTTTACTTTCTTATTCTTTGTTTTCTCCTTTCATCTTTTCTTTCCAGCTTAACTGTCTTTCATCTTCCTCTTCTATCAATCCTCACGTTATTTGTAAAATAAGTAGAAAAGGTGAATATGCATGCGACACCTGTTCTATAGAAATAAGGAGTCTCCAAAGATAGGATTTTGTCTTAAAGTAGAACTTTAATGATTTTAAATATTGGCTTAATACTTATTATTGCATAGATGGCATAAATTAAACAAGGTTATCCAAATTCAACGCTTGGAAACATTTGAAGTAATGATTATTATCAATTATAAAACGGTAAAATACAGCCCCCGATATAGCAGCTGAAGAGCTCCTCGAACGCTGCTGAGATATGTGACGACACACCATGGACCAGTCCTGTCTAAGCAGACGATGTCCCATAACATCTTACACATTTTTCAGAGCCTATTTTGTCATCTCCTCTTCACTTATTTCTCTTCCTTCACTAGCGTCAGTCTTAATGTTAGTCTGTTGCAGGGATGTAGCTACGGTGGGCGCCCACCACTCACATTTTCCGCCTGGCACTCTGGCTGAAAGTCAGTCTCCCGCCCACCACTATTTCCCCAAACTTGATGTGTATTAATTGCCCCAAAACACACATATAATGCGCAGAAATTACCTTGTTGTGCTTTGATATTGACCATAAATATTATTTCTTGACTTGACTTGTAAGTATAGTACACTCGTATAACCTGAAACTAAAGTGAAAATTAAATAAATTGATTGTAATCCGATCGTACGATAGCTAGCTAGCTACGTATACCCCTCCGGCCTCATCTCCGGCGGCGTCCGCGACCAAGGGGCCGGGGACATATCGCGTGGGGCTGGTTCGCAATAACATGATTTCCTATTGCAAAGGCAGTCAAATTCACTCAAAGCGTATACTTCGTGTTTAGAATCTAGCTAGGCAGTCATACACCTCAACACTTTCAAATACCACTGCACAAAAGTCACTAAAATTCACTCAAATTCGACATTTGATTTACAAAAACCGACACCAACATATCCATGAAATACAATAAATTCAACTTACCAACGTTGGAAAAGATAATTTCAAAAATGAAATCCGTAAGTTACTGTGAATTATGGCGAAATGGGGTATTGGAGGTCATTGTGTACATTTCCTGATTCCCGCGAGCGCAGACATCTCCCCCCAAAAGTTTGGTCATTAAAAAGTCTGTCCTTATCGCACACACGTAAAAGTCCCAATTTTCTGCATGCGCGATCGTAGAGATCGATGGTTTGCACGCGATACCGAGTTTCTTTGTGGACAAAACTTTATTGGCTGATTTTAGTCTTAATCATCGGCGGAATGAAAACATGCGATCGTCAAAAAAAAAATGCGGGAATTTCTTCGGTTTTGGACATGATTTTGACTTTGGATTTTGCTGGAAATATCAGAAGTTCTTCCTAACAGCCATTTGAGGTAGGAGTGAGATTTTTAAGAGCTGAATTTGATAGGAAGTATTTAAAATATCTTTTTCCTCCCCCATACCTGGCTTTAGTACACGCGATAGAAAATTCGTAGTAATTTTGCATTAGTTCCGCGCAGTGGTCAATATGACCACTATTAGGTGTTACGTGGTGTGGTCAAGTTGTGGGCACAAAAAAGGAAAGACGTTACAAAGTGAAAGTGAAGCTGACTTAGGTAAGTAAGTACTAAGTAGTACAGCTGAATGAATGAAACAACACAGCTATTTGTTTGTTTTTTATTGCATTTAATTCATTATCCATTTCATACATTTTATTCAGTATAATGTACAATGTACTGTAGTGTTATAATGACATCTACTAACTAATGCACTCAATTTGTTTCAGTTACAGCCATTCATGTGTGACTCATTTAAGTCATTTGGGTATCTAGAAATTGGGATTGTGGGCCTTAAATGTTGTATAAGGCAAAAGCTTAGGGGGCGCTGCCCCCTGAACCTCCGCTGCGGCGTTGCCCGGAACCCCTGGTCGATAGTCGTGAAGCTGAGTTCGCTGCGCTCACTCTGGACACACCTATGCTCCATACGCAGGTCAAAGTCCATGAGGTTGCACCCACCACTAAAAATGCTCTAGCTACAACCCTGGTCTGTTGCCTCACTCTTAACTTCGTGTATGGTATTATTTTGATGAAAAATGCAGCGTTAAAAAATAAAGGAATCAGTCACTTGTAAACAAAATAAGACGCCATTGTATTTTCAGCTGCTTGCACCGGGGCATGTTCGGCGTTTCAAGAGGGAACGAATACCATCCTGCTATTATTCGGAGGGCTTTTCAATTTGAAAGTGGGGTTTATTTCATTGATCATTGACCCTTCTCCTGTGTATTTACAATCAAACGGTTTTAGCTATCAGAATCAGTTTCACTTTCCCTTTATAATGGTGTGAAATAAGGTCATGTTTAAATACACCAAACTCTTTATAATTTGATAAATAATTGCATTGCAATTACGTTCATTCATTATGGGACGTGGCCTGCTTAAGCAGGATCGA
Source organism: Heliocidaris erythrogramma (assembly GCA_025617745.1). Taxonomy (NCBI): domain Eukaryota; kingdom Metazoa; phylum Echinodermata; class Echinoidea; order Camarodonta; family Echinometridae; genus Heliocidaris; species Heliocidaris erythrogramma. Next base: position 1,506,152 of record CM046858.1, read on the forward strand.
TCCCGAGTGTGACGACATCAAAACATCGCTATATTTCTGGCGAATCCTCGGATATTCCAGATGCTGAGAAGAGCTTTTATTTGTGTTGTTTTTATAATCATCAGATACGCAGTTGACATAAAACTTATACGATTGCCATCTGTAAGCTTCCCAGTTTCTAGTGATACATTAATTGCCATATTTGTGATTTTCTTTGAATACCTACTTTAAGTGGCCTAATAATACCCACCCCCCCTTACTCTAATCTTTTTATTTTTCACCTTCATAACATCTCTAGAGGAGAGGATTTTTAACAGAAGAAGCATGTGCTGTCTGCTCACTAGTCCTTAGCCGGCTAGCCTATGGCAATTCATTACTCGTTAATGCCCCGGTAACTGAAATCCAAAGACTTCAGCGAATTCAAAACCGTGCTGCTCGTGTTATTCTTCGAGCTAGGAAATACGACCATGCATCACCCCTGCTCAGACAACTTCACTGGTTACATGTCGCAAAAAGAATACTATACAAAATTGCACTATTTGCTTATAAATGTAACCAAAATACTGCCCCCAATACTTGTCATCATTGTTGCAGGGTCGTACGCGGTCCATATACAAACTTCGCTCAACTACCGACGCTACGGCCCTTCAAGTGCCCAGAACAATTACAAAGTTAGGTGAGCAAAGTTTTGTATATAGTGACCCCACAGTATGGAACAACTTCCATGTCAGATGCGCTCCAGTGCATCCGTGGAGTTGTTTAAGAAATGTCTTAAAACATACCTATTTAATAATTGATTTGTATTGGGTATCCATTTATGTACATGTGTCTAGGCTTTAATGTTTTGGCTATAATCATCTATTTATGTTATATTACATACAGTATAAGTTGTTAGTATTAACTGATTTATGTAATTTGTAAAGCGCTTTGATCAGTTTGAACTGGATATGGCGCTATAAAAGAAACAATTATTTATTATTTATTATTTTGTTGTAAAAAGTTATATACATGCATATGTATTCCTCCTACTCACGGTTAGTACCTGAATAACATCCGATGGTGCGCGCGTACATACATAAGTCACTGGACCTGGTTATACACCGGACTGGATGTACATATATATGTGTATCAGAGCCTACTCTGGCATCGGTGCACGTACATGTACGTGTGCGTGTGCGCTGCTCCCCAGCAAGTGGCTGGGGCACGTATGGTGACGGGACCGAGAGCAGGATGACCACTTTTAGACACTCTTGTTCCTGACTGCCATGGCTCCAACACATTGGCTGACGACTCAACTCTTCGACTTCGTACGGTACATCTTCTTGGAGCTGTGGCATTTTGGAAGTCTCTTTTCTCTATTACATATTCGCATCTATCATAATATTCTCTGGTAAGTATTAATTGGTTATTCGCTTTCTTTATTGTAATTTATCCTAAAGCGTGTTTGACTTATCTCTCGGTCTCATAGTCATAGTTTGTTTTTGCTTGTCATCACGCTTCAATTTTCTCCTTTTCCATCATCCCCTTTGCAATGCTTTATTTTTCTCCTAGGATGCGCGGCCCGGTATTCGGTCATGTTCCAGAATTCGGTCACGCAGCTCTTTCAACAGCTGTGAAGAACTCATGAATAATTTTTGAGGCTCGAAACCTGTACATAACAGACACATGAACAAGGTACCTCTAATGTTGAAAGCAATTCAGGTCGGACGCCCTGGAAAAGATCTCCAAATACCCTCGAAACTGGTCAGTGTTACCCAAGTTTCCGCACTTCCGGGTTCCGTTAGCGCGTGAGTTAACACGCATAGCCATATGTAGACGCCTATGGTGAAATAACTATGTGTGCAGGTGCAATGAATTTAGTATGTGTGTGAAGAGGAGCTTCCGGGTCTTCCTTCTATCGCAGCGAATTTGCAAATGGCGATCTCAGCGATGAGCAAGAGCATATACCGTATTCGCCGGCGGAAAGGCCGCACTATTTTCACTCCAAATATTATCCCAAAGTCGGGGTGCGGCCTATGGGCCGCAACAGAGAAAAATAAACTGCCTCCAAAATCCCCACACGTATTGGAATGGACGGGACCAACGTTAGATCTAACACTACACTACAGTAGGCCCCCTAAGCCTGTGCTCTATCTCCAATGATGTAGATCTACTTATCTTTCAAGTACTGAAATATTTTCAGTAATAAATATAATTCAGAACTAATAACTACATATCTTATCAATATAGTTACAAACACGGCCTCGTTGGTCTTCCGAGGCTGACAAAGCACTCGTACGAAGCTCTCTATTGACGCTGATTGAGCTCTAGTAAAGTGCTGAAATCAGCCACCCCGCCCGGTAGATGTTTTCTGTGCTATGGGACGCCAAGTGTGCCCTGACTGCTTCTGTTACAAAATCACCCTGCAATTTTACTTTTGTAACAAAATCAAAAGTGGGGATGGATTTTGTAACAAAATCATTAGTGTGGATTGATTTTGTAACAAAATCACCAGTGGGGATTGATTTTATAACAAAATCATTGATTTTGTAACAAAAGCAGACAGGGTACACTTGGCGCCCCATAGTAGGGGCTTTGTAAGTTTTAATTTGTCTTTTGAGCACACCCTTTGTATGTGTTGAGATCAATGGCACCCCCTCAACCTCCGCGCTATTTCAGTGCGGTTGTATCCTTGCCGGATCCTTCACGGAGATGTATGTATTTTGTATGGAGAACGGACATTATCGCAGAGGATTTTTCATAGCGCATGTGACGTGCGCGTTACCCTGCATTGTAAGCATAGACCACTGACCTCTACCACAAACCACATCGCTCTCGGAAGAGTAACATGGCTTCAAGTGCTCGCACGCGCGGGAATGGGCGATGATCCGTCCAGGTGGTAGAGGTCAGTGGCATAGACATTGTAAGTCGTGGCAAAGAGCTTAAAAGCTAAGATAGGGCATTCCCAAAATTTTATGTAACGTAAGTGGCCTCATATGGGGAAGGCCAAGGGCGCCCTTCCCTTGGCCGTTACATCGGACCCTTTACACAATCGGGAGAGTGTCCTATCTTTCTCTTCACGATCTTTGGTCATGGCAAGCCCATGTTTCAGCTTGCAAATCGTCGTGACGACGTTTTCAATTTCCTCTTCGAAACCATCATGCTGTATACTATTACGGTATGTATTTTTCTGTCTTTGGATGTCACATAGGGAACCTTTGATGGAATATGCACCTATGTAAGATATCTCTTCACGGTTTTTTAGAGTGGTGGAAACATTTCCTTTCCAATTTCATTTGTGATTGTGCCTCAATTTGCGAGTTGCATTCACGGTTGATAGTCCTATTTGTTGTCGAATTTTTACTAGGTCTAGGAGACGGCATGTACCGTATACTTACCGGTAGTCTACAAAGATGTATGTGTTTGCGAGTAGTACTAGCGGCTTCGTCAGATTCTCTTCAACTAAAGTTCAACTTTTTAAATTCTTAATGACATAAAGCAAAGACATCTAGGAATAATCGTCTTCAAATAGTCAATACAATAAAAAGTTTGGCCCTTGTTTTTTCGTTGTATGATATTTGGGGAGGGGGGGCAAAATTTCTTATGCTTGGGATTTTCCTCATATTTTTTTTTTCTTCAAATGAGTTGTCAAAGTTGGGGTGCGGCCTATCCGACGCTGCGGCCTATCGGCCGGCGAATACGGTATACCTCACCCCTGCCAGTGAGATGGCGCTCTTCCAGTATTCGGTCAGGCAACATTGAGTGCCTTGCGCCAACGCGCTTTGTGTGCAACTTGTCGCTTTGCGCTTCGCCGACGCGCTTTGCGCTTTGCTGACGCGCTTTGCTCTTTTTAGAAATACATTTTGTGCATTATTTCTGACCCTAGAGCTTCGATTTGTGGATTTTAATGGATAAAAATTCTCATACATTTAAGTATGAATATATAGAAGCCACAGAAAATGCCTAAAAACGCAGAAATGTGACAAAAATGGTTATATAACTCTCCCGAGATGCAGTGCACCATCGCGTGACCGAATTGTGGGCGGCGCCGACCGAATACTGGGCGGAAAACTTCTCCTTCTTCTGTCGGCGATATTTTTTGGGGTAAGTTTCCACGTTTTAAATTATTTTGATAATTATTTAAAGGACAATTTTGCGGTTCTTTTGATGGTAGATTGTCAATTAAAAGAGATAGGTATTCATATCAACGGCGATGTCTTTTTAAGTGACCGAATACCGGCGCGCGCACCCTAGTCCTATATTTCCTCTCTATCATTTTCCATGTAGGCCTACTGATGTAAACATTTGTAGGGTCTAGATCTAGATGTTTCTGTCCCGTTTAACTTAGTCTTAGGCGTTAACACATAATTACAGGACACTACTTAATCCAGCAGCCGAGAACCCCCCCCCCCCCCCCAACATTCCCAAACATGCTGAATGAAAACCAACAACAGGATGGAGGAGATGTACAGCTTTGCGCATGTGCGATTGGGTATTCGCTCGGCGTAGGTTCTCTTTGAGTTCCGTCCTGATTTCAGAAGCACAATATTGCAAGACGCCGCAACTCTATCAAGGGGCAAGACTTCACAACTCACTCACTCACTCACTCAGCTCAGCTCAGCCAGCCCTAGTGCCGGGCGCGTTGCGAGCCGGGCCGGGCCGCGTCTTTTTTTTTTGTAACCAAGCCTAGGCAGATTTCGCATTTTTTCATGAATATTCATGACGCAGGGTCGGGAAACGGTTCCGATTGGTCTTCATGAAAGTACGGTCGCCGGTGGGGGAAAAAGTCCCTGGCCTGCACGCACGTACGCATATTATGCACCTATCAATTGTAAGACGCACCACTCGACCCCCGGGAAAGGTGCGTCATGGTTGGGTAATTTACCAACAAATGAATGACGCAGGGTATGGTCATGGAAGCATTTGGTCAGTCACAGCATGGAGAATGGGGTGCGTCATAGTCGGTCATTTTACATGGGTGCGTCATAATGCCTCGCTATGTTTACAAACGGGTCTGTCCGCGCAATACTCACCGCGTACCGGGCTTTTAAACATGCAAACTCCTTGAATATAAAAAAAAATATATTGACATGGAATCTATACTTTCGCACCGGGCGCCCAAAATCGAGTTTGATGACATCAAATAAAATGGAAACCCCCAAATAATAATAATTGATCTCAAATCCTCTCTCATGCTGTCTTCTGTCTGGGTTCTCAAAAAAGGGAAGAAATAAGGTATTTTTCGTTACTTTGTTTATTTTTACCCCGTTCGTTCCAGCACTGCGTTGGCTGGTTCGGTTCTTGCCGCGATGATCGCGATCGGTAGCATTTGTGCTAGGCTGGATTGAGACATGAATATTCATGTGTTGACGTCACAAGAATGTCAGCGATTGCACTGTGTGACTTCTGCACATTTTCATATGTCATCGCCGATAATCTTATCTCGAGCTCGGCCTCAATAGCGTGCAGGATGATAACGTGTGTTTGTGTCTTCAGCTAGCGTTCATGCATGCATGTCGATATCAACAATGCATGCAATACTATACTAGCGCCGCGCCGATGCATAGCGTGCCACGTGCGCGCGGAGCTTTACCATGACGGGGTGCGTCACAATGGTAAGTCAAAGTCTAGAACTGGTGCGTCATATTTTTTCGTCCAGGCACAGTCATTGTAAGAAAAGGTCCGTCATAGTCGAGACACACAGGTGCGTCATGGTATAGGAAAATCCGACTCACATCTGACAAGTGACGCACCATTCCCGGGGGTCGAGGGGTGCGTCTTACAATTGATAAGTGCATTATGATCGTATGTGTTCAACGTGTAGGCCTAGCTAGGCGCCTAGCCTACGTTTTTGCACTGAATCTATTATCGATCTAAGTTAGATCTTAATATAAGAGTTAGAATTGCCTCCACGTATCCCTCAAAATGCTGGCCTAATAATATACGTGTGGTAGACCCAAATTCACAATGGAATCGGAATGTGATGGTGTGATATCATCAAATTTGCAGTTATGTCTAGCTAAGACTCTAACTACTCTAGATCTACTCTAACTAGGCTAGACCAATTTTGTTACAATTTTCAATTTCAGTTAAGTTTAGATGAAGTGAATGTTATTTTAAGGTCAATGAGCATGATGAGTTAGACCTAGATCCAATCAGTACTAGTAAATGATTGATGATGGGGGTAGATCTACATCTAGATGATTTTAGATCTACCTACAATAACTAGTTACGCACTTTGTTTTCATCAGCTAAAAGGTAACCAAAATAGTTTTTCTTGGTACTAACATTAGTACTACTATTGGAACGTTAGTAGTAGTCTGAAGACTCTTGCAGTTCTTCTAACTAAGGGCAATGTGCGTTACAGGAGCAGGGTGCAAGTGCTAATTACAGTGTGCATGCAAGGAAATTTAATTTCTAACGTGAACAGTAAGACTCTAACGTTGTTAGACCTAGCCTAGAGTCTGTGTCTTGATTCTGCATATTGTTGTAAAGTTCATTTGTGGAGAACATTACGATGGGCAATTGTCAATATACGCATAGCCTAGGCCTAGACCTATTTTCAGAGTAATGCCAGTGGCAGTGTCAATTTTGGTCGGAAAAGGAGGGTGTCCTCAAAAGAGCTAATTACTAAATTAGATCTACGCACATGCAATAAATTAATGCAAAACTTGATTTTGAAATTGACTGCTCAATCCAATTTTTTACGTGTCACATTGCATAGGTGGGGTGAATATGTTGAGAATTAAACAATAGATACATGAACGTAGGCTAGGCGCCTACACGTTGAACACACACGATCGAAATATAGCGCTGCACGTAATATGCGTACGTACGTGCAGGCCAGGGACTTTTTTCCCCCACCGACCGTGCTTTCAATAAGACCAATCGGAACCGTTTCCCGACCCTGCGTCATGAATATTCATGAAAAAATGCGAAATCTGCCTAGGCTTGGTTACAAAAAAAAAAGACGCGGCCGGGCCTCCGCGCCAGATCTGCATCTGGGGGACCACACTTACATTTATCGTTGCCCCACTAATTACAATCCGCGTTTGTGCTTAACAGTTAGATAAGTTGTCATTTCATGATGAGACACTTCGTCATTAAATTCTCCTCAAACTCAAACTCAGTATACCAGTTACAATAACAGTGGAATATACTATGCCTCACCGTCTGGTCGAAACTCAAATTCCAGAAATTCATGACCAAATTTCCCTTTATGTCCAACGTAGTAGCGTAAATAAAATTCGCTTGATGCCATGATGATGCCTGCTTTCTCAAAAAGCAAAACGCCGAGTAAAACGTATGTAGCGCCCTCATGCTCATTACTCGATCTTTACCACGATGGCACACTGCACCGAAAACCCGCTACTGATGGTGATTTTATTCGTCGCCCTCCTTCCATATATATTTTGTTAGCTTATTGTCGTGTTTTTCCCCCGCTGAAATGATATTTCGTGCACGGGCGTAGACACATAATTAGCCATTGTTATTGGCGGGGAGGGGGGGGGGGGGTGGGGTGATCCATTCATTAATGTATTTCTTAATTCTCTCTGTTATTGGGGAACCTAGTTTTATTGGTGTATATATATATATATATATATATAGGCCTATATATTTTTTCTTAATTCTCTCTGTTATTGGGGAACCTAGTTTTAACAAGCTGTGCTTTTCCTTAGGTTCTCCCATGATACTGTTTTTTTTTTTCTATTGACTAATGTAAATTTCCCAATTTTGACTGTACATTGGAATTGTTATTGATTATGATAGTTTCGAAATTTTGAACGATGTATGCTCACCAATTGTAATGTTCATATCATAATGCATATCATTGCCACCAGATATCATTATTGGTGTGAAAAAATGCATTTTATGTCAAAATGCATGGGAAAAAAGTTGCACTTTAGTGATTTGCATTGACTTTTACACAAATAATCAAACAATCACTCATGATTCTGAACTTTTAAGCATGGTTTATTGCATATTTCTCTATCTCTTTCTTTTCATGAGCATACAGTTTAATAGGGAAGCATATTGTACCTGAAGAAATTCCTGAGAATTACATAACAATTTAAAAAGGTCATTTGCTAACTTGCGTAGGAAATGTACACCATATGCTTCATATAACCTTAAGTGCAACTTTTTTCCCATGCATTTTGACATAAAATGCATTTTTCACACCAATAATGATATCTGGTGGCAATGATATGCCATTCATGTTATGAGTAATAAAATTCCCTATCCATTCCCGTTTGAATTATGAAAATTGGTAAAATACTTTTTGAGATATATCCAAAAATGCTAGGGGGAACTTACTTTTTTGGTTGAGTGTATATATATATATATATATATATATATAGGCCTATATATTTTTTTTGCTTGCCAGAGAATTTAGGAGTAGAAGACACCCCAAAAATGCTGATGACCTTTCTTTCCTCCCCTTTTCTTCTTTCTTTTCAGAAAATTTTCAGAATATTAGGCCCCCTCCCTCACAAAATCCTGGATCCGCCGCTGACTAAATTTGAATAATATATATATAGGCCTATATATTTTTTCTTAATTCTCTCTGTTATTGGGGAACCTAGTTTTAACAAGCTGTGCTTTTCCTTAGGTTCTCCCATGATACTGTTTTTTTTTTCTATTGACTAATGTAAATTTCCCAATTTTGACTGTACATTGGAATTGTTATTGATTATGATAGTTTCGAAATTTTGAACGATGTATGCTCACCAATTGTAATGTTCATGGCAGATTTCTGCAGTATTATGAAATAAATTCATTCATTCATTCATTCATTATCCCCCTCCACTAACAAAAGAAAGTGTTTGCGTATAGATCTACGGCACTGATTTCATTTATAATATTATATTTCTCATTGAGGCCTGTACGGTATAATACTAGCTCAGAATTATCATGTGGAAAAATGAAGGCCAAGTGGAGGGGGGGGGGGGGGGGAGACGTGAAATAAGTATTCAGTGGTATATATTTTTTTCTTCTTTTCTTTCTTTTTTATCTATTTCTTTTTTTCTCATTTTGTTGTGGGGGTGGGGGCAGTGGAGGATCCAGGATTTCTTGAGGGACGGGCTCAATAGTCACAAAATTTTCTGACAAGCAAAAAAAAAAAAAAAAAAGAGGGTAAGCTTTCACCATTTTGGGGGCCCCTTTTGGGTCCCAGTGGAGGCCCCCCCCCCCCCCAGGCCCTGGATCCGTCACTGGGGGTGGGGGTTGCGGTGTATGTTTAATGTTCATCAAACATATGGTGTTACGGTCAAGGGCCCTTTGCTATTTCTACATTATGCTGTAATGGCGGTAGGCCTACTATACCTACTATACAGTGAGTGCCCCCTCCCCCCCCCCCCCCCATACAATTGGATTTTCAGCATCAGTAGCTTTCAAAAACATGAATTAATCTGAATATGGTTCAGGATTCGAGACTTCAACTAATTACCTCTCAGCAAAAAACAAAAAACAAAAACAAAAACAAAAACAAAAACCAACAAACATCTGATATATGATTCAGTAGTCACAAAGAAATAGGCGTATGTCATAAGTCACATGCCACCACCCTTCCATAAGCAGATAAGAAATAATAAGAATCTTGCGAGGCAAAATTAGGAATACAGTGAATATTGTATGCTTTCACACACAAGGTTTCATGAGCGGAGGGGAATCTATAGGGCTCGATCCTCACATAAGATTGAAGGCGAAAAAAGGGGAATATAAAATAGGAATGTTTGCAGGTATGGTGTTGGTCATTTGCATAGGCTTACCGAGGGGGGGGGGGGGGGGTGAGCTTTTTGGTGTTCAAACACCCCTTTAGCAGTGTTTTAAGTGTTTACAAATGAAATAAAAACTTGTTTAAACCCTTTTATTTCCGTTTCATGTTTCGCCCTGGTATATTAGTATATATATATACACTCAACCAAAAAAAGTAAGTTCCCCCCTAGCATTTTTGGATATATCTCAAAAAGTATTTTACCGATTTTCATAATTCAAACGGGAATGGATAGGGAATTTTATTACTCATAACATGAATGGCATATCATTGCCACCAGATATCATTATTGGTGTGAAAAAATGCATTTTATGTCAAAATGCATGGGAAAAAAGTTGCACTTTAGTGATTTGCATTGACTTTTACACAAATAATCAAACAATCACTCATGATTCTGAACTTTTAAGCATGGTTTATTGCATATTTCTCTATCTCTTTCTTTTCATGAGCATACAGTTTAATAGGGAAGCATATTGTACCTGAAGAAATTCCTGAGAATTACATAACAATTTAAAAAGGTCATTTGCTAACTTGCGTAGGAAATGTACACAATATGCTTCATATAACCTTAAGTGCAACTTTTTTCCCATGCATTTTGACATAAAATGCATTTTTTCACACCAATAATGATATCTGGTGGCAATGATATGCCATTCATGTTATGAGTAATAAAATTCCCTATCCATTCCCGTTTGAATTATGAAAATCGGTAAAATACTTTTTGAGATATATCCAAAAATGCTAGGGGGAACTTACTTTTTTGGTTGAGTGAATATATATATATATATATATATATATATAGGCCTATATATTTTTTTTGCTTGTCAGAGAATTTAGGAGTAAGAAGACACCCCAAAAATGCTGATGACCTTTCTTTCCTCCCCTTTTCTTCTTTCTTTTCAGAAAATTTTCAGAATATTAGGCCCCCTCCCTCACAAAATCCTGGATCCGCCGCTGACTAAATTTGAATAATTTTAAACAAAATATTTCCATTCATGTGGATGCCAAGTATAGCAAAGTGACTATACTAGACCAAAGCGTACAGGCCCAGGTCTCTGACTGGTAGCGAAATATGGAAAACAAGCTGCTGAAAACTGCTTATCCAATAAAAGCGAGCCAATGGAGTAAAATGGAGTCAAAAAGGGCCTGAGCTTTCGATCCTAGAAGAATCTTCGTCAGAGGCAAAAAGACAAACATAAAAAGCAAGACAAGCATATAGACTACAGACACAAAACAGTATACATGTAACAGGAACTGTAAGGGAGGGGCTGGGGACACAAAACAATGGAAACTGGGACTAAAACAACTAACCAAAACAGGACAGAGAAATAGCTATAGTTTCATATTGCAACACTAATTCTTCATAATCGATACCCAAACGCCGACTGGATTTTTTTTTTTTTTTTTTTTTTTTTTTTTTTTTTTGGGGGGGGGGGGGCATACTGGTGCCAAAACTATACTCGTTCGTCACCTTAACCTACACCCAGGGGGCCACTCAGATAATGGGTGTACACATGCACGTCCAAGAAAACGCGTTAAAGGGGTCCTTTTTTCAGGCGGAACGCATAACGCGTGTTACGCCTTAAGGGGTCCAAAAACGCTGATTTTCAACAAAAAGGGGTGCTTTTGACTAATCTCATGGGAGTACACAATTTGATGCCACTTATGTCTGAACTAAATACTAACTTTTGTAATTTGACAGAATACCACGCCAATATGTCATTTGTTTCTGTTTATTTGCCTTTTGTGAAAATAGGTCAGTTAACCTGTTGACTACTGAATGAAAGGCTATCCTTAATTTATAAGTCAATGTAGGTTAGTTTATCTTGTTGAGGGATTCAAATTTGAACAAACCTGTTTAGGGGGTAATATTTAAGTCAACTTGTTTAGGGGGGTTGGATGATGAAAAACCGCGCAAATCCTCGTTTAGAGGTCTTTTTTCATCCAAGTATAAAAACCTGTTATTTTGAAAACCCATGGACACGCATGTGTACACCCATATATCTGAGTGCCCCCCCCCCCCCGGGAACCTACATCTGGCTGCATGAGCCTACCAAGGAGCTGCAAACATAGGCCTATAGGCATGGGTACAAACCCCTCAGGATGTACTGTAAGACCAAGGAGCTTCAAACACAGTAGGCATGGGTACAAACGCCTCAGGATGTACTGTAAGACCAAGGAGCTTCAAACACAGTAGGCATGGGTACAAACGCCTCAGGATGTACTGTAAGACCAAGGAGCTTCAAACACATAGGCATTGGTATAAACCCCTCAGGATGTACTGTAAGACCAAGGAGCTTCAAACACATAGGCATGGGTATAAACCCCTCAGGATGTACTGTAAGACCAAGGAGCTTCAAACACATAGCATGGGCATAACCCCTCAGGATGTACTGTAAGACCAAGGAGCTTCAAACACATAGGCACGGGTATAAACCCCTCAGGATGTACTGTATAAGACCAAGGAGCTTCAAACACATAGGCATGGGTATAAACCCCTCTCAGGATGTACTGTAAGACCAAGGAGCTTCAAACACATAGGCATGGGTATAACCCCTCAGGATGTACTGTAAGACCAAGGAGCTTCAAACACATAGGCACGGGTATAAACCCCTCAGGATGTACTGTATAAGACCAAGGAGCTTCAAACACATAGGCATGGGTATAAACCCCTCTCAGGATGTACTGTAAGACCAAGGAGCTTCAAACACATAGGCATGTGTATAAACCCCTCAGGATGTACTGTAAGACCAAGGAGCTTCAAACACATAGGCATGGGTACAAACGCCTCAGGATGTACTGTAAGACCAAGGAGCTGCGTTTGAAGCTCCTTCGTACGGCAGAAAAATGAAGAAACTGTAGACCAGCGAAAACCAAACAGTGAAAACATGCTGAAAGGAAAAAGGGGGGGGGGCAAGAAGGAACAGGAAATTGAGATGAGAAGAAATTAATGAGATGAGAACGTCAAGTCCGAAGGAGGAAAAATTGCATTTGTAAGTATTGAAACGTGACTTTTTAATGCATTGCAGAGCTCGTCTTAGCACTGATATCATACTTCGGTACATTTTCAACAACAACAAAATTGTGGGAGCAAGAATGTAGGTAGCACACTTGGCTACGCCGCTGCCTTTGAGTGTTATCTTCGAATCTTCACCTAGCTCGACATAGTGTTTTTGCCAAAAGATGGCGCTAGACCTCTCGTCTCGTGTCGATGTCGATGTACAGCTAGCTCGCTAGCTACAGGGGATCGATGCGGTGCGACGACAGATTGAATTTGTAGCGATAGCGGAAACTCGAAATTCAGTCCGCCTGACCTAGCCGGGCCGGGTATGGGTGAGTAGGGTATTTTGCTCTAATTCGGCTGCGGAAAACGAACCTTTCTGGACAACTTCAGATTTTTAGTGAGAACTCATTTTGACAATGAGATCAAACAAGAAGCGCAAGAAACAGAAGAAAGCCGTGACAACGCTGAGCATCAAGGTGAAGAATGAAAGGTGAGGAAGTTACAATTACATATTTAGTATAAATTTAACCCCAGGGAGCTCCAACGCGCAGCGTTGGAGCTCCCTGGAGTTAGTATTAAATTCGGCTCGGGTAACTTTAGTCATTATACATTAATGTTAGTAAACGAAGAAGCTTGCTGGGCATGCTGGGAGTGGGAGGAATTTTAATTTGTAAACACATTTTTAGGCATTAACGTTGTCACAAAGACAAAATGTATGATGGGGTGTCCAAACTTCGCGGACATTTTGGCCTTTTATGACGTTACAACACAATTTGATAGATATACATTAAAAATGTAATATCAAATGAAGCAGAATATACCGTAAAATAATGTCATACAAAAATGTTTGAAAATTTTATCTTATAAACTCTCATTTTAAGGCCAAATCCAATCGCTCACCATCAGCTTTTGCCCACCACAGACGAGTCCATACTTCGTGGATTATGTTTGGTGCCCTCTTTTGGCCCTATTTGTGCAGATTAATTACGATAAATAATAAATAAGACGTCAGAATACACTCGTCTACGGAACCCGACAGCGTAGAGCCGACGCTAATTTATTGGGGGTAAGAATTTGATAATTTAGGGGAATTTTAAATGCGGTACAAAATTATAATTTTAATTTAAGCTTGATTTTACTAAAATTGACAAGATTCTCATCAATATATTGACTAAATTATACATTTACTTACATTTTTTCGTCGCATTTTGCCTCTTTTAGTTTTGGGTTCTTTCCGTATTGTAGAACGATTTTCCGCAGTCCCACATACAGTAGCGCGTACAATGTACTTTTTATCGCGTATTTAGTACTGATACGCGAAGTATGGACATCCGCGAAGTTTGGACACGCTGCCATACTGTAACTGTAAGGAAGTTCTAACTTAACTTGAGGAGGGATAGAATTGGGATAGATGCTTTTCAAATAGAAATTCAAAGTCAAACTCTATATGATAATTGATATATATCACATATATTTTTGGCAGTAAGAATAATTTTCCGGCTATTCTTACAACATGCGCATACGCTTCATTTTCGTACTCTGCGCACACTTCATTGGATGACTGGCCGGCTGTTGGCACGCACCCACCCCCCATGCATACAACCCCCCACGCATACAACCCCCCACAGACACGACAGAAAACATGGCAATGGAGGAATCGACAAAGGATCGTGAGGACGTTAACCCTAACCCTAAAACCCTATCTAAAGAATAGCCGGAAAATTATTCTTACGACGATGACGACGATGTCAGATATGTTCTCGAGCAGTGACCTGGAAGCAACGTGGCGTAGCTTGCGATGATTGCGATGGGTGGTACCATGTTGAGTGCATGGGTATGTCGACGCAGGTGTATGACGCCCTTCATGAACCCAATGTCTCGTGGCAATGTGTGAAATGCGGCATGCCACAGTTCTCTAGCAGTCTTTTTGATCAGACTCAACTCGAAACATCAAACACCTTTGAAACATTGGACTCACTTAGTGACAACATCACACCTAGCAACACCAACCTTGACACCAGCAACAGCTCTTCATTTGGCTCACCGCAGCACACATCCTCCCCTCTAAGTCACAGGAAAAGGAGAGCAGAGAAGGAACGACAAAAGTTGCGGAGTTTGAAGGTACTCAATGTTAACTTCCAGAGTGTAAGAAACAAGAAAGAAGAGTTGGCGGTGCTCATTGACTCAACAGATCCTAGCATCATCATAGGGACAGAAACCTGGCTAAGCAGTTCAATTTCCACCTCTGAGATTTTCCCACCAAGCTTCAGCGTTGTGCGAAAAGATCGAGAAGATGGCTATGGAGGAGTACTACTCGCTGTACGTTGTGACCTGGTGTATGACATCATTCAGGTGCAAACCTTAGGAGAGCATGTCTTCATTAGGCTCAAATTTGGTAAAGGCTTGAGCCTCATCGTTGGAGCCCTTTATCGCCCTCCCAACACTGATGCACAGTACATGGACAATATCTGCTCAACGGTCGAGGAGATATCCGCCCAGAATAGGAAGTCCGTCTTGTGGATAGGTGGTGACCTCAACCTACCAGACATCAACTGGGAAGACTTGAGCGTGAATGGACATAACAACTCAGCTCCTGTTAACAACCGGTTCCTAGCTATGGTCCAGAACTGCAACCTACAGCAGATGGTTTCCTTCCCTACACGAGGAGACAACTTACTTGATCTCTTCTTAACCAACAGGCCAACACTGATCAACAAATGCACCCTTCTCCCAGGCCTCGGGGATCATGACATCGTAGGGGTTGAGTCAGATGTTACTGCAAAGCGTTGCAAGCCAGTGAAGAGGAAAGTGTATCTGCGGAAGAAGGCTAGCCTTAAGGAGATGAAACAAGAGTGTCGCCTGTTTCAACAACAGTTCCTGAACACATACAGTGAACAGAGCTCAGTGCATGAGATGTGGAACTGTTTCAAGACCAGTCTACTGAACATCATGGACACCCATGTTCCAGCGAAAACTACATCTTGTCGCTTCAGCCAACCGTGGGTCACAAGGTCTGTGAAACGGCTCTCGAGAAGGAAAAAGCGGGCCTTCAATCGCGCTCGAGCATCTGGCAGACTTCAGGATTTCAGCAAATACCATCAGCTTAAGAGGTCATCACAGGCAACCTGCAAGCAGGCGTACAACTAGTACATCAGCAATATCATCAGCCCTGAATCCACTACAAACCCAAAACG
This sequence comes from Heliocidaris erythrogramma, assembly GCA_025617745.1. Lineage (NCBI taxonomy): Eukaryota > Metazoa > Echinodermata > Echinoidea > Camarodonta > Echinometridae > Heliocidaris > Heliocidaris erythrogramma. The sequence goes on from CM046858.1 coordinate 1,522,083, forward strand.
ATTCTGGAGCTTTATCAACAGTAAGAGGAATGATAACACTGGAGTATCTCCACTGAAAGACATCAATGGGAAGACACACTCAGACAGCAAAGAGAAGGCCGATATCCTGAATCAGCAGTTTACATCAGTATTCAACAGGGATGAAGACATGTCAACATTGAAGGATAAGCGACCCAGTCCATTTCCTGGTATGGATGACATTGTGATCTCCCCAGCTGGGGTACACAAGCTACTGTCTGCTCTTGAGATCCACAAGGCTACCGGACCAGACAGACTTCCTGCACAACTTCTCAAGGCGCTGTCATTGGAGATAACACCAGTGTTGACTATGCTCTTCCAGGCCTCACTACATCAGGGCGTGGTTCCCATGGACTGGAAGAATGCAGATGTTGTCCCTATCTTCAAGAAGGGTGAGAGATGCAAGGCGGTCAACTACAGGCCTGTGTCGCTGACATCAATCGTCTGCAAGACTCTGGAGCATATTGTCTGCACAAGCATCCATGAGCATCTTGATGATCACCACATTCTGTCAGATGCTCAGCATGGTTTCCGCAAGAGAAGATCCTGCACATCTCAACTCCTTCTCACCATCCAAGATCTCACTAGCAGTGTCGACTCAAAGGACCAGATTGACGTTATTCTGTTAGACCTATCAAAGGCTTTTGATAAGGTCCCGCATGGAAGACTCTTGCATAAAATCCACTACTATGGAGTCCGTGGTAAAGCCCATAACTGGATTAAGGATTTCCTCACTGGTCGCTCTCAAAGGGTTCTACTCTTCTCTTCCTTCTCTTCATCAACGATCTTCCTGACTGCATATCACCCAAGTCCACGGCAAGATTGTTCGCAGACGACTGCATCCTGTACAGGACGGTGAAGAGTGAGGAAGATGCCCAGAGCCTTCAAAAAGACCTAGACAACCTCCAGGAATGGGAAAAAGACTGGCTGATGCACTTCCACCCGCAGAAATGCCACATCATGCATGTCTCTAACAAAAGGAAAATGTCTCAGACATCCTTTCCTTACTTCATCCACGGAGAGCAGCTACAAGTAACAGATTCTGTAAAATACTTGGGTGTCAACATACAGAGTAACCTGAAATGGAATCACCATGTACATGTGACAACCAAGAAAGCCAACTCAGTTCGAGGCTTCCTGCAGAGAAATGTGAGACGAAGACAAAGGCATTACTCTACAAGATCTTGGTACGCCCTGTGATGGAGTATTCTGCAACGGTATGGGACCCATCTACCCAAGAGAACATTAGAAAGGTGGAAATGGTTCAACGTCGATATGCCCGCTTTGTCCTGGGTGACTATCGGCGCACAAGCAGCGTAGCCACCATGCTGAAACATCTTCACTGGATAAGTCTACAAGAGAGGAGGGCGCAACAGAAAGTGTACATGGTCTACAGCATTCTTCATGGTTTGGTTGATCTCCCTGTCACCAACTTCATCCCAGTTGCTGGCCCACAGACCCGCGGGAACCCACATAAGTTCAGGGTTCCCTTTGCTAGAACTCACCTGTACCAAACAACGTTCTACCCAGACGCTATCAGACTGTGGAATTCCCTGCCACCTGCTGTCGTCAACTGCACCTCCTTGGAGCTCTTCAAGCAGAAGGTGCAACATGTGAAGCTCCGTTGAGCTTCAGGACTGTTTTTTAGCTGCACATAGTTTGATTGTAGAGCAATTTTTACTTGCACTGTACGCTTGGCACTTGACAAGCACAAGGTACGATAATACGCCAGCGGCGGTCTGTACCAGACTGGAAGAAGAAGAAGAGTACGAAAATTGCTTGTTGTTATAAGATAGTCCATAGTTTTGTGGATATACATGTAAATTACAAGACATACATTTCACCAAAGGAAAGCTGGGCAAGACAGGGCCATGATCAACAGTTCAACGTCAGTCGAGTCAGGACTGATGCATATGCATACTCATTTTCCCCCAAGGACTATAAAAGACTGGAATAGCCTGCCCCCTTCAGTAGTTAGCCAGCCGTCTATAAATTCCCTCAAAGCATCACTTAAAGTTATTTCAAAACCAGCAACTTAAATAGGTGACCGTTCACGACACACCTCCAGTTTAAACACCTTTACGGCGTCTTTTGGAGGATATCAACCATGTACCAAGTAACTTTATAATAGGGGAACACAACCACTAACAGGGCAAATTGTACCAACATGATGAATCCTTTTCCTGACCTGACAGACACTGCAGTGATACCCCATCTCATGTTTATTATAAATTAGAATCTAAGTTCACTTCTTGAAAAGAGTTTCATAAAACAATAGTCATCCCCGACTTGTGTCTTTTTTACCTTTTCCAAGATTCAAGATAAGGCATATGAAACTGATAAGGCATATGAAACTGATAATGTAAGTCAGGCATCACTAAATAGATTGTATGGTCAGGGGTCCTAAAGCTATGTAGATCTTAAAGCTATGTACCCCACAAATACGCGCAATGCGACGCGTTCAATGTGCCAAACTTTCTTTGTGACTGAGCAACGAGATCATCGTTTACTTTTGCCAAAAATAATGAGTAATTTTCCTTTATTTTGTGATATTATCATTTTGAAACCAGCGTGAAATTCAAATCAGTCTGCTTCAAAATCAAGATTTGCATCAATTATTGCGTGTGAGTATCTTTAGGACCCTTCATGTTTTCTAACAAAATTTGACACCGCCTTCGATATGGACTTTAAAATGTTAGTTATGGACTATCGTTCACTGCAATTTTCTCAACAATTCAACTTCAGAATATGTAGAACCAATGTAGATAAAACAAATTCAAATAAACCTCTGATTAAATGTTTTTTAGCCACTGAAAACAAAGTCCGTAGCTTTAGATCTCACTATCATAAGTCATTCTAAATCATTGTTGAAGTCTATGATGTCACTTATAACCTTTATATCATAACGTGATATGCATGCGCATACCGAGGGGGGGGGGGGGTGCTTAGGGTGTTCAAACACCCCCCCTTTTCACTATGAACATGGCCAACAAAGAAGCGGACAAAATATACAGCTCCTCATTGTAACCTTCCACAATTGCTCTGGTAGACAATAGAACATCCCTTCATTGCTATTATGTAAAAGTATGTAGAACAGGTTTCACATGCATATTCACCTGTTCTACTTAGTTTACATAATAGCAATGAAGGGATGTTCTTTTGTCTACCAGAGCAATTGTGGAGGGTACAATGAGGAGCTGTATATTTTGTCCGCTCTCTTTGTCGTGTTCATAGTGTTTGCTAAATGGGGTGGTGTTCAAACACCCTACTTTTGGTGTTATTTGGTGTTAAAACAACGGCCCCCCACCTGCGTTAGCAGTGCTAATAACCTTTTTTTTTTTTCTTATCAGAATTTTTTTAGTAAAAAGACCCCACAAAAATGCTGATAACCATTTTTTTTTTTTTTTGCTTGTCAGTCTTTTTGAGTAAAAATGGGCAGTACAAAAACGGAATATTATCATTATTATTACTGTAAGTAAAAAGTACAACTAGTTATTGAAGTCCACTTTGCAGTAATAAACTTGAAAGAAAATCTAACTTTGATCTTTTGCATCATGAAAACTGAAAATCTGGACCACTCACAAGAGTTTTATGTGTCTACATGATTCTAACAGGTTTTACAATTTGTATTTCTCTATTCATTTCAGCAAGGTGAATAAGAGGAAGGTCATCTCAAGGTTACACACTATCATGAAGGACAGTGACAAGGTCAAACAAGATCCCAACATCCCTCCAGATGAAAAGAAGATGAAGATACAGCAGTTTGAACTACAGATAGAAGAGGTAAACTTTCAGTCGCTCAAATCGGGTACAATGCTCACTTAACTCTTTGTTCGTCAAGTTTTGAATCCATATTATGGTCTATACAGCCATTGTATGTACATGTATATGAGACAAAAATACACTAAGGCTTACTTGGGGTGCATGCTTGTTCAAAAATTGATCCAGTGGGTATAGAGTTGATGTTGGGCCCCTAGGAGTAACTACTGTTGTGCATATGTATATGAATTTGATTGTGTTTTTTTTTTGTTTTTTTTTTACCAGGCTTCTTTTGTAGTTTTCCTCATTTATTTTGGAGCTTTCAAGAGCTACATTGCCCTCCTATCCCAAGTATTTTTTTCCTTTTAATTGGCTCCATTTAGTGAGTCATTCATCATTGTAAGTAACTGTGTGAGAATACATGTAGCTTTCGTTTACGTTGAAGGTAATGATACACATACTATCTTTCTTGCAGCTTGGGGGATTACATGTCTACCAGCAGAGTTCTCTTCTAGGTGAACATCTCCATGGTAACATGAACACATCAAAATGGGTACTACAGAAACTCAAGGAATTCCGTGTCAGAGCCACAAAGGTAATCATCATCATCATCATCATCATCATCATTCATCATCATCATCATCATCATCATCATCATCATCATCATCATCATCATCATTCATCATTCATCATTCATCATTCATCATTCATCATTCATCATTCATCATTTCCATTTATCATCTGATTTTTTCATGCTGAGGGGTTGAATATTGAATTTCCTTTATGGCCCAATTCCATGTAGTCCAGGCCCCCGTTGCATAAAACTTACCATTAATGGTAACTCTGCTATCAATGGTAACTACCATGGTAACATCACCCAACAACCAATCAAAATAAAGGTTTCCATGGGAGTTACCATTGATGGCAAAGTTACCGTTAATGGCAAGTTTCATGCAACGGGCATTTGCATCCCTGTTTAGGTTGGCAGTCTTAGAGGGATACTCAACCGCAGATTGTGGACGTTTTTATTCTGCGAGAGGGCACCTTGATCGTTACCTGATCACGCCGTTGCCCCGCGGGGCTCTAACTCCGGACAGTCTGGTCGCCGCGCAACATGCACGCTCCGTCTGAGCTCGAGCTCTCGTGCAAGATTCGGGCAGCTTCGTGCAGTCTGAAATATAATCCCAGCAGTCCGTTGGACGCGTTCGACGCACAAACTTTGTGTACAAGTGAATGGGGCTTACGGAATCCTGACTTTTCCCCACTGCCGCCTGGTGGCGTATCCCTTTAAGATCTTCTGCCAGAGTCTCTTCCAAAATGTTCCAACAACCCATTTGAACCCTGCTCTCTTGCACAATTACAGGTATCAGTAGTTGATTTGATGAGAGAGGGAGAGAGAGAGAGAAAGGGGGGGGGGGGGGCGAGAGTATGAAATGACTACTGTTGGTGATAAATCGAGTGAAATCAATCTTGTACCATATGTTTTTTATGCAGGGATCCAAGCTGAGTCTGCTGGATGTTGGAGCCCTGCAGCTGAATTACACTAAACACACCAAGTGGCTAGAAGCAGAGGCTATAGATCTTAACCCACAGTGTGATGGCATCATCCAATCAGACTTCTTTCATTACAAGGTATTCTCACAGTTTTTTATACAGTGAACCTCGCTTAAGTCGATGTCGCATGTGTCTATAATAGTCGCTCAAGTCGATAAAAAGTCCCAATTTATCCTCATAGACTTACGTGTGTTAATCCTTTTTACAAGTTGATTTTTGTAAGTCGAATACTCGCCTATATTGATCAAATTCTCAGAACAGTACAATGAAAAAACATTAAATTTACACCGTACAAATCAAACTAGACGGCGATGTGAAATCAATCATTGTCGAAACTGCCACACGCTGATTTTGTTTACAAAAATTCCCCGACTTGCTGGCGTGATCTCCGCGTCCTCGCTCGCGCACTCTCTCGCGCTCTCATGTGAACAACAAAATGTCATGTGTTATTAGTCATGTTTGCACGCCCGCCTGGCCGGACGGACGCACTGCATGCAGTTTTATTGCACTCACGGCCATATGCATATAAAGGGATGTAAGGGAGGATTTAGTACATTAAAAATTAATCACTGGATGTGTCTGGTTTTATTCTTTATTGTCCAACTTGTAACAGGAGTGTGAAGTAATATACTGGGTACATGAAAGGTACAGTACATGTATGTTCTTATTTTCTCGATGTCGGCACAATATAAATCATGGTACATTATGTGATGTGAACTCCCAATTGATCAAACCGCTGGTCCGCCGCGGCGTCCCCGTGTTATATACACACGCGTAAATCGGATTTTCTTCGACTTCCGCACAAGTCGAAATTCGCCTATGTCGCCGTATTTCACTCAGTCCCGTCATGATCGACTTAGACGAGGTTGACTGTATTTTGTTTGTATAAAGTAAGTCTACTTATCAATGGTTTTATATCATTTTATCTACTCCCAGTTCATCTATTATCCATGTGGTATTCAGATAGTCAAGATGTGAAGAGTCCCCCTTTACATGTACTGTCATTAAATGCTGCCCTCTCTGTCCTACTAGTGACAGTCTAGTAGCGATTCAAAATGAACCTGAAAACCACTGATTGGCAACTCTAAATAACTTGTCTAAAATTGTAATCATTATGTCACTGACATGATAGGATCTTAGGATGATATTACCAAAGGTGGAATGAACCCCCCCCCCCCACCCCTCTTTTGGACACCACTTTCAATTGAGCCCTCTGTGCAGTTTGACTTGGGTTTATATATCTGGGATTCCTATAAATAATGCACATTTGATCAGTCAAACTCTGGATGTATTTTCACACTTACTTTTCATTAAACTGATGTGTATGATATGTTTTTTAAAAATTTGTCAGTCAATAGACCGCTTCTGTAATGTATACAAATTTATGCACATATGTGACCCGACGCCTCAAAACCTACAATAAGTCGCCAAAATTATTTTTTGTTGTTTTATACATTTTCTGAAAGTAAAGATTCTCAGCTTTCCAATGGTATATCACTTGCCTAGTTTACTCATTAATAACACCTTTAAATATCACATTTAGAATCAGTATGTAACCAGCAATCAATAACTCCTATTCAGAGAAAATGGCCGTTTAAGTTCAGAACAAAAGAATGCTAAACCTTCGCTCTCTGTGTGCGCCCAAGTAAAACTGGGTATTCAAATGGCCTTAGCAACCGGTATGAAGGGATTATCAGATTAGGCTGAATTTTGGCAAGCTGCTCCAGGAGGGCCTATATACATTACTCACTCCAAAAATCAATTTAATACCTTCAGAGGTAAAGTAGTAATTTGGCATTGAATGGAAGTATTACAAAAGCTCTCCAAACATCCATTAGCTCGACAGGTGAAAAAAAAGGAGTCATTTTAAAATGCCCCCAAAACAAATTTCTAAGTCGAATTACGACTCACAAACTTGAGACATGATAGAATGATAATGAAACTACTCATTTCTGTCAAAAAAAGAAAATCGACTGATTCAAGCAAATTTACTATTTTGGGCTGTTTGCTACGTTTTGGTCCGTGCGACTTATTGTAGGTTTTGAGGCGGCGGGTCACATATATTCTCTGAGCGCCTAGTGATGAGCTATTCCATTAACCTGTTTTTATAAATGAGCCTCAATGCTTGGAATCCAGTTTGCATACATTATTTGTTGCTATGTCCGGCAAGCCTCGGGCAAGCTTTCAGGTTGTCAAGAACAACCTTTGTTTGAAAGGTATGTTTAAAATTTGCATACATTACCGAAGCGGTCTATTGAATGTAAATCCTTGAAAATGCTGATTGAAATCTTTTGATAAATCTAGTTATATGAACTACATCAAATTTACAAGTGTTCAGACATATTCTTTTGTTAAAATTCATCATGACTGTTCCTTTTCTCCATTTTAGCTTCTCACCATTCTTTAAAATTTCTAATGATAAGTGTAAACTATGGAACTCTGAACTGTTTGGTTTTCAGGTTGATCAGTCACATGTCTACAATATCATCATACTGAGTTTGGTTCTTAACTTTGTGAGTTCTCCAGTTCAGCGAGGTGAAATGTTGAAGAGATGCCAGAAGCTTTGCAGACAGGATGGTTATGTTTTTGTAAGTTCATCTCTTTATTGTCTGTATGGAACAGCTATGAATTACAAACAAAAATAGACCAGGGGCAGTGATGCCTTTTTTCAGGCTGTTGCCTTCATTCTCTTATATGGTGCTCTATCATGTTGGACATATAGAGATGAATAGGGTTAAAGCATATGGTGCTCTATCATGTTGGACATGTATATAGAGGTGAATAGGGTTAAAGCATATGCTGCTCTGTCATGTTGGACATATAGAGGCGAATAGGGTTAAAGCATATGCTGCTCTATCATTTTGGTCATATAGAGCGGGAATAGGGTTAAAGCATATGGTGCTCTATCATGTTGGGACATATAGAGGTGAATAGGGTTAAAGCATATGGTGCTCTGTCATGTTGGACATATAGAGGTGAATAGGGTTAAAGCATATGGTGCTATCAATGGTAACTGCCATGGTAACATTACTCAACAGCCAATCAAAATCAAGGTTTCCATGGGAGTTACCATTGATGGCAAAATTACTGTTAATGGTTAGTTTTATGCAACGGGGCCCAGGTGTAAAAAAAAATCCAAAAGAATTGACACTTTTGATTGTTAATAAGTCTAAAGTTTTATCTCGAATCAGACTGAGGTTTTTAAATTGTCATGAAGGCTGTGTGTATCGGTAATTAATTCAGAACAC